>JARFIW010000187.1:0-432500 GCA_036346225.1 Platerodrilus igneus | reverse complement strand
GTTTGGTTTTCTTAACGTTAATAATATTTACATTTATCCTACGACCTCTATGACTTAATCTACCCTTAAACTACTCCCTTATCATAGCATTATATATACATGTAATATGCTTTTAAGGGTAACTTACAGTAAACTATACGTGACTTATGCAATTTGTAGCTTGTATATGCAAAAAGCTTTCTGAATTTGCATTTTCAGTCTACATCGAAAAGATGATGCGTAAATAATTAACTTGTTTATTAGCTCAAATCATTTTGAAGTAATGTTTTCGCCTTTTTTTACTGTTTAGCCGTAGTAAGATAAGGGGCGGCTCCGTGACTTGGTTGGTTCGCGTGTGACTCCTAAGTCCAAGGTCCCAGGTTCGATTTCCAACAGGAACTGCTTGAAAAATGTTAGGCGAGAATTCTTTAGAAAAATACGCCCCCGTTGAGATGAGAGGCAAAAGTAGGTCCCTACTTTGAGTGCTGTCACGCATGCTAAAGATCCTTACCTTGCCTAGAGTTGCAAGGGTTCGGCAATATTCAAAGTTTCCACGTAAAAACTCGCTTCCTGGTCATTGTAGTGCATTCGGGTGGAACATTGGAACATAAAATGTAAAGTAGTAGGATCAGAAGTGACTCAGTGGCTTAGTTGGTTTGCGTGTGACTACTAAGCTCAATATCCAGGGTTCAATTAGCGACATGGACCGTTTGAAAAATGCTAGGCAAGCATTTTTTACAAAATACGCCCTCGTTCGGATAAGATGTAAAATGTAGGTCTTGTGTGTGGGCGTTGTCACGCACGTTAAATATGCCTAACTTACTTGGAACAGCAAGGGTTTGGCAAAGTTCAAAATTTTCAGGTAAAAAAACTCGCTTCCGGGCCAATATAGTGCCTTCGGGTGGAGTGCTTTAAAGTCAAATGTAGGCTAGTAGAGTAATAGGGTGCTAATTTTATGATTGCGATTTAAAATAATACAGCGGAGATATGGCATTGCTTTTTGTTTTTAAATGATCAACTTTATTATGATATAATTCTAAGCGGTTTGTTACTGTAGCGTTCAGTGACCTTTATCTATTGCTATCTTGTGAGTCAAGCGAAGCCACTTCAATATACCATCGATTCGAAAGCCCTTAAATAGGAGAAGATAATATCATTAAGCAGTATTGCATTATTTCCATTAGCTAAAAGGTTTACTACCACAAAGGTACATTTATAAAGAACGTAAAGCACTAAATTGATTTAAAATAGCAGTTTTGGAAAGCTATGATAACGAAAAATAATGGTATGTCACTAGCGCCACAACAAAACAAATTTATTTGTATTGGCTAGATAAGCTATTGCTGTAGCCTACTAAGATACGTTGGTTGGTTAAAGTTATGGATCACATTTATCAGCCACCGTTTGGAACGTAGAATTTAAGCTGACCGAGTAAGAAAATATAAACTTACTATCTGTAATATATCTATTTTAAGCTTTACTACCAAGTAATTGATGGTTGTTGTATATAGTATTGCTTATCCTTGTGAAAAATATAACCGCTATTGCAAGAAAACCTTTAAATTGAAATTTATATCTCTAATTTTATTTTTACTGCACATTGAAATTAATACACATGAAAAAAGCCCATTACCTGCAAGATATTCATTGTTCTACGAAGCAAGACAACGCATTTTTCTAAGTAAACGTAGCTGAAGTAGTCAATGAAGTAATTATTGAACTTCAGTCTTAGAAGCATCGTCAACTGATTACTTGAAATTCATTTATCATTATTTTCAAATATTTATTTATGCCGTTTTCTCAGGCAAAGTTATGTAAAAACACAATTTATTTTTGGGACAGAAATATGTAACATCGCTTTATACTAATGAAACACATATCTCGTTACGTAAAACTGTTTTCAATATAAAGTGGTCACATATTGGAACCAGTTGGTCACGTGATAGTTTATCTATTTAGTCCACTACTTCCTAAGTAGAAATACTGTAGCATATGTTAAGTTTTGCTGGCAGAAAATGAAATTCTTATTAATAAAAATACAAAAATACAAAAGCACATTATAATTTTGATTAAAAGAACATAAGCAAATAAACATACTTATTTCAACACAAAAGTAAAAAACGAGCTATCTTAGAACACATCAACGATGTGTTAATATTATTAACCCTAAAATATAAACGGAAACTTAATTATAAGAAAAGTAACCGTATTTAGTGAAGAAGAAGAAGAGATGGCAATAGGAAGGTGGTCACTGTTGAAAATGATTAGGTGTTATGCCAAGGACGAATCACCGCCATATTGACAATTCTGGTTTGCTAAAGTTTGCACCCTTCCTTTTCACAGGTAGGAATGGCTGTACAACAGAGTCTAAACAAAACTCTGGCGGAACTGGCGTCGACCGTTTGTGGCTGCGGTAGATTGCAAAAGACTATATCTCAGGGGTTTAGAGAACAAAGTTAAATTGTACCCAGACAAGTTATAGGGATGCAATTTAGAACATGGCAAATAAAATACCTTAATACAACTTATATATTGACGTTTAGTTAATAACATTAATAAAAAAATTAAATAGATACAGTTATTTTCTTACAACCAAATTTTCATTTAATAAAATGACTTAGTGTAGTTTATATATATACACTCTCATAATTTAAAAATTTGTCTCTAACTCTACCAGATAAGAAATTAGAAAATCTAAAATTATTATTGTTCTTAGACACAATTCCAAATTAACGTTCTAAATAAAAGAAAATCATAAATACACTTTGTTGTGTTTAACATTAGTTAGGAGAATTTGAATTAAACATTTAAATTGAATATAACCTCAAAATCCTCAAAAACAGGTTTCATGAAGCTTTTCTGTTTACAAACCATAAGGTTATATAGGTAAGCAAATATAATATTAAATTAGTTAAGGCATAGGTAAGAAAAAAGTATGACTATGTTTTACATGCATTATTTTTCTAGAAAATTAAGATTTAAAATGTAACAAATACACATCGTTCCATGACAAAAGTAAATAAGATACACTCATACCTGTATTCCAGAAATATGAAAGGAAGCGTATACTTAAACATTGAACTTACGGCTTGTTCAGAACTATAGGATCTTCTTACGGTTTGTTGAGACGAACACCCTTGTTGTTTATTTTGATTGTTAACCTCAAACTTCTAATTTGTAAGAGCCAATCCTTCCGTTCCACAACATTATGTTTTGTCAACGGAACATTTAATTTATTTTAGAAGGTAAATAACGGCAATATGAATTCTTGTACGATAAAAGATAATAATTGTAGGTAGTAAAATTAATACATAGGCTTAGATAGCCTAGCATAGATAATTAAATTCTCCATCAGAGAATATTTTACAGGAGAGTATATCACCTGAAGATACTTTAGCAAGGAATATGTCACCGGGGGATATGCCATCAGAGGATATGCCATCCAAGGACCTATTCATTAATATTTTGAACGGGTTATTCAGGTAGACTTTCTCAATAAGCATTTTGCTAGTATTCATGTACGACATCGTGGCCTTAGAAAGGACATCTTTATCGGAAGACAGCATGTGCTCAAAAAAGACCGTTAGATATGAAGACAAACGAAAATTTGTTCTGGTTTAAAGATAACCACACATTTTGAACGAGGGACAAAACAAGAAAACTATCTTGTATGACGGACTTATGTATACACCAGTTGTGTATTTATGAACAATATTCATAGGTTTACCAATTAGAAAATTACATATGATCAATGATTATTTATATTATTTATACAGAAGGAAACATTAAATATAATTAAAGATCAACGTATTTAGTGTATTATTATTTTATAATACTAAAAGGCAATGTTACGCAAATCAAAGCTAACTTGTGATTGTTAACGGTATTAATTAAACATTAAGACGAATAATTACTTTTATATTGAAGGAAGTGGGACCACAATGTAACATGGCAAGGAAACAATAAGTTCTAATAAAAACTTATTACAGTGTTAGTTTGGTTACTAACAACAGGCGTTGGCTGTTTTAATAAATACCTCAATGTCAAGCGACTTTGAAATATTGTGCGCGGTGTGCCGGTTATCAGTGTGGCATGGGCCTTTGATAAGAACACATGATGCAAAAGAATAGTGTTCTAGCCAGCAATTTGCGTGTGGCCTTACGCCTAGATGTTTAATTCAAGTGCAACATGCACTTGAATAAGTGTTTTTAATAATGGTAAGCAATTAGATTTAATTCCTAAAACAAACTAAATAAACGTGTTATAGCGCTCTTCAATGTAATCGTACTATTTTTGATTTAATATGAACGTTCTTCAATTTAATCGTAATACTTTTGATTTAATCTGAACGTCTTTCAATTAGCGGTAATTATTTCCAATATGACGTAATTATCTTCGGTTTACATAATTTATTCAAATTTAAGATAACCCTTTAATTGCGATGATGTTTTATTCGAAAGAAAATGCTTGGCAAAAGTCCGGTACTTACAAGTAATAATGTAACAATTTTATTTTAGCAGTAAAGGAACATACTCATTAAACGTACCATGAATATTGAAATACCTTTATTAACTAATATAAAGATTCAAGTAACAATCAAATTTTTATAGTATTGCTATATCTAGGATTAGTAGTCTATTTGTTTCGGAGTTCGGTGCAAATCCACAAGCCACTAGCGCGCGCGTGAGAGGTTCGAGAACCACACTTATGATCCTCCCACCTTGCAGGAGCGCGGCGAGCGCACTCGTCGATAGTTTAGGGCAGCGTGAAGATGCATTCGAAGAGAATGACGAGTGACCTCCGGGTCGCTTTGATTTGGTGAAGCACTTCCTGAGTAACGGTTAGTACTTAATCCATATATTGCATATTCGTTATCATATTAGCTAATTTAAAATTTATTTAGCGCAAACAACCATACGTTAGAAAAACAACCATACGTTAGAAAAAGCAACCATACCTTAGAAAAACAACCATACGTTAGAAAAGCAACAATACGTCAGAAATTGCAACGATAAATTAGAAAACCGCACGACCACTTTGAAATAAAATTAGACAACGGAGGAGTACGCTGTGAATAAAAGATGCCGTGAACCAATGTAAGAAATCCGCTTCGCTCTTGCATCTGTAATAAAGCATGGAAAACAAACATATTCAACAGCAGGCCCTGCTCTGCGAAGTTGTTTCCATTGCAACCAAGGACGACAGCCGGTATTTGGGTTCGTAATAGAATTAAGAATTTCCTCAGTACTTCCTTCTGAAAGTACATTATTTCGTTTTGTTTGTTAGATGTACAAAATTGTTATTCAGTTTACCTGTAATTAAGCTGGTTTTCCCAGTATCAAAATTTGATTTCACTTAGTTTTGTAAAGATGTGACTACATATGGCTGCAACGTAAATTAACAGCTGCTATTACGTCACCTGTTTATTTGAACAATGCCGTCAACAATTGCATAATGGCTAACAGATGTTTAACATTACAGTACTGCCACTTTTGATAAAATTAAAGAATATCTTGGTGATTCTATTAACTTCAAACTAATTTTAATTTTGTTAAATTAATGAGAAAATTTCATATATTCATTTGTAAGTGACCTACACAGATCTGGTTGGGTTATAAAGAAACTTAATATTGTTAGTTACACTGAAGTGTTATATATTTGAGTAAGGATCAGTTGTTAAACCTTACAACAATTTTGCAAGAATATCACATATTTATTTTATTTAATTATCATGAAATTTTATTTACTGAAACAAAGAAAATTCTTTCTAGTAAATTAATTATCTACATTTAAAGTTTTTTATTCTGATCTGGTTTGATCAGACCTGATAGACAAAACACAGAAAGAGTTAAATTTTATGATTCCATTATGTAAGAAATATTCTCTATGCATTTTAGATATTCTTGAGGGACGCAAATAGTGTTCCCATTTTTTAGGTAACCTAACTATATTCTTTCTTACAGGAGCAGTGTCTTATTCTGTTAAGACAAGTTTGTATGTCAGCGAAGGCGATCTTTTTTTTCTTTGGGTCTCCAAGTCCGCCCTTAGAAATTTGCTATGCCATTAATATAAATCAATCTGGACTTGGTGGCGCCTGTTTGTTTTAGTTTGAGTGTGACCCCACAGATTTCGACTTACCCCCATTGCTCATAGCTCTACCCAAGGAATAGACCCCTAGTTACGTCGGAAGATTTCGTTTTGCAGACACCCAACTTGAAGTATGGTGTTAATAAAGTAGTGTTTTAGTAGGCCTTTGAATAATACGTTTCACTGGCGCCGGCAACGTTTGGGGCGTCGAAATTTGTTTGTTCAACGCTAGGGCGTCGAAATTTGTTTATTCAACGAGTGATTCGTCGAAATTCGTTCGTTCATAATTTAATTTAGCTCGAAATTTGTTTGTTCATAATTTGATTTACCTCGAAATTTGTTTATTCAAAATTAATTTTACTGAGATTCGTTCGTTTAAAAATTATTTTACTCTGAAACTTGTTTGTTCAAAAATAATTTTACTTTGAAATAGTCTGTTCAAAATTTATTTTGCTTCGAAATTTGTTCATTCAAAAATTTAATTTGCTTTAAAATTTGTTAGCTTAAAATTTATTTTGCTTTGAAGTCCATTTGTCCAAAAATTATTCTGCTCCGAAATTTGTTTACTTAAAGTCTATTTGACATTTAGATTTGTTTGTTCGTTTTTGATAAAAGATTGGTTGTAACGTTAAACCACAGTCAATCAATTAATTAACTTAGTTAAATTTATTTTTAACTTTCATTCTATTTTGACCCAATATAATTTTTTTTGATATTGTTTTGGCAAAAATTATTTTACCAAAAACATTTTTTTTGTGATTTTTACCTTTAGCAGTACGAATTTGTTTTGATAACTTTTATAAGATTCGGATCAGTTAGATTTATCGGTTTGATTCCATTAGGCTGTAGTAATCATGTCGGAAAAATTCCAAATTGTTTGTCTACTTAAAGAAGAATTGGAGTATGAACTAAGAATTAGAGGAGTGTTGAGTGAGAGGCCAGTGTTGGAGAAAAGGAAAATTTTAGGTAGATTGTTAGCTAAAGAAATAGATAAGCCTGGTTGTTTGATTGATCTTTCGTGTTATGAAGTAGATTTTGCAACGGAAAGTAAAGAAATTTCAGTTTCAGTCGAGTCAATTCGTAATGTTGTGTCTGAATTTGAAGGCGACTCATCAGACTCAATTTTAGAAGAGCTTGTTCAAGGTTAAACCACCTTTCAGGGCGAGTTAAGCGCATGAAAATTCCTTCAATAAATTCCGATGAAGCAAGTAAGTTCAGAAATGAGACAGTAGCAACGATATTAACTCTTGAAGCTGACTTATACGATAAAATCAATAAAAGTACAGAGTCCACCCATTTGGATCGGTCCGTTGTAGTATCTCCTTCAGTTGCTAGTGCACCTATTCATTCGACTTCGTATATAACACCTTCAGTACCTATAGGTTCATGGCCTGTAAAATTCTCAGGTGACCCCAAACAACTACATTCATTTTTGATAGAGTTAGTGATTTAGCACAATCACGTAAGGTATCCGAAGCTGATTTATTTGGATCAGCATGTGAACTTTTGTGGGTGACGCTTTGGTTTGGTTTAGAACAGTGAAAATTCCTTGAGAGACTGGAACTCCTTGTTAGAACGTTTAAGAGAAGATTTCTACCTGGTTCTTCAGATGATGACATTTGGGAAAAGATCAGAAATCGTCGTCAAGGTAAAGACGAAAAATTATTTTATTTGTCGCACATATGCAAACCTCTTTAGTAGACTGACCAACGAGCCAGCTGAAGTTACTAAAGTTAAGATGATAAGAAGAAATTTGGTTCCTGAATATATTTCAGCACTTGCATTGTCGGACATTCAAGATTTGTCTACCTTAGTAAATTTGTGTAAGAGATTAGAAGAAGCTTCTTTGATGAAACTAAATTTGGTTTCAGCATCTTCTAGTAAACCTAACAAGAATAGCTACCCTCTAAACATCCATTTGAGAACAAACATCTTGGGTTGAATGAAAAGTTTGTGCTGTTAGAGTAGAGTGTTTCAGAATAAATTAGTTAATCCTCACGTAACAGTAGCGGATAAGAGCTCTTGGAGTCCTCAGTTTGTAATTCCTCTAGTCCCGATAAAAGGAATCATTTTGTTTGTTGGAATTGCTCCCGTAGTGGACATTGGTTTAGAGATTGTAGAGCAGCTAAAAAAATTTTTTGTTTTGGATGTGGTCGAAAAGGCGTTAAGGCAACGTCATGTCCACAATGTTCAAAAAACCAGTAAGGCGGCAGGTACATAGTGGTCGGTATCCTGTTACGCGTCATAAGGCTACGGTTATGATTTGTAAACAAGAAAAATATTTTTGTAAAGACGAGTGGTCGAGATGGCTTACAGTTGTTAAAAATTTTTGTCAGGACTCTCCGAAGCCTAAGAATAATACTCTGTTTATTGAGAAGCAGTGTGATAATCGACCTTATATTATGGTGAAATTAATGGATAGAGACATTACCGGTCTTCTAGATTCGGGATGCACTACCTCAGTAGTAGGATCCTTAGCACTTTCAATTGTTAGAGAATTAGACTTGAAAATTTTAGTTCAGCAAAACGGGTATCACTACAGCTGATGGTTCAATAAAATCTGTTGTAGGCTCAGTAGATTTGCCAATTTGTATAGGTAATGATTGCCGCATCCTTAATGCATTAGTGGTTCCATCCCTACCGCATACATTTATTTTCGGTAGTGACTTTGCAAAATTATTTGGTGTAGTTGCTGACTTTAGAAGTAATAATTGGTTTATCCAAAGTAATGCTGGGAACGACATAGGGTATATAGATTCGTTTTCCATCCCTTTGAACACTGAAGATTCTTTATGTGGTTACATGACCTTTCAGATACTCAATGTGCGCAGGCACAAGAGTTAATAAATTCATTTAGTGAGATTAGCAGCGAAGAAAGATTAGGACGAACTCACCTAATCGAATTGGACATAGACACAGGCAATGCCAAACCCTTCCACAAGAAACCATATGTCATGTCACCATATATGGGTAAGATATTGAATGAGGAATTGGACGACATGCTTAGACTTAAAGTTATAGAACCGTGTACTAGTCCGTGGTCCTTCCAGTTTTGTTGGTTAAGAAGGCAGATGGAGAATATCGCTTCTGTTTTGATGGTAGAACCCTGAACGACTTAACTGTTCATGATTCGTACCCCCTTGCGAACGTAGATAGAATTCTCAATATGTTGAGAGGTGCGAACTACATTTCGTCACTGGATTTGAGAAAATCGTTTTGGCAAATCCCTCTTAGTGAGTCGTCTAAGGATAAGACTGCCTTCAGTATTATTTCACGAGGACAATTTAGATTTACATGCATGCCATTTGGGTTGAAGAATGCTGCGCAGACGCAACAACGTTTAGTAGATGTAATTTTTGGTCCACGTTTTGAACCCCATGTATTTTGCTATTTGGACGACATAATTTTATGTTCGTCATCTTTTGAAGAACACCTAAAGTTATTGGTAGAGGTTAAGCAACGGTTAAAGGAAGCTAACCTTACTATAAATATAAGTAAATGTGAATTTTTTAAAAAGACACTTAAATTTTTGGGTTATATAGTAGGTTCTAACTCACTTCGTACAGACCCCGATAAGGTGTCGGCCATGGTTAACTTTCCCGTCCGAAAACCACAACGGAGGTTAAAAGGTTTATAGGAATGTGCAGCTGGTACCGGCGCTTTATAAAGAATTTTTCGTCTTTAGTTTCGCCTATTAATGACCTCATTAAAAGTAAGAAAAAAGGTCAAACTGTGAACTGGAGTGCGGAAGCAGAAAATTCATTTGTGCTGATCAAGCAAGCATTAGTTTCTGCACCTCTTCTTTCGCAGCCAGACTACTCGGCACCCTTTATTGTGGAGTGTGACGCAAGCAACACTGGGTTAGGAGCTGTGTTGATTCAGAATGTAAACGGAGAAGAGCGTGTAATTTCGTACGCAAGCAAAACCCTGAGCCGTACTGAGCGCAATTATTCCACCACTGAAAGAGAGTGTTTAGCAGTTATTTTGCAATTGAGAAATTTCGTCCGTGGGTAGAAGGAGTTCGATTCACCGTTGTCACCGATCATTTTTCGTTACTTTGGTTGAGTAATCTTCAGAATCCAACTGGAAAACTCGCCAGATGGTCAGTTCGATTAAGGCAACACTCATTTGATTTGGTGCATAGAAAAGGAAAGTTCAATATAGTTCCAGATTGTCTTAGTCGTGGTGTTCCTTTAGAAAATCCAGAAGTTAATTTAGTAGAGATTAAACTTGATACAGTAGACTTGTGGTATGAATCTTTGAGAAAGAAAATTTTGTTGTCACCGAAAAGCTACCCACAATGGAAAGTAGAAGATGGGTTTATTTATAAGTTTATACCTTCCTATTACCGCATTCGGCGAATGTTGTAGAGTGGAAACACTTAGTGCCAAAGTCTCAGCGTTTAGATGTCATTAAATCATGTCATGACCCCCTTCAGCAGGACATTTTGGTTCCTTAAAACTTTGTCTCGTGTTCAAGAATTATATTATTGGCCAAAGATGATCTTTGACGTGCGTAAATTTTGTAGGAAATGTTTGATTTGCGGTGCTCAAAACCACCCAATAAAGGTCCCTTGGGATGATGGGAAAGGAGAAAGAGGTTGGACTACCATTCCAAACCATTGCATTAGATTTGATGGGTCCGTTTCCTCGTTCCAAACGCGGACATAAATGGCTCTTAGTTGTTGGTGATTGGTTCTCGAAGTATTCGATTTTGCAACCTTTGCGTAGTGCCACGGCACATTTGATCGAGAAATTTTGGAGGAAAAGTATTTCTTGTCTACGGAGTACCACAGTTTGTCATTTGTGATAATGGTCCACAATTAATTGGACGTATTTTTAAAGCTTTGTGTGCAAGGTACGAAATTCAAAAGATTTGGTATAATGCTGTTTATGCTCCTCAATGCAATTTTGTGGAAAGAATCAATAAGACAGTTGGTACAGCAATCCGTTCATACGTAGAAGAACATGATACGTGGGATATGGAGATATCAAAGATCCAATACGCAATCAACTCAGCAAAACATGAGTCCACCAACTATTCGCCAAATTTTTAGTTTTTGGTCGTCAAGTACCTTTAAGTGGAAAAGCTTATAATGCTAATTTTATACCGGTGAAGATGTTGATGTTGTCTCCAGTAGTAGACCTTCTTATGTTTTGGATCGTCAACCTTTGTTTGATATTTTGGAAATGTCCGTGAAAATTTGCATGTAGCTTACCAACGTTCAAGTAAACGCTACAATCTTAGGAGAAGAGACATTTCATTCCGAGTCGGAGAAAGTGTTTGGAGAGCTAATAAGGTCCTCTCGAGTGCGAGTGATAAATTTTCCGCTAAGTTAGCCCCTAAGTTCGTTATGAGTAAAGTTCGGAAAAACATTCCAATTTAGTATATGAGTTAGAGAACGAAGATGGGACAAAAGCAGGAAATGGCACGTAAAGGACTTGAAACCAGTTGATGCATCATATCCAAATGAAAATGATGATCCTGACGATTAATTCAGATCCGATCATCTCGTTGATATTAAGTAATGACGTAGTGGTTCGTTTTGTTTTGTTTTGTTCTGATTTAGTGTCGGTCCACTAATATTGAGTATTTTGTTTGAGAAGTGAAGTAAGTGGTTTGAGATTTTGTAAGTTTTGTGGGTGTGAGGTGTGCCTTAGTGTGCACGCTGGACATTTTGCTCGCGCGTTGCTCAGAGATGTGTTTGGAGGATGTCTTTGACAGATATCCTTACTATGTAGAAGTAGATGGGCTATTTGATTATTGGTCCTGATTTCTACATATCCAGGTAGAGAGAATATTAGATTATTCTTTCCCTTGTTCCTTTTGACCATTAGAAGTTCTTTGATTTGATAAGGTCAAAGTTGGTTTGGTGAGTCTCACCGTTTGGTCCATCACTAATGAGATCAGTTGTTTGTTAGAAATTAGTGATAGGATATTCAGTAGGGTGTAGGATAGTACAGCCCTGACTGGCCCAGTTTTGTACTTGCATTTGATAAGTAAGCTCATGGTTAGGTTACCTTTGTTTTGATCATCCCTTTGCGATGAAGTGATGATATTTTGTATTTGAGATTTGTAAGTAACCTTTGGTTAGGTTACCTTTGTTTTGATCATCCCTTTGCGATGAAGTGATGATATTTTGTATTTGAGATTTGTAAGTAACCTTTGGTTAGGTTACCTTTGTTTTGATTATCACTTTGTGATGATAATATTTTGAATTTGAATTTTGTAAGTAACCTTTGGTTAGGTTACCTTTGTTTTGATCATCTCTTTACGATGAAGCGATGATATTTTGTATTTGCATTTGATGAGTAACCTTTGATTAGGTCACCTTTGTTTTGATTATCACTTTGTGATGATGGTGTTTAAATATAGACCTATTAGTAGGGTCTTACTTTGATTATCACCGTGTAGTGATGATGTTTTGAATAGTTATGCTGTCTTGATGAGGAAGCATTCCTTTTTTGTAGATAGAGCTAAATGAGCTCCTGGAAGTGAAGTTTTTTGAAATTAGAAATAAGTTGTAAGTGTTTGGTTATAGGTAAGAAATATTAGCCTTGTTAGAAGTAAGAATCTCAAGTCAGGAAATATTGTAAATTTGAATTTTTTGTCCCGTGGAGTGTTTGACTTTCTAATTTGACCCTCCCAATTTTGATTATTACCGATTGTGACTCGATTTTGTCTCCCGATGGACGTCAGGTACGCGTAGTTACCAACACACTCATTTGTAAATATTTGTCCCCCCCATTTGAATAAATTTATAAAATTGCATAGTTGGTTAGGAAGGTAGGAAAGGCTAGTATTGTTATAAAAAATTTTTTTTGTATTTGTTATATTTAGAGTTTTCTTAAAAAAAAATTTTTTCTTTTAGGAAAGGGGTAGTGTAACAATTTTATTTTAGCAGTAAAGGAACATACTCATTAAACGTACCATGAATATTGAAATACCTTTATTAACTAATATAAAGATTCAAGTAACAATCAAATTTTTATAGTATTGCTATATCTAGGATTAGTAGTCTATTTGTTTCGGAGTTCGGTGCAAATCCACAAGCCACTAGCGCGCGCGTGAGAGGTTCGAGAACCACACTTATGATCCTCCCACCTTGCAGGAGCGCGGCGAGCGCACTCGTCGATAGTTTAGGGCAGCGTGAAGATGCATTCGAAGAGAATGACGAGTGACCTCCGGGTCGCTTTGATTTGGTGAAGCACTTCCTGAGTAACGGTTAGTACTTAATCCATATATTGCATATTCGTTATCATATTAGCTAATTTAAAATTTATTTAGCGCAAACAACCATACGTTAGAAAAACAACCATACGTTAGAAAAAGCAACCATACCTTAGAAAAACAACCATACGTTAGAAAAGCAACAATACGTCAGAAATTGCAACGATAAATTAGAAAACCGCACGACCACTTTGAAATAAAATTAGACAACGGAGGAGTACGCTGTGAATAAAAGATGCCGTGAACCAATGTAAGAAATCCGCTTCGCTCTTGCATCTGTAATAAAGCATGGAAAACAAACATATTTAACAGCAGGCCCCGCTCTGCGAAGTTGTTTCCATTGCAACCAAGGACGACAGCCGGTATTTGGGTTCGTAATAGAATTAAGAATTTCCTCAGTACTTCCTTCTGAAAGTACATTATTTCGTTTTGTTTGTTAGATGTACAAAATTGTTATTCAGTTTACCTGTAATTAAGCTGGTTTTCCCCAGTATCAAAATTTGATTTCACTTAGTTTTGTAAAGATGTGACTACATATGGCTGCAACGTAAATTAACAGCTGCTATTACGTCACCTGTTTATTTGAACAATGCCGTCAACAATTGCATAATGGCTAACAGATGTTTAACATTACAGTACTGCCACTTTTGATAAAATTAAAGAATATCTTGGTGATTCTATTAACTTCAAACTAATTTTAATTTTGTTAAATTAATGAGAAAATTTCATATATTCATTTGTAAGTGACCTACACAGATCTGGTTGGGTTATAAAGAAACTTAATATTGTTAGTTACACTGAAGTGTTATATATTTGAGTAAGGATCAGTTGTTAAACCTTACAACAATTTTGCAAGAATATCACATATTTATTTTATTTAATTATCATGAAATTTTATTTACTGAAACAAAGAAAATTCTTTCTAGTAAATTAATTATCTACATTTAAAGTTTTTATTCTGATCTGGTTTGATCAGACCTGATAGACAAAACACAGAAAGAGTTAAATTTTATGATTCCATTATGTAAGAAATATTCTCTATGCATTTTAGATATTCTTGAGGGACGCAAATAGTGTTCCCATTTTTTAGGTAACCTAACTATATTCTTTCTTACAGGAGCAGTGTCTTATTCTGTTAAGACAAGTTTGTATGTCAGCGAAGGCGATCTTTTTTCTTTGGGTCTCCAAGTCCGCCCTTAGAAATTTGCTATGCCATTAATATAAATCAATCTGGACTTGGTGGCGCCTGTTTGTTTTAGTTTGAGTGTGACCCCCACAGATTTCGACTTACCCCCCCATTGCTCATAGCTCTACCCAAGGAATAGACCCCTAGTTACGTCGGAAGATTTCGTTTTGCAGACACCTAACTTGAAGTATGGTGTTAATAAAGTAGTGTTTTAGTAGGCCTTTGAATAATACGTTTCAATAAAGTGGATAATTACGGTCAACATAATTGTTTTGTAACGAATGAAATGTAAAAGAAGGAAGCAAAGCGTTTTTTGATAGCTGTTGGATTGGATTTTGGTTTGTTTCATTTTTGCAAGGAGGAAATACATTTCAAGTTCGTATAATTGGGTCCAACAGGCGTACAGTTGGTTGGCTACGTCACAACATGTAGACAGTCGACGTCATTTGTTTGTCGAAGCACAGTATGTAAGCACATCTGGTTTATACAAGGTAACACTGTTACATATACAAGAACCTGACTATACAAGGTAAGCCTTCTTATTATTTTCACACGACGTCCGCTTTTGGGCCAACATTGGTACAAGGCAACATATTAAGCATAACAGTGTAATGACCCTCGACTGTTATTTTACTTAACAAACTATAAAGGACTTTTGATGTTTTGTAATTGTCAACATTTAAATCCAGGGTTGTACCTGTTATTATTACGGATGAACTTAAACACCTTAATTGAGTTCTGATTAAAGTTTTCATTTATGTGTAATTATACTTAAAGCAAATATGAAAGTTAAATTATTAGATTTTTGAAATTTCCATATACACCTGTAAACCTAATAACAGATTTGATATTTTAGGTATTAATTTGTGATAGCTTTGTAACAAAAAGGAAATGCTTAACATGTTTGATATTTTATTTGATTTTATTATTCTACAACTGCGTAGAAGAAATTGAAGTACAATTTTGATGTATATATATATATGTAAATGCTTATTATATGCAGATGACCTAAAAATATTTTCAATAGTAAAATGCCCACAAGACTGCGATAACATTCAAGAGGATCTAAATGAAGTGTCAACATGGTGTAGCAAAAATGGTCTGACCTTAAACACTGCTAAGTGTAAATTTATGCGTTTTCATCGCATTAAACAGCCAATATTATGTACCTATACAATACAAAAAACTGCAATTCAATCCGTTGAGTTGATCTGTGATTTAGGTGTAATGTTTGATTGTTTTCTTACATTTAATGAGCACATCAACAACATTACTGCTAAGGCATTTAGAATGCTAGGTTTTATTCGGCGACATTGTGAATATATTAACGATGTAAAAGTGATACAAATAATTTACAACAGCTTAGTGCGAAGTATTTTGGAATACAATAGTGTTATCTGGTCTCCCTCGTATGAATGTCATAAATATCATTTAGAAAGGGTACAAAATACGTTTGTAAAATTTCTTTTATATAAGCTGCATTTTCCTTATGAACATATACCCTATAATGTTAGGCTCCAACTCACTGGTATCAAAAGCCTAGAAATGAGAAGACAAAAGCAATGCTATTCTTCTTACACAAGTTATTAAACAATTTTATTGACTGTGAATACCTGCTGTCTAAGATATGGCTCAGAGTGCCAAGTCGCTTAACACGTTCTGCCCAAACTTTTATGTACAGTGTCATCGCACCAATTATGGTTGTACTGCTATTACTGAAAAACTTGCCATTAATTTTAACAAAGCACAAAAAAAACTGTCTAATAGTAACATATTTGGTGTTTCATTCGATACCTATAAAAAACGGGTCAATGAACAACTGTTAAATGATGTAGACAGTCTATACTGACTGATGGTTGATATTTTTCTGTATACTTGTTAGAATAGTACTTATTTAGAAACTATTTTATACTATTTTATTATGATTGTATGATTAGTGTGTTGTTCTTCGGTATATACCATTTGGGTTGTCCTGTAGAGTATTAATAATAAATAAAATAAAAAAAAAATAAAAAAAAAAAATAAAAAAAATAAAGCAACATTTGATTAAAAATCATCGTTTAATTCATTTAATTATTTTATTTTGAACAAGCGAGTTCAAGAATAGGGTAATTGAATCAAGGAGTAAAAGGCATAAAAACTTTCAATATAATAATATTTGTAGCTTCCATTTGACGAAGGAGCACTGATAGCACTTTCAAAAATTGATGCCTAATATTTGTGTCTATAAAAGTGTGTGTATAATTGATATTTATAGCTTTTCTTTTTATGAGATAGCAAGAGTACACCTCTTGTGTTCTCCTTTGTTAATTTAATCCAATTTTCTTTACAGCTCCTGCTTAAGCAGTAAATACAATATTCCTCTCTAAGGACTCCCAAGTCCCTCTTAGGGAAACTCTGTGTTTAAAACTTAATGACTTGGGGGCGTCCTCCCCATACCCCTATTTTGGCATAAGTTGAGTCAGTAAGTAAATAATGTTTTGTAAAAAGAACCACGACCAATCCTCATAAGCTCTACCCGAGGAATAGACCCCTAGCATAGTCGGAAGATAGTTGAGTTCCATCATTTTAAGGAAATTCTTCTTTAAAGTTCACTGGTTTCATTAAACAATATTAAAGAACCCATGGATTACTCTAATTATTTAATTAACCAAATAAATAAAGTAGTCCAGGTAAAAATACAACAAATAAAATAGGTGGAGGAAGGGTAGAAACTTAGCTACATAAAAGATGGTGATTGTATGTTCAAGGAGCAGTTATTGTGCAATACTTAGAAAAACTGTGTGGGCAAAATGCTCATAGCGTGACTAATGAAAATTAACAACTGATCGCATTTCAACTTTATGCTTATTTACAAAGCACGCCGTTCGAATAACTGACGAACTACTGACATAAATTGAACTGCATTGTTGAATAAGAAATCAGCTCTTATTTCTTAAACACGTAAGAGATACATACAGCTTAATCAAAAGTAATATGTTCATTTACAATTTCATATAGACAAAAATGCCATAAATACATTTATACTGCTATAGTGGGAAATACTAGCCTTAATCGGAAATTATTTTGGACGCCACCTAATCTCGAAATACGGAGAATTCTAGAGAAACCCCCAGAAAGAATAACAAGAGAATACCAAAACCTGAGACTAGAAAAATGGTTTTGGCGTAAAATTCGCACAAGGAATAACTGAGTACACTAGTTTAAAACAATCCTAAAATAAACATAATGATAAGAACACCAATATAATTATTTAAAGCTGCTAGCTGTAAGAATAACGGTTCGCAATATCAAACGCTAAATTATCGTAATATTCATCATGGCTATACGAAATGGTAATGTTTTCTAGCATACTAGGGCTGGAAACTATTACTTTTACATTAGTTCTGGAAATGCAAATGCATAAAGCTCTTTACTCTATTCTACACTTAAAAATTTAAGCACGAGTACATACAAACATTCTTAAACAAATACCGAATATATCAATTTCTTGAAATTAAAACAAGCCGCGGCTAGAATTAAAAATATGTGGCCATAACCTTTTTATTAGTAGTGCCACGCCGCTAAGATAACAAGCTCTAAGGAGAACTAACGAAGCACTAACTTTTGACTGAAACGAATTTCTGAATTTAAAACAAACTGCGGCCATTTTTGAAGTCAGCCACAATGTAAGTGGCCATAACTTTTTATTAGGTAGTCGTACGTCGCTGTGATATGGAGCACGAAAGAGCACTAACGTAGCACTAACTTTCGGCTGCAAAATTTTTTTGAAATTGAAACAAACCACGGCTAGAATTAAAAATATAAGTGGCACTAACTTTTTATTAAAAGTCGTACGCCACTGAAATATGAAGCACTTAAAAGTACGAACGAAGCACTAACTTTAGGCTACAAAAGCTTTTTGAATTTGAAACAAAACCCGGCCAATTGTTAAGTTAGCAACAAAAGTGTAAGTGGCCATAACCTTTTATCTGTAGTCGTACGGCGCTGAGATATGAAACACCAAAGAGCACTAACTTTCGGCTGAAACGAATTTTTGAATTTGAAATAAACCGCGGCGAGTTGTGAAGTTAGTCGCAAAAAAGTAACTGACCAGAGCTTTTTTATTCGTCGTACGCCTCTGAGATATGAAGCACTAAAGAGCACCAACGAAGCACTAGCTTTTGACTGTGAACGTTTTTTGAAATTAAAACAAACCGCAGCTAAAATTAAATATATAAGTGTTCATAACTTTTTAATTAGAAGTCGTACGCCACTGACATATGAAGCAGTAAAGACCACTACCGAAGCACTGACTTGCGGTTACAAAAGTTTTTTGAAATTGAAACAAACGGCGGTTGGAATTAAAATCATGAGTGACATTAGCAGCCGTACGTCGCTGTGATATGAAGCACTAAAGAGCACAAACGGAGCACTAACTTTCGGCTGCAAAAGTTTTTTGAAATTGAAACAAACCGCGCTAGAATTAAACATAAGTAGCAATAACTTTTTTATTAGATGTCTTACGCCCCTGAAACATGAAGCACTAAAGAGCACGAACGAAGCGGTAACTTTAGGCTGCAAAAGTTTTTTGAAATTGAAACAAATGGCGATTAGAATTAAAACTATAAGTGGCAATACATTTTTTATTAGCAGCCGTACGTCGCTGTGATATGAAGCACTACAGAGCACAAACGGAGCACTAACTTTTGGCTGCAAAAATTTTTTGAAATCGAAACAAACCGCGGCTAAAATTAAAGATATAAGTGTCCATAACTTTTAAATACAAGTAGTATGACACAGAAATATGAAGCACTAAATAGCACTAACAAAGTCCTAACTAACGGCTGCAAAAGTTTTCTTAAAATTGAAACAACCCGCGGCTAGAATTAAATATATATGGCCAAAACGTTTTTATTAGAAGTCTCACGCCACTGAGATATAAAGCACTAAAGAGCACTAACAAAGCACTAACTTTCAGCTGATGTGATTTTTTAAATTTGAAACAAACTTCAGCAAGTACTGAAGTTTGCCGTAAAAATGTAGGTGACCCCAACTTTTTTATTAGTAGTCGTACGTCGCTGGGATATAAACCACTAAAAAGTACTAACAAAGCACTGCATAAGTTTTTTGAAATTGAAACAAACCGTGGCTAGAATTAAAAATATAAATGGCCATAACTTTTTTATTAGAAGTCGTACGCCATTGAAATATAAAGCACTAAAGGGCACTAATAAAGCTATAACTTTTTGCTGTAAAAGTTTTTTGAAATTAAAACAAACCGCGCTAGAATTAAAAATATAATTGGAAATAATTTTTTTATTAGAAGTCGTACGCCACTGAAATATAAAGCTCTAAAGAGCACGAACAAAGCACTAACTTTAGACTGCAAAAGTTTTTTGAAATTGAAATAAACCGCGGGAAGAATTAATAATATGAGTGGTCATAACTTTATTATTAAAAGTCCCAGACCGCTGCGAAATGATGCACTAAGGAATACTAACAAAACACTAACTTTCGGCTAAATAGAATTTTTAAATTTGAAACAAACCGCGACCAGTTGTGAAGTTAGTCGCAAAAAAGTAACTGGCTATAGCTCTTTTTTATTTGTCATACGCCTCTGACATATTAAGCACTAAAGAGCACTAACGAAGCACTAACTTTCGGCATTGAAAGTGTTTTGAAATTGAAACAAACTGCGGTTAAAATTAAAAATATAAGTGCCCATAACTTTTTCATTAGAAGTCCCACATCGCTGAGATATGAAGCACTAAGGAGTACCAAGCAAGCACTAACACTGAAACGAATTTATGAATTTGAAACAAACCTCGGTCAGTTATGAAGTTAGCAGCAAAAATGTAAGTGGTCACAACTTTTTTATTAGTAGCCGTAAGTCGCTGGATATGAAGCATCAAAAAGCACTAACGAAGCGCTAGCTTTTGGCTGTAAAAAGCTTTTTAATTAAAGAAAACCCCGGCTAAGTATGAAGTTCCGCCGAAAAATTATGCATTGCCATTTTTGGAGAGGCGATTATTCGGCGAGTTTTTATTATAAAGCACTAAAGAGCACTACCGAAGCACTAACTTTCGTCACCTATAAGAACATTAGTGCTTACAATGTATCAACTAACTTTACGCACCTAACTACGATAATTCTATAAGCATCTAGCACTGATTACAGTCTACATATTCAGAATTCCTCATAAGAAGATTGCTTCGGTATACAATACTTGATTAATAATGAATACGGTTGATATACAAGCGGTGACACGAAAACCCTATATCGAAACTTTTCGTAGGCACTTGAGTATTGCAAAACCGAATAAAAGGGTTCGTTTATATTTTGAACACGACATAATATTGTGTTACGATTGGTTACAGTGGAACTGTCTTGTGCATTAATGAAACCAATTTTTTTATTGGACTATACCGTTTTTAAATAAATACTGCAACTGTGGCATTACTTTAAAATGTTTATAATCATATTCCATTTTAATAGTTTCTGTATTGCTTAATCTGACCAATGGGGTTAGGGTTTGTGTCCTTTACGAAATATTATTTGTAGTTTACATGCTTTCTTGATCTAAAGAAGGATCATCTTTGTAATATTGCATTATTAATACCTAAAGGTTGTCAAATTCTTTATGGCGGTTGAAAGGTTAGAAATGGTTACGTCCTTACTTTATATACTAAATTAGTGCAATTTTATGATTTATTTGTTGTGATTAATAATATACAACGTTGGCCTCTATGACATCATCATCTTGGAACGAGGAAGTTTCCACTCTAAATTATGCTTATGCAGAAGATTCTAAAACGCCTTTCATTGGTACAAATTAATGCTCCAATAAGACAATTTTACGTAAGTCTAATAGAGAACGTATGTTAGATAGAGAAAAATAAAAAACTAATTTCGATTTTCAGTTGTAATTAATTTGTTCGAATTCTGCTGAAGATAATCTAGAATTGTTTTATGGAAAAAAGGTTTTTTTTTGTTGAGCGCTTGTTAAAACTATTGAAAGAGATAACTTATACTTGATTGTGATAGACTACTTAAGCAATTTAGTGCCTATCAGGAGGCGAAATAAACACGTCTTGGTGGTAGTGGATGTCTTCTCGAAATATACACGGTTGTTTCTCACCAGAGACTGCAATACGATAGGAACTATTGCTAAGTTGGAACAGTTCATCTTAGAAGCGGGAAAATTTAGAAGAGTTTTAGCGGACAATGTCGCCTACTTTAATAATGCTCGATTCGTCTCGCATTGGGAAGATCAGGATATAGGGGTCATCTTCTTCAGTATTCGTCAGCCTCAGGGAAATCCCGCGGAACGGTTCATACAGGAAACTTGTAAATTCCTGCAAATGACATCATATCAGGACCACCGAAGTTGGGAGACCAATCTACCAAAGGTCGAGTTATTCATCAATCATGCTCCACACAGTCACTGACGAATCTCTCATAAGTTTAATAAGAGGAGTGCATCGCGATCGACCGTGGGAAATCGTGCCAAGGGATGATGAGTTTGAAGCAAAAATGCGAATAGCCCGGAAAAGGCTACAAGAGAGGGCACGAAAGTATACACGAAAGATAAATGAAAGGGTGAAAATAGAAAGATATTTCAAATAGAAAACAAGGTGGTCATAAAAAACTTAAGAGTGGGGAAAAGTTACCCGCACACATGTGCCAAACTACATTTACCGTATGTGGGTACCTTTGTGATGAATAACATCATAGGGGAAAACACATATGAACTGAAGGACGTAGACTCGGAGGCGATCCGGGGTAAATTTCATATCAATTTGATATACCCATATAAGGAGGGGGATTAAATAGGAGAATAGTTGTATAAAATTAGTTAAGTATTGTATAAATAATTTAGATAAGATAAGTATAAATAGTCAGGGAAATAGAAATACAAAACTGTAATGATCAATGTGGAATGTGTGAGCACGTTGGGCGCCAAAGTAACATTGATTCAAAATTTTATATTTTAATTTTGGGGGAAAATGCTCTAATTATAAGGTTATTTAGGGTCAAATAAGGTCACAAATAAGGGATACCTCATGTAAATATCATAAAAACTACAAAAACCAAACACTAAAACTCAAAAATGTACATAATTGATATAAAAAAGCAAATACAAATTACCCTGTATAAAATCAATAACAACCTACAATTAATTAAAAGAAGCTAATTCCGTAATAACTTCACTACGTTCATTAAAATAAATAATTGTGGAATCAATTCAATCATCTTAGAACATTTAAAAACATTCTTAAGCTCAAATGCAAATACAAATTCAAGATATTCGAAAAAGAACAACCGTGAAATGAAATCTCTGTCAATCTAAACGCATTTGCGTAAAGAAGTTAATAAATTTGTGCAATTTAAAACGTATATAAAATGCAATTTTTAATAAAACCAGCATATTCAAATGAAGTATAGGTATTAGAGGCGACGGTAATACGTGCCATTTCAAACGTACATAAAATACTATTTGTTAATCAAGTTACTCTAAAAAGTCCGATGTACGTGCAATTTAGAGCGTATATATTAGAGCATCCTAAATCCGACACATTTCGGAAATAACTAATCGAAGCCCCTTTTGCACGTACAAACAACTGATAGCGTTCACTCAACCAATGAAAACGCGTAGAATATTCGAAAAGAGATTTGATGCTATAAAACTAACGAAGCCGATAAAGGAGAATTATTCTATAATCCACGCGCCGACTGTTCTAGTTTGAAAGAAGATATTCACGTAAATAGAAATTTTTAATAAAAGTAAATAATTTTTAAAGTTGAATTTAAAGGTGAAGTGACATAAAACAATAAAGTGCGTGTTATAAAGAATGTATATAGAATTTTGCCCTTAATAATAAAGATAATTCTAGAAATAGTTAATATGAATAGAAAATTTTGCAATTTTATTAATTTAGGGCACTAAGTAATTAACTAAGTCGCTGGTAAATACACTAAGTTACTAATAAGTCATTAGTAAAGGAACTAAGAAACTAAATCACTGGATAATATTTCAAATTACGAAATAAACGACCGTAAGCTACTGAATAAACGATTCCAAATTACTGGACAACAATCAAGAGTGATGTCTGGGCCAGGAAACTACAACAAGAAAAAAACAGCAGAACTACAAAGTCAGAACTATTTATTTAAAATAATTTACGTATATAGAAGTGAGCTTCAAATTTGCAGGTGATAAAATACACTGTGTAAAAGGTCAACAAAATTTGGTTACTACATAGAATTATATAAAAATGTGGGATACTTATTTGAACGTTCCAGGAACCTATTCGTGGAAAAATACATTTATTTTTGACCGACCTTAGTTGCTTTTAAAGGTAAAATTTTATAATCTTCGTAAAGAGCTCATTCGATAGGAGTATTTATTTTAATTTTAATTTAAAAGTTCTATAAAAAGTAAATGATATTAAAAAGGGCGTAGATTTGCAAATTATAATATGACAAAAATTGTATTTAGTTTATTATACACTTTCTGGCAAATTTTGTTTGTTTTTCTTAGGTGTATGGAAAGTTGGAGAGGAGTGAGTAAAAATTTTCTGTTATCATATCGGCGTTCAATCTGTGCGTGGTATCACTGATCTAGTTGACGCATAAATTTGATTGTGTTAATTCTAAATTATTTTAAAGGCACAGAGGGGTGACGATCAGCAGGCAATTGGTCGTTGCACATCTGACGAAGCAATATCTACATATCTTTATGGAAAATGTTTTCAGCGAACAAAATTACTCTCTAATTTCTTACAACTAGTAATAAGAAGATCCTATGGGTACGATTATAAGCTTACACGGTTAAAAAATATTCATTAATTTACGGTGATTGTAGGTGATAGTTTTAGAAGATTTCTTATAAATATCTAGTGAGTGATTTAGATGTAGACACCTTTTGTAAACAACTAAAATCCAGTATCTCCTCAATTCGTCTCAACCAGATTTTAGTGAAACATCTGGACATCGCAAAATCAGATGTTGTTAATTAACATACCCCTCTAACATGAAGTTCTCTACTGATGTAAACAAATTCTTTCCTAATGGTAAAATTCAACACCCTGGTAGATTATAATTTCGAACAGTATTGGTTAATCGTGTTAGTGAGTTCAATACCTTATTATTACAAGATTTACTGCACATATTCGAGTTAATATGTTACCCTCTTCAATGGTCTCGACGAAGTGTTCAACAAAAGAGAAACCTTTTCTCCATAAAACAATTCTAGATTATCTTCCGCAGAATTTGGACAAATTAATTACAACTAAAAATCAAAATCAGTTTTTTTATTTTTCTCTATCAGACTTACGTAAAATTGTCTTATTGAAACATGAATTTGTACCAAATAAAGGCGATTTAGCATATTATGCATAAGCATAATTTAGCGTGTGAAACTTCATCGTATCAAGACGATGATGTCATGGACGTCAATGTTGTACATTATTAATCAACACAAATGATTAATAAAATTGCATTAATTTAGTATATAAAGGGACGACGTTATTATTTCTAGCCTTACAATCCCCATATAGGATTTCACAACCATTGAGTATGAACAATACAATATTACAAAGGTAATCCTTGAATGTAAACTACAATTTATATTTCTTAAAAAACACAAACCGTAACCCCATTCGTCGGATTTGCCAATAGAGAAACTATAATGGAATATGATTATAAACATTTTAAAGTAAAGTCACAGTTACTATATTTATTTAAAAACAGTAGAGACCAATAAAAAATTGGTTTCGTTAAAGCACAAGAAAGTTCCACTGTAACTATTTGTAATACAATATTGCGTCGTGTTCAAAATAGCCAGGTCGTTTTATATAAACAAATCCACTTATTCGGTTTTGCATTCCTTAAGTGTCTAAGAAAAGTTTCGATATCGTGTTTTCGTGTCGCCGCTTGCGTCATTTCATTGTATATCAACTGTACTAGTTATAAATCAAGTATTCTATACCGAAGCAATCTGCTTATGAGGATTTCAGTATATGTAGACTGTAATCAGTCGCGATGCTTATAAAGTTATCGTAGTTTACAGTTATTATCTTCGTGCTCGTTTTCAGCGTTCTATATGAATTAATTTTAACATTCTCATAGCATCCGTTTAGCTGTGCTTGTAAAACAAGGTCCTATCACCCTCCTGTTCGTGCGACTTCATCTCATTATTGCAATATGAGCCATCAGCTTTTGATGTTATAGACCATAGCAATATGAGAAAATTGCGACAAATATCATATATTAGAAACGTCTCCTCCTCGTTGTGCTTGTTATGTAGCCTACTTAAATTTGAACACCTAAAAATTTAAAGTGCAGTGGTAACGTATATATGACAATTTCAAATAAGAATCAGAAGTTTAGTGGCTGTAAATAACTCAGGCAAAGCAATGAACTTTTATGAATTTATTAAAAAGACAGAAAACCAAAAATCCATTCAGGAGTGTCATTCACACTGACGCTATTGATTAACAGGTTACAAAACTATTTTGTTGGAACGAAAAGTTTTAGACAGTGAACGTCTGAAGGTCTCTGTAGTTTATAATTTAGGAATCGGATATAAGCCTTTTTTGCTGTTGAATTCATTACAGTTTTTACTTCTTTATGTTTCAGGAATATGTTTTTCTTGACATAAGCCCATTCGGTTGGTTTAATACAACTTTCCAAACCTCCCTATTCTGTGCTCATGCCAACATACTTAGCGCAACCTATGTGACGTTTATAATTGATATAAGATATTTAAATCCTGGTCTTCTCACGCAATCTTCACTGTCTAACTTTCCTTTTATTTTTGGTGTGTCATATTCCTTTGAAATGTTTATAATCATGTTTCTGTTTAATGTTTTCTGCATTGGTTAATTCCACCAATAAGATTAGAGTTACTTCTTAATTTACATGCATTTTCGATACAAGGAAGTACTATTTTAGTTAACCATTGTTCATATTCAAAGGTAGTGAAATTTATTATGTTGGTTTTAAGGATAGAAATGATATCGATGTTATTTTGTATTGTAAGTTATTTGCAGTTTTATTATTCATTTGCTTTGATTAATAATACACAACGTTGGCGCCTATGGCATCATCGTCATGGGAGGAAAAATGTTAACACGTTAAATTATGTCGATTCAGGAAATGGTAAAGTACATTTTTTGGTTCAGGTTAACGTTTCATAAAGATAATTTTAGAAAAAAACAACAAAAGTAGTTTCAATTTGCAGTCACTTTATTTTTCCAAATTCTGTCGAAAATAATTTCGAGTTCGTTTTACAAAAGAATATTGGTTGGTCACTTGTCGAAAGGCATTGAAATAAGTAGCATGCAAATTTGAGTATGTAAAGTTAAACTTTGAATAACTAGGTATCGAACTTGATTAATATGATTAGTTAAATAAAGTTCAAAATAATATCCTACCGGGTTGCTGAATTTTACTTTTAGGCAAAATTGGTTCTCGAAGTGTTGGAAATACATGTTCAGCGAGAAATATTCGAGTTTTAACGAAGTTCCAGAATTTTCAGCAAGATCTAGTTAAAACAACTGGATTGAGTCCAAAATAGTTGATTTTAGTTGTTTGCAAGCTATCTATAGTCAAGATTATTTCTCAGAAATTGATAACACTGTTTTTGAAATTATAATCTACAGGCACTTGTAATTAATAAACGTTCTTAACTGCATAAACTTATAAACCTACCCACAGTGTGTTTTTGTTATTAGTTTTAAAAAATTGGGAAGTAAATTTGTACACCGACAAAGTTTTCCATTAACATAAGTATATTGATATATTTTGTATTTGCTTGAATGTTTGTATGTACTCGTGCTTATATTTTTAAGTGTACAATAGAGTAAAGAGCTTTATGCGTTTGTGTTTTCAGAACTAACGTAAAAGCAATAGTTTCCAGCTCTGATATACTAGAAGACATTGCCATTTCATATAGGCATGATTAATATTAAGATAATTTAGCATTTGATATTGCAAATCTTTTTCTTACAGCTAGCAATTTTAAATAATTATATTAGTGTTCTTATCATTACGTTTATTTTAGGATTGTTTTAAATTAGTGTACTCAGTTATTCCTTGTGCGAATTTTACGCCAAAACCATTTTCCTGCTCTCGAGGTTTGAAATTCTCTTGTTATTTCTTCTGGAGGTTCCCTAGAAAGCCCCGTATGTCGAGATTAGATGGCGCCCAAAATAATTCTCGATTAAGGCTAGTATTTCCCACACGATAGTATTTCAGGACCCTCTTCGAACGCTTATATCAACTTTGATACTGAGTTAGTTGACAACCATTTTTGTTTGTACATTCCAAATTTTCGGTACTTTATCAAAACACTGACTTTTTAGCGAGGTACTTTACCGAGTTTCTCTGTGGATTATCGGCTAGATTGTCGGGACCAAGCTATACGTAACCAGTAATACCAGACTTGGATGTCGTAAATAAAACTAGCCGTTTATTCTCTCTCTTAATCACATTTCTCCAAATACATCATTTTCTATCAATGACTATACAATTAAATTAATTGTCGTTACCAGTAGAAATGGTTTCGTAGTGAGTGCTTTCTTCGATTCCTGTTGAACTCAGAGGATTACTGACAACCCCATTGGTCTTGTACGACAATATTCCTTGTGCTTTGTATAAACAATCTGTAAGTCATTGATTTTCTCTAGCTGCTATATATTATAAATTGTTAATTTACATTTGATTGCATAAAACTATTTTTTTATTACGAAGAGGTGTACGTTGGTGCAGCTTGATTGAAAGCGCCACAATTATAATTACATAAATTTATAGATACCCATTTAGTTTGGACCTATACTGGTATTTAAAAAATTTACTCTTTTACACGCTGCTTTGACGAATTGGGGTTAGTTAGTTTAATTAGTTTGTTCTCATGTCGAGTACTGTGATGTTCGTGTGTCAATATAGGTTAAGTGAATAGTTTCAATTTTTTATATATTTTGTATATTTTAAATTAGTAGCTAAAGAAGACAAATGTACATAAGGTTCTACCAACCTATACTACAGGAAGTAAACAACCATTTAATATCGTCTCGCAGACCACCCATCGTCCAGCGAGACTGAATGTTCAGGTGAATTGGAGCTCAATATTTTGTATTAGACAAAAAGTTCAGAAACCAATCCATGTAGCTGAAAGTGTTAATGTTGGTATACCCTTAGAAGATTTACATTTATTTTCATAGAACTGTACCCTACCCTTCTAACGGTGGTTCAAAATGAGGAGCTGCACGATAGAGTGCTTCATGCACAACGCAAATAACACCAAGAAAAGCACAAAATTAGACATTTCTGGACTTACCGTAACAAAAAGGAATACTACCATTAACCTGTCTTGAGCTCAAAGCGTCCAGCTTGAATGGCGAAATATTGGAACCATAACAAAAGGCACAAAGAAAACTGGATATGTAGCATTTCAGGTAAGAAGGAAAATTCAGGAACACGTGAAGAAATCTAACACAGCAAGAAAATTGTATTGTATCAGATAATTCTAAATTAGGTCAGGTAGATTTTTGTAGTAAAACATCCTATAAGGTATTGAATGAGCTTTAATGCTCATCCATTAAACAGATTATTATGACATGTTTCATCAAGAGAAACAGCAACAGAACACTTCTTGAAGTGTGCTATGACCAACTCATAGTGTAATTTTTAAGAGACATATGCTACTGTAAAACGCACGGGTCAGGCAGAAACCGAAAGGAAAGTAAAATAAGGACCCGCAAGATAAATAGAAATTTGGAAATTCCACGCTAACTACAAAAGCGGAGAGAAGGGGCCAAAGCCAAAGAAAGGACATTGCTATCGAATTTTTATTTAAAATAATACAAAAATTTCTATTTAAAAAAATATATTCTACAAACAATTTTTAATAATTGATCCACGAAGTGCGCATTTCCTATTATTATATGTAAAATAGATCGGTAACAACTAAAGAAGGTAATGCTTATGCTTTCTTTTAAACAAGCATTTTAAGTTAAGCATAGTAAATTTAGAATGATTTCTAGTTAACAATTTAAACGTAACAAGAAACATTAGAGAAGTAGTTTCGAAGCGGGTTTTGTAAACTTGCCCCGCCGGTCAAAGTAATGTGACTTGAGTTTATTTGTGGTTTATTTGTTACGCACCAACATCAAATGCCGACAAACAATAATCTATTGATATGCAAAAAACATGGTAACATACCTTTACCTGCCGAAATACTTATCTTACACCTAAATCAGATAAGGTGAAACAGAGAAACATCTTGATTTCGCTCAATGATGAATTGTCACAACGGCAGCAAGCTCTTTAATATTGCAGACATAGTTGAATCAGTAGGGCTACGCAAAAGACTTAAAACAAAATTCCTTTTGGTCATCAATAACTATGTAAGAAACCTACCATTGCGCATAGAATATAAATTTATCCGGGGAGGCGTGTATCGCTCTCAAATTAACAGCATCGGAAACGCAGAAAATACGTGTCAGGACGGAATGTAAAATAAAAGTAAACGCAGTATGGGAAACAATATGATAATCGATTAAAATATTTGAGTAGAGGGGTAAGGCCGGTCCTAATTCAAAACGTGTTCACACGTATTTTACATATGTAAAATACACGTGCACCATTTTGAATTCAGACCGGCTTTATATACTTTCAATGTAAAATAGTTGTGAAAACATTTCTATGTAAAATAGTTGTGAAAACATAAATTCTCATATACTTTCAAATGTAAAATACTTGTGGGCACGTTTTGAAGTCAGACCGGCTTTATATTACTTTTAATGGAACATACATACTTCAAAACACACGTATGTTGAAAAATGTAAGTGCAGAGAAAATGTGTGTAGCTGTTTTGAATTCGGTTTTCATATTGTAAATATATTCTCGAGGTAGCGGATGTAGCTGTTTGAAATAATGTGTCATACCAGGTGAATCGGCAAAGCTTTGTATATATTCCTGGGCTTCTTGAGTATTTCGATTAACTTCTGCTTCGTATTCATTTTCAACATCATCATCATCATCTTCCTTTATGGCATCATTTTTATATTCGGTATATGCTGAGCAATGACCAGCGAATCAATATAGTCAACGTTCCTTTCTAGCAATTTAGGTTTAATTTTTTTTACACTGCTATGAGGCAGTTCTTCTTCTTCTTTAAATTTTTCTTTCTTTACCACACTTTCCTCATCCAGTTTATTAGCAATAGTTTTTAATCGCGATGTTATGGGTAAGATTGATTCCACTTGGACGGCTTCATTATCTTTTAACTGGCGCAATTTGTTTTTTACAATGTTTCTTTTCTTAATTAAAATTCTTTTAAGTTTTATCGCCTCCTTGTTCATTGCGTAAAAAGTTTATTGTAATAAAAAAATTATTCGATACTAACGATACTTGTGCCTCTCAAGGTTTAAATATGCATGAAGTGATCAAAACCTATTCGGTACCTTCCTTGACCTGGATCACTATCTTTGTCTACAACTAAGAAACTGTATTTGTCTTGCCAACAAGCAGCACATATTTCACGGAATTTATCATACTTCATGTCAGTATTGATGTGATCGTCATATATGTGTTTTAAGTTTAAATCATCTTGTTTAAATAAAACTAAAAGATTAGCATTATCACGTAGTAAGTGCTTAGGTATACGAGTATAACTTTGACAAAGGTAAAAACTGTCTACTTGCTTATGACGCCTCATGCTAAAGTATTCCCTAATGATACCTTGTTTATCGCAAGCTACATCATCAAAAACAAATATAGAATTATTTCGAGCATCAGATGGTGATATAATATTATCAGAACTGGAAAATGTATAATATTTGATCCCTTTTATTGGTCGCAGTAGACTTTCAAGGTATTGATACTTTGGTTGATAAAGTGATTTAGAATAAACATCGACGTTTTCAAACTTTAAACCATTAGGATGTTCTATCAACCCAATCATAACGTTGGTTTTACCACAATTTGATGGACCAACAACTAGACATCGAATAGATGAAGGCAGAAGAACGCTATGTTTTTTTTTTAGCTAAGGATTGCACGTCAATGTCATTATTGTTTATGGTTAAAGATGTTGATTGTTTCACAACACGCATGTTTGCAAGTACTAAATTTGATTGTAAAAAAGTGGAATTATATATATAAGAAACGGCGAGTATATAAAGAATCATTAATTCACAATATTTTATTTATTTACTGCACAGCTTGCGAGGGCAGTTGTCCGCTAATGATTACCTATAATAATTCTAAAACTATTGGGAACGGACTGTTAAATACTGTAATTAACAATTTACCATTTGAAGCGCATATTCCGGGTTACAAATTTTGCGGTCCGGGTACAAAACTAATCAAACGGTTAGCTCGGTGAGACAAGGGAATAAACAAGTTAGACGAGGCTTGTAAGGAGCACAATATTGCATACTCCAAAGAAAAGGATATATCTAAACGCCATCAAGCAGATTCGAAGTTAGCTCAGTTAGCTATAGAAAGACTAAATTTTGGTGACTCGTCTTTAGGTGAAAAAGCAGCAGCATTTGGAGTAGCTACCGCAATGAAAGCTAAAGTAAAACTTGGTATGGGTGCCTGTGCATCACTGAGAAGTAAAAATATTAATAAAATATGAAAACTGATAAAGAAACGTAAAACAAGAAGTACGCTAGGTATTAAAAGTATTATCAATCAAGCACGTGCAGCTTTAAAAAGGGATAAAGGATCTAATATTATGGATGCAATCAACATAGCAATTAAGGTCGCCAATACAGCAAAACAAAAGAAGCATATTAAATCAGCTCGTATTATATCAATTCCTAAAACAGGAGGTTTTCTAACACTAACACCAATTTTTGCAGCCCTAAGCGCCCTTGGTACTCTTACTGGAGGTGCAGCTGCTGCTGTAAAAGCAGTTTCAGATATTAAAATAGCTAAGGAACAACTAGTGGCAAATCAACGTCATAACAAGGCAATGGAGGACATTCCAGTCGGAAACGGCATGTACATCAAACCTTATAAAAAAGGTTTTGGTGTTTTATTAGCCCCTGCAAAACCTCAAAGTAACGCAACTTGATTTTACCTAATCGAGCACTAAACAATGTAGAATTAGTGGAGTTTGTTAAGCAATTAGAAGTACCATATTTCCGTGGAGTGTTCATGAGAAACAATCTTCCCAAGAAAGTTAATTTAAAAAAATGTGTTAAAATTAATTTAGATGGAATAAAAGGTTTAGGCACGCATTGGACCTCTTATAAAAGGTACGGTAGTAGCGCTATTTACTATGACAGCTACGGATACCTGCGACCGCCAACAGAGTTGATAAGTTATTTGAATAGCGGGGGTAAATGTAATAGTATATTATTCAACATACGGTAATGTAGGCAATAACTCACGCAGATGAAGTTTACGGCACTCGCCTTCGGCTCGTGCCGCAATTCATCAAGTGAGTTATTGCCATTACCGTATGTTGAATACTATACTTTATCTACGACTATAAGCACAATAACAACTTTTAATAAACACATGTAATCAAAATTATTTAAAAAAAATTATAGTACAAATTTGTTTGACATTAAGTAAATGTCAATGAGCATGGCTACTTTGATACTGTTGGTAGGTAATTAAATAGAAATATCAGCTGGAAGCGTGAGTTATAACTCACGCTCATAACTCATGGTGTTTAATTATGAACATTATTACTTGTTCAAAAGTATATGAATAATAGTATTATAACTAAATAGGAGTAGATAAAATTCTTTATAACATTAACCAAGAACAATCGTACGGTACTGTGTTTTGTGGTCATTTATGCTTACAATTTCTAAGTAGTACATAGAACTGCGTATGAAGTTGTCATGTCGTACACTTTTACTCTAACGGGAAACACTTCAGTTTTAACAAGCAACTTTAATCCGCCTATAAACTTGGATAATGATTCGGAGTACGTATTAGGAGTAACAAATTTTGAGTCTTATAACACAATTCCAAACATAAGGAATAAATAATAAATTTTATTATGGATCTAACGGAGAATTCATAGAAATAGCTGAAGGTGCTTATGAGATTAGAGAAATTAATAAATATCTTCAAAAAGCTTTAGGTGATAAAAGATGGCGTGGTCGTATGGAACAATCACGAAGCGCAAGAAAGACGCCAGTGTATATAGAAATTACAGCTAACAATAATACACTTAAATGTAGTATTAAATGTAGTGAAGATGTGGATTTTTACCAAAAAAGGATTCAATTGGTTCTCTACTCGGTTTCAATCCGCGAAAATTGCTAGCATATGCCACGCATCAAGCAGACTACCCGATCAACATTTGTAAAGTAAATGCAGTTTTAATCGATTGTAATATTGCAAGTGGATCCTATTTAAATAGTAAACCAGCCCATGTAATACATGAATTTTTTCCTCAAGTACCTGCAGGTTTTAAAATTGTCAAGTGCCCACCTACGATTATATATCTACCAATTAGGTCACGTATAATAAATGAAATAATAGTTAAAGTGTTAGATCAAGATGGAAATTTAGTTAATTTCAGAGGAGAACTGCTAACTGTAAGGTTGCATTTAAAAAAAAACTGCAATAGCCATGGGTATTAAGTATAATGCACGCAACATGTCAAGAATTACTATAAATGCTAGAAATTTCAAAGCAATCGACACTCGATTGATTGTTTCAAGACCGCTAACAACACAAAACCGACAGTTTCTACAATCGTTAGGACTGCATTTATTTAATTAAAAAGTAGAATGAATAGTGAAATACTGAACGTGCTTGAAAAAGTGTACTCTGACAATGCAATTGTTAATATTGAAAAACATACTCATCAGCCTTATGCTAACACATCTTTAAACAATAATGATGAAATTGGAAATCCTATACAACAACAAGATGTATACCTTACCATCAAAGAGCATGCTGTACATAGAAGGCAAATTAATTAAAACAGATGGAACGCCGTCTCAGACAGCAAAGTTTGTAAATAATGGGATTATGCTGCTTTTTGATAAAATTAGATATGAGATTGGTGGTGTCATTGTAGATCGTGTTCGGAATCCTGGATTAACGTCTATAATGAAGGGATATGTTTCATATAATAGCAATCAAAGTAATCATTTACAAAACGCTGGGTGGTTTCCTATGGATGATTCGCAAATAGTTGATGCTAATGGGAATTTTAATGTTGCAATAAACCTTTCAATGGTTCTCGGATTATGCGAAGGTTTTAAAAAAATTATTTGAAACCTCCGCCATGAGTTAGTTTTACCACGTTCTAATTTTGATACTAATGCTATAATTAATCCTACACCCGATGAAGAAATAAAAGTTGTTTTAAACAAAGTTTTATGTAGCCTCATGAAAACAGACTGCGTTGTTATATGAGATGTATGCCCAGTTTCAGCAATCATACTACGAAAAGGAAAATGAACCACTTTTTAATCCTGAAGATTTACGAAGTATTGCACCATTAGTAGTCATAGATTGTTCTAGACAAAACGAAGCGATAAAATCTGGAACTGTCTATATTAGATTAGAATTTGAAACTAGCAGAAACGTTTGGCCAAATACATCTTTGTCATTGCCTTATACTTCATAATAAGATAGTCAAATACAATCCACTCTCACAGCATAAGAATATTATGATTACTTTATTATTAATATTATTGTACCTTTACAAATTATGAAAAAAAAGAAAAAACAATAAATTAATTGGCAATCACAGTCTATTTATTATTATTTTACATGTTTTTACAATATCAAATGTTTGATTGTTAATGGGTTATAATAATAATTTTTTTTGCTTAAATATCTTTTACATGTTTGAATTATTAAGTGATTTAGTAAACAGCCATAAACATTGACAATTTTAAATAAATGTTTTGTTATACATTTCTCAAATAAACTAACTGGTATGGTATTAACAACCTGGATTTCTTTTTAACAGAACGGTTACTACTTCTACTATTTTTTCTCTACAATACATTTATACTAATATAGTTCAACTCGGACAGATTGAAAGGTATCCTATTTTTAGACACATCCAAAAAACGGTGTATTTGTGCAGGTATAAACATAACACTGAAGTTTTTATAACTAAAAAAATATTATATGTTAATCGGAATAAAATAAATTGCATTCTTTATTTGAGCCAGTGGTTCAAGCTTTAAAAGTCATTTCTGAGTGTATAGTTATACCCCCAAGGTTTAGTATCAGTGGTTGAGGTACTAAGAATTCTTTTATCATCACCTGGATTAAGAACAATTTTGTTTTGTTTAATAGTAAACACATCATGTTTGACTGATCTAATTAAACATTGCTGTTTCTGTACAGTCTGTTTATAAAACAAACCATTCTTATAATCATCAAAAGAAATTTGCTTAATACTTGCTAAGGAAGATTTCTTTGACTTTTTTATTATCCTATCCTGAACTCTGTTAGTGTACATTTTAGGTTTAAGCCCTACAAACTCTAGCATGATATCACCATTGTTTTCATCTTTCATAATACCAGGAACTTTTTATTTGATAATGGGATATGATATTTGTTATGGGGGTCGTAATCGGAAGTATCAAATCTATGAATATCTTGTTTGATATAAGAGTAAATATCTTCAACGCTAAACTCGTATATCAAACTATCCGTATCTGTGTACAGCAGCTTTGCTTTGTTAGCAAATTGCGATTTTATATAACTATAGTGAAGTTCATATAAATAGGTTTTTGAAATATCTAGAATAGAGAAACCTACATAAATGGGTTTGTTTAAATAAACCTCTAATTTATTCATTTCTATTAAGACCAGATCTTTGTCTAACACAGTGCAACTGTGAAAATTAGGCTTCGCTATGTAACTACGAGCTCCAAACCGTCCTTCCCATTCGGTCACTAATTTCACATCTTTCCTTTTCCGTACGTTTTCCATCATTTTTCCATAAACCGAATTTATCATATTTTTATAAAAGCATATATCAAAACTGTTTTTTGACTGTTGTCTTAATTTCGTATTCAAATCAATGTATTCTTTTAAACAAGGAGCTTGTTTAAACCGAAGAACCTTATGAATCTTTTTCAGTTCTAAACCGTAGCTTAAATACATTTTTAAATTCTTGTAATGAATAATATAGTTAAGTTTTAGATATAAAGTTGTAAGTAATTTCGTTAAGTTTGATTTATTAGAAGGTAATGATGGTATCATATGTTCAGGCGCCAACGGTAAGTCACTGTGAATTTCATGTAAAGATACTGGGTAGTGTAAATCGCATTCAAAAATATATCCTACATCAGAAACATCGTGAATATTAAGGATATCTAAACGTACTATATCTGGATTGGTGCCATTTAAAAATTCAAATTTTCCATATGGAAGATATTCAGACATTGCAGCCCCATATAAATTATTAACATCAAAATACATTAAATATTTAGAATCGAAATTCGGATCATAATCTGCATTCGTATATTTGTTATTTGCTTTGGCATATCTATTCGAACATTGAGAAACACCACCACGAATTCCCCGTTCTAAAAACATTATTTTTTCAATATCAGTAAGCAACTCGAGTTTAAGGTTCGCCGTTTTTAACATTGCATCTAGAGCTAAACCAGGAGCCGTAAAGTAGTGAAGCGGATCTAACTTATACGTGAACATGCAAGTTTTTCTAAAGTTTTTAAATATATCAGTCATGAGCAGTACATCTGTTTTTAAATATAGGTCTGAATAGTCCCCTAGTGTTTTTATATTAAATGTTTGCCAAACGTGTTTAGCATGATTGTAGTCTTCATCTGAGACTTCTTCATTGCGCAAACGATTAAAGAATGCTGTTTTACAGGGTAAATCGGTTTCATTGAGCCTATCCCAAGATTTAATGTAATCATAGGGAAATATGCCTTTACGCGTAAGTAACCGAAACTCATTATCAGTATTACAATTTTCCCTGGTGATGGATTTTTTATTATCATCTAAGTAGGAAGCTAATTTTTCAATGCTAGATGCCATAAACCTGAATGACTCGATAAATCTAAAACTAACTTTCGTACCTTTTACATATTTTGTAAAAGATATGTATTTTTCCTTATTTATTGGTAGGATACTTAACGAACCTGAAAACTCTAACGAGATTTTTTTAATAATGAAATGCGAATCGTAGCCTGATAAGTTATGAAAAACTACTGGTATCATATAATAATTATGATAATTGATGTTGCAATCTTGATGAGCCGCTCCTCGAAAGTCACCTGTAAAGTGGCAGTGATCGCGAACTCTAATATCATCTATACTAAAATGTTTATTGCAAATGTGACAGTGAAGAGCAAATTTAAATGCTGACTTTTGTTCTTCTGTTAAAGGATTCATAGGTTTTGGGTTACAGAAAATTTTATTCGTCGTTTTTGAAATCAGTTTCAATTGAGCAACAAACCATTCTATACAATCCTTTCCGCGATACAATTGAAATTTGAAATATTTATTATCATACGAGCATTTCAAATAGTACGCTACAGTAAAGGGTATATGCCTTTAGTAACGGACTGTGTTTAATATTACCTCCGACTCATTGCATGGTTCTAATATACATTCGAGATCTGCATAAACTACAAATGATACTTTTTCTTGATAGTGGTAATGTTTAAATGTTAGATACTTTTCGGATTCTTCGGGTAATCTTATTGAGCAAGTATTCTGTTTTCCGTAAAAATTCGAATGATGCTTAAGTAATGCTGATGTACTAAAATTATTTAAACATCTATAACAAAAAAATTTTCTATGGTGATGTAAAGACAACTGTTTTGCAAATAATTTTGACATATCCTTAATCCAAGTAAAATGAAAGTGATTCTCATTAGCATTTGTCGGACGAGAATATTGTTAGGAATCATTATTTAAAACTAACAGATTAATAGGTTCTATTTTTTTAAAATTTTCATTTAAACAAAATGGCAGTATTTTAGTATTTTCTATACAATATAGGTTAATTGCGAGATTTTTAAGCTTCTCAATTTTTTTATGTATTTTAATGCGAATGGAAACTGAATTGAATTGTAGCGTAATACTGTATCAAAATGTGGATAGCTAGATATTCTCTGACTATTTTGTTTAGCAGGATATAAAGCGGAAACCAAGGCCCAAAGAATGCAATGTTGGTCGTTATTTATTACATTTACCACAGCTCGTTTTTTTGTTATAAAGTCCGGAACGGGAACAAACGTTGAACGCCCTCTTTTAGGCGGATCATGATTGTTTATATTTACCTTCAAGTGTAAAACTTCTTGGATTGCCCAACCTGAATCCTTTTCACTAAATTCCTCCAATCGCTTCGAAATCTTGTCCAATACGTTCTCCTTGTACCACCGCTTGAGATTGGTGTTTATATCGATGTGACGATTTGCAGTAGGAAACGTCTCCAAATCTATTTCACTGGTTGTAGGCGCAACAAAGTTAGCGGACAATATTACATTAACTTTCAACATTGACTGTTTTAAGCAAGCAACAATCTTGCGTTTAAAGCTAGCGAACGCCTTGTCTAAGAACAATAGAGGATCTCTATAACTTAAACTGGTAATAAGTCCCGTAATTATTCGACTTCCAAAACATGATTGTACATCATGCCAAATCAAATTTTTTCGATTATGACCTCTAGAAAGCGTTGCATCAACACCTTTACCTCGATATTCCAAAGAGCGTTTCAAGTGCCTCAATTGTACAATGTAACTTTTAAGATGTGCCAAATTAGATTCCAGCCTACTAGGATTTTCCTGATGATTGTCTTCGTATACCTTATTTCTAATAGCAAGCTTCAATATACTTATATTTGCTTTTATAATTAACATGTGTTTCGTTATTTCATTGACTGATCTGATAAGATTTACGCATTTCACAGTTAACTTTAAAATACCGTTACTAATCTCGGATACAGTTTCAGAATTCATGATTCTATACAAATCACTACAATACTTAATATATGTAGAGCTTTATTTACTATTTATACAAAAATATCATCTGATGTAAGCAATAACAACTGTAAAAGAATTAGCATACAATCAAAATAATTGCATAGCGAATTGCTTTGAATGCAATTGTTAAAAAAAAATCACCTTTATTTACGTTTTATTCAAGATGATTTTTCAATTTTAATTTCCAATAACAACAACCTCGCATCATTTTCATCTGCTGCGTTTACGGAAAAAATTTGCTTGCTCGCAGTATAGAAAATACGTTAGCATTACAGCGCTATTTTTCAAGATGATTTTTCAATTTCAATTTCAATAACAACAACCTCGCATCATTTTCATTCAGCTGCGTTTACGGGAAAAAATTTGCTTGTTTGCAGTATAGTAATAAAAATGTTTTTATACGACCTTTGATGTATGCTATGCAATTGTTAAAAAAAATCACCTTTATTTACGTTTTATTTAAGATGATTTTTCAATTTTAATTTCAATAACAACAACCTCGCATCATTTTCATTCAGCTGCGTTTACGGAAAAAAATTTGCTTGCTCGCAGTATAGAAAATACGCTAGCATTACAGCGCTATTTTTCAAGATGATTTTTCAATTTTAATTTTCAATAACAACAACCTCGCATCATTTTCATTCAGCTGCGTTTACGAGAAAAAATTTGCTTTCTTGCAGTATAGTAATAAAAATATTTTATACGAACTTTGATTTTTGCTGTGTGTATAGAAAATACGCTAGCATTACAGCACTATTTTTATGGTTTCATATAAAAATTTTTCAGAAAAATGTCTCAGATTAAACTGTCAATGTTGTTTAATAATTTACACACACTCATGGTTTTCTTAAAAACCAGTATTAAAAAAACATTCTGCAGTTTTTATCATAATACAAATTAACATCGTGCAATTTATTTGAAGCTATACAGTGCGTCCCAAAAGTAGCGAATATATTCGATTAAATGATTATTCACAATTTCTGAGTAAAATGCTCTGACACGTAGATTTTTATTTTTAAATTGTCATTTAATTATGTAATTTTTAACCCCCACCCTTCATCCCCTAAGCGCTAGCATCACCTACCTAAAAATTTTAAATAGCAATGTACCCCTTGTGATACCTCAATTAATAGCATTTTTCATGCAGAAATAGAATTTTACAAAAAATTCTAAATCGGTTGATAAACAACTGTTTTATTTAATAAACAATACTTAAATAAAAGCAAAAACAAACTCAATTTCAATTAAATGTTCTAATTGCTGCCCGTTAGCGGCTAGGCAGTGTCCTAATCTAGAGACAAACTATTGTTGAACTTTGTTTACTACACTTAAGATTTTAAATAACCCCAGAGAAAATAATCCAAAAAGGTTAAGTCGGGAGACCTTGCGGGCCCATTCAATTTGTCCTCGTTTACCAATTCACCTCATAGGAAATACTTGGTCGAAATATTCCCGTACTGGACGTGCATAGTGGGAAGGCGCACCATCTTACTGTAGCCAAATACTGGGATCAGGTGAAACAGGATCTTCTGCATTCGGATGTAGTACCGCTAAAGCCGGAATTCATTCAAATTGGAGAAAAATTAGATATTGTTCCCCATTGAGTGTTCTCTCAAAAAGTACAGTCCAATAACTTTCTTACCCACTGTCCCCGCCTAAACATTAATCTTTTGTGGAAATTGTGTATTTGCTTCCATCATCCAATGCGGATTTTCATCAGCTCAATAACGGCAATTCTGCTTATTAACGGTACCATTTAAATAAAATGTTGCCTCATCAGAAAACATAATATTTTCTTCCAATCCAAGATTTTCATTGCAAAGTTCCATCATTGTCTCACAAAATTGCGCTCGCCTATCAAAATCATCATCTGATAACTCTTGCACTAATTGCACTTTGTAAGGGTGAAATTTTTGTTTACGGAGAAATCTATGAACTGCACTTTTTGATGCATTTAACTGTGAAACGACTCCCGCAATGCTTGAATGTTGATTTTCCTACACAAATAGCAAGACATCCAATTCTGAATCTTCATCTAAAGCTGATGGACGTCCATCTTTAGATTTATCTCGTACGTGTCCAATATTCCGAAATTTATTTTCAATTCGGCTTATCGTTGATTACGTGACTGGGGGGGGAGGTCGGGATGAATTTCATTGAATAAAATTCGAACTTCTTTGTGCGTTCGAATAATATCTGCAAAGCCAATCATCATTAAAATTACAATCCTTTCGGCTTCGTTAAGTCTCATTTTTGCTGACTTATTATTAAACAAGCAACACGCACTTAACTAACGTACTTTCACTAAACTTATTTGACACTTTACAAACATTTTGTTTGTCAAGGCATACCCGATAATTGGCACTTTAAGTGAATAAGTTTTTATTGAATAAAACAGTTGTTTATCAACGGATTTAGAATTTTTTGTAAAATTTTATTTCTGCATGAAAAATGCTATTAATTGAGGTATCACAAGGGGTACATTGCTATTTAAAATTTTTAAGTAGGGGATGCTAGCGCTTAGGGGTTGAAGGGTGGGGGGTTAAAAATTACATAATTAAATGACAATTTAAAAATAAAAATCGACGTGTCAGAGCTTTTTACTCAGAAATTGTGAATAATCATTTAATCAAATATATCCGTTACTTTTGGGACGCACTGTATATAGCAGTACCTTGAGAGAATTAAAGAATTTCATTATTCAGTATGAATCGGGTAAACAGCAATTACTACATACCTGTATATGCATATAAAATCAATTTTGTTAAGTTTTACTGAAAAATAACATTTGCATTGCATTATTTTAAACTAAATTAAACTAATTTAGGTTTTTTATTTTATACTATGTGCCTTCATTGCTGAGGCATAATTATATATATTCAGGGATTTAAATACAAGAAAAACGAGTTTGTATGCAAAGAAAATGCGGTTTTACACTTGTTGTAACTTATTCTATATATATTACTGTATTAGTTAAGGGGCATTTGCATTGCATTATTTTGAACGAAATTAAACTAATTTAGGTTTTTTACTATGTGCCTTCGTTGCAATTTTTTTCATACAATGAATCCAATTCATTATTTCTGCTGAAGCATAATTATATTTGTTTACATACTGTTTTTTATTCATTAGAATAGATTACAGAGCAGAATATACATAACTTTTGCAATTTTTCAGAAAACGATGCAAATTTTAAATTTTTTCTAATAGGTCAGTTTATTATTTAATATAAATACTTCACGTAGATTTTACCAAAAGTATTCAATCAGATCTCTTGTATAATTATTAGTTACTACTACTAGCAACTTTAAAAAAATGAGTAACTTATCATCGATCCAAAATGGTAGGAGTAGTAGTAGTACCAACGTAAAAGTTCTAGAACAATTTATATTACATTCTGACGAAAACTTGATTAAAGAAGTTTTTGGTTCTTCTTCACCTCAACTTGACACTGCTGCTATTTTTGATAGTGACGTAATAGATATATCACGGTAAGTGCTTTTTCACATTTATACATGTGTTTTAAAACACTACTAATTTATAAGTTACATTAGATCAAAAAACCATTCTGGAAATTCTGAGGCTATCGTCGGATCGTTGACACACTCTGATCCTCTCAGAAACATCAGGTAGTATACAAAAGAAAAGGTGAACCTACAACAATCTTTTATGTTATGCTCACAGATCAGGCAAAGACATGTTGGCTATGAAAAAGTTATGTACAGAATCTCATATGGCTGTTTGCTGTGAAGATGACAAATCCTACGAAGATGACAGAGTAGAGTTGCTTAACGCATTTAAAAAGCGTGGAGAGAAAATACTGCGTCGTCTAGATTTGGAGCTAGAAATAATAAAGCAAAAAAGAAAGGAACTGACTGCGAGGGAGCAGCAGATACTTCAAGAACGGGAGTTAATGACTACTTTTTCATTTATAAATAGTTAGATTTTAACTGTAAATAAAAAAGTATTTTATAAAAGTTTCTCTTTTGAAACAAGACTTTCTCTAAACAAGGTAGTAACCTCAAAGTAAAACACACATAAATCAGAATCCCACTTTAATTAAATACATCTTTCTTTATACAATCGACTTAGATGTGTTATAATAAAATAAACAGTAAAGAACAAAATGTATATTATTATAATAATAAACTAATTTCTTAGACTAGTTACATATTATTCTGAACATTCTATGTTGACAGTTAGACCGATCGATCCCTTACTAGTTATGTATACGTGTTTGTTCGAGCCAATACTTTCATTTAATTGTTTCACTCCATGTGCTTGAAGGTATTCAAAATATCTCAATGGCAATATACTCTTGAACTCTTTTGTTTCCACTAATACTCTTTCTTCATATTTTGTCTTGACTGTTTCCACTTTTAAAACTTCAAACTTCTTATTCACTACAAGATTTTTTGAATTTACATAAGGTTTTGAGATATGTGGTTTTATTAAGAGTATTAAAATCCATATTGCGTTTTTTCGACTAATTAAATTAATATTAGGAGCAATCTCCTTATATAGCAGACTACCACCATCTGCGTACTTTGACAACCTACTTTTGAACCTATCACAAGAGTGAACACGTTTTGAATTGAAACCGGCCCATGTGTATTTGCAGCCTCTAAACATAAATAAAAAACATAAATCAGAATCCACTTTAATTAAACACAATTGACTTGAATGCGATAGTTTGCATCTGGCATACTTTATAACTTCTCGCTAGAAAACCAAATTCAAAACAGCTACACATTTTCTCTGCACTTACATTTTTCAACATACGTGTGTTTTGAAGTATGTATGTTCCATTGAAAGTAATATAAAGCCGGCCTGACTTCAAAACGTGCCCACAAGTATTTTACATTTGAAAGTATATAAGAATTCATGTTTTCACAACTATTTTACATTGAAAGTATATAAGGCCGGTCTGAATTCAAAACGGTGCAAGTGTATTTTACATATGGAAAATACATGGGAACACGTTTTGAATTAGGACCGGCCTTACCCCACTACTTATTTGGATACCACAAGTCAAAGAACACTCCTAGAGTATTTGTAATGCACATGTTGATAAGCAAACCGGCAAATTCGAATTTAATGGTCTTTGCTATTCACACATGCAGAACAATCATTCTATACAAAATCATGGTACTACTTTTAATGAAGCGAGAATATCCTTTCTGAAAGCAAATATTGTTGATAACCGAATACATTTACGATGTTATATCAAACAATAGAGATATATTGAGGTACTTTGACTTAAAGTAAATATACTAATAGCATTCTGCAGGGTATTGAATAAACACTTATTTCAATTGCATTAGAATGAGTTTTATTGGAATAAATCGGGTTATTAAATTATAATACGCGATCCAGCGGCGTTTCCTATAACAGGTAGTTGTACAAAATATTGAAGTGAAAGTGTAGGAATATTTGAAAAAGTCTTAAATTGAACGAAAATATTCAGAAGGGTAAAATTGAACGTAACACATATCTATCACCTAAAACATCTTAGTTAAAATGAGGAAGTTGAATTACTAGCCGTGTACTTGAAGGTGGAAACGATTTTAACCGCATTGAAAATCAAAACAAAATGTTAAGTGAAACGACAAGATTTAAATTCACACCGGATATTAGGTAAATACTACTACTACTACAGAAAGGAAACTTGTGCCCAAGGTTAAATATGATGAAACCAACGTCCAAATTAAGGAAACTAAATAAAATGTGTAGTGAAATAAATTCTTGTAAGGAAGAAATAAGTTTAGAAAATCTGAAAAATTTATTTAGCTCTAACACAACATTATTACGACAAAGCAGCTGGTGCATCATTACTGTTACAGCACCGTGGTGCAGTAAATTTTATTCAGGTAGTAAAAGTCAATTTTAACACGTAACCTGTTATTTCAGATTATCACATAGTTTACCAAATGAGGAGAATAATGAGGAATATAAGAATTAGTTACAAACAGATTTATAAAAATTAATTGAGAATTATCAAAAGGAAAAAAACACATTTTTAAAGTTAGGGAAGGCGAAAAGTTAAGGAAAAGAGAAAACTTAGTTTCGGACATAGATATTGATAATAGTGTAGATAGATGAGAGGAAATAGGGTATAAAAAAGATTTTGAAGGAAAATTAAATTTAAAGTTGTCTCTAGCAGAACATGAACCAGTTTATTTAAAGGGTGCAGTTTTGGAAAGTTCAGAAAAAGATAGAAATTTAAATAATTTAGTAGCATATAAAGTCACACCTGTTTTAAAACGAGGAATAACGTTTTAAAGAAAAACATCTATAAATGCATATTTAGAACGAGTAGAGGAATTAAAACTAAACAGAAATGCATCGATTAATTTCAGAAGTTTGTGATTTTTTTTCAGGAAACGCGATAATTTGGTACGGTAAGAAAAAAATTCGATAAATAATTAGAAAAAATGAAGATTGCGTTAATAGGTGAGGTTTTTCCACCAGACGAGTTACATATTTCCCAAATCAATATATATGTATAATTAAATAGAAATTATTAAAACCTAAGTTAGATGCAACAATGTATAATTGAAAGCCAGATTACAAAGGGTTAATGGAAGTTCATAAACCAAACATGAGAACGAATCTGAATACATTGTATTCCAGACGTAACTTGACACTGCAGGTGCAGGTCACAATAGACTGTAACAAACTTATTGTTAGAATTAAGATTGTTACTTTGTATTGTATTAGTGAATAAAGAAAACAGCAGACATGAGCTCTGCAAGTTCCCACAAGCAATGTGAGAGGCAGGGACAGCATAAATACCCTGAGACACCCAAGATAGTTAGTCAGTCTAGAGCTTCACAACTTTAACATTGTTGATTGTTCAAGCTACTCAAAATTTAGTTTGATTATTTAGTGAAAGTAATTTTGATTGTTGAAAGCGTTAATGAACATAACGCAACCATTTGTTAATTTTCACTTGTAATTTCTGTTTAATAAAAATTTGTTAGAGTTTTTGGAAGAAATCTTTTTAATAAAGCCGCTTACGAGACCCAAAATCGAACTGGCGTAGTCGGTAGGATACCGGAAGGGCCCCAGGAAATCCAAATTCGAAGAACTGGTGGTATGGAATTTCAATTCTTAATCTGGAAGAACAAATAAAGAATTGGACAAGGTGTAAAATCGACCAAGTCCTAGGAAAGAAAACTGATGGAACTGACAATGAATATTATGTAAGTTCATTTATCCTAACCATTTTCAGTTATTGATGTTAGCTAAAAGCAATAAAAGAATTATATACGCATTTTTTGCACAATTTATTATTACATTTCCATCGCAATTATTAACGAAACAAATCTACTCAGCAAACTCATTTCTAACAAAGGAATTTATATTACGCATTTATGCACGAGTATTATATTTCATTACGATTTATTTTTGAAACAATTTCAGCAAAGTCTTAGCTTTAGATATAATTAGAACAAAAGTTTATGTACAGTTTATTACAGCAATTATTAAAGCAACGATTCATTTTAAACTTGATTCTCATAACAGTCTATAATTATACACTTCAGTGCAACAATTAGCGAAGGTGTATCATTATAGAAGCATTTTTTGTACTTTAATATTGAAACCATTTACTCAGCGGAAAGTACGAAAAAAAGCATGCAATAATAACGCAATTCTTATGCAATTTATTGCAGGAAACCATCACTAAAATAAAACTATTCAGAAAACCTAAAACTCAAATAATAGCACTTATGAATCTCAACAAAGGTTATAATTATGCGTTTAACGCAACTGATGAGAAAACTTCTCAGCAGAATATAATTATAGCACTTTATGATAATTACATATAAAATATACCTAACACATAAGTGATTCTTTACATAACTACCAACTTTAATACAATCTACACACAATACAAACATAACTAAAGAATATTTATAGATTTAATTATATAAAAACAATGAACATAGAAAATATGCGGTTGTACCTCGACTCAATTCCGGTATATGACAAAGAAGGCGACATTTACACTAATTGCAAGCCGCGATGACCTTGAACAATAGGAGGACTTCTATCGACTAGTCATAGCGTATTTCGGCGAGCAAAAAAATATTAAATGTCTTATCCGAGATTTAATAAACCTCCCAATAGAACCCAATCAATCACCTTACCAATTCGGTATGAGATGCTAAGATCTAAGAAGCCTAATGTAAACAAAACTAAAAATTGAAGAATCCGATCAAAATATCCGTTTATTGAAGACAAAAATGTACGACGAAATGGCTTTAGACACGTACATCCATGCATTACCTGAACGACTATCAGACAAAATAAGATTTCAACACCCCCAAATTTTAGAGGAAGCTATGAACATGATCGAACTCAGGACGGAAAAACAAATAAAAATTTTAGTAAACTCAAAAAACGACATAAGTATTATAAATCACATGACATTCCAACAAAGAGTAGAAACACCCACCGCGCTAGTACAAATAAAAGACAGTTACGCCAACACAACAATTCTAAGCTCAAACGATTACCCCATAGAAATATCATTAAGAAATCCAATAGACGTAGAAGAAGTAAATTTCAGCGAGATAGAAATCGACGAGGAATATGAAAGCGATTCCAACCCTGCAAGGCACGACAGAATGTTGAAAGAAAATTTAATTAACATTCGTTTTAACAAAGATCTTAATAACGAAGAGAAGAGAGCAATCAAAGATTTATGCTTCGAATACCGAGATTTATTCTATTGTGGAAGAATACCATTAACTTTCACCAACACCGTGAAACGTAACATTGAATTAACATAAGAAACTTATTGTTAGAATTAAGATTGTTACTTTGTATTGTATAAATGAATAAAGAAAATAGCAGAAATGAGCTCTGCAAGTTCCCACAAGCAATGTGAAGGGCAGAGACAGCATAAATACCCTGAGAAGCCCAAAATATTCAGTCAGTCTAGAGCTTCACAACTTTAACATTGTTGGTTGTTCTAGCTACTCAAAATTTAGTTTAGTTAATTAGTGAAAGTAATTTTGATTGTTGAAAGCGTTAATGAACATAACGCAACCATTTGTTAATTTCCACTTGTAATTTTTTGTAGTTTTTGGGAGATTTTTTTTAAAAAAGCCACTCAAGAGGCCCGAAATCTAACTGACGTCAACGAAAAATTACCAGCAGAAATAAAATGACGTACGCAGGGACAAACCGAAACATTAGGACTATATTTCGCAATAATGGCGAATATGTTTTTTCGTTTAGGAGAAGCGTTAAGAGCGAAGAACTAGTTAAAAATATTAGGCAAAACTATGTTACATTTTACCAGACATTATTAAGTTTAGTCGAAATAAGTTTCACAACAAGAATAAACTAAGTTTGGAAAAAGTTAAGGTAACATAGGATTTTCGTTGAAAATTTTTCTCTTCCAATAAGGAAAGCAAATGCGTTAGAAACAGATTTAGCTTATCAAGAACTCTTAGCTTCACAGATTGTATGTAACCTAAATAAGAACTATTGCTCTTTTTTATCTGACATCATTATTCACTTTCATAGGTAGAAGTCGGCTTTTGATTATATTAATAACTTTATTTTATAGATACTCCTGAAATTTATTATTTTCCAAATTGGTTCGTTTATTGTAGAGTATATGAATTTCAGAGTATCAAAACGATAGTGTAGAACACTATCTATTAATGACATTTGCATGGTTATATTTGTCAGAGTATTCCTTGTTAAACTCTTCTCTGGTTATTAGTTACAGAAATACTTTACGTCAACGTCTTGTATTAAATGCATTGTATAGAAATAAACTTGTAGTTGCTATAATTAAAATGTCAGAGCTTAAATTAGCAAAGGGTTGTTTCAAACTTAACTCATTTTGAATGATTAAGTGGGCATCCAGATAGGCTCCTGAACAAAACTAATTTTCTAAAGCAGTGCTGCAAGCATAGAGCTCATGAAAAAACGTTTTAATTAGACTCTTGATATTTTACGGTCCAGATAACGTCTGTAGTGCTCATTTTATTAGATTTTTCATGTTTCTATAGAGAAATATAACAAGCCAGATAATGCAAAGAATTAGTTACTTTTTTGCACCAATTTCTGTAAAAAGAGGTAGATACGAATTAAAAGTCTGAAAATAGGTTGAACAGTATATATATATATATATATATATATATATATATATATATATTGCTATGCCCCTCTAAATTATTCGCACCCCATCGTTTGGGTGACCATATTATTTATGCTATGAATAAACAAAAATTGTAATTATCTCCTCCGACGTTGGGCCGTCTTATTAATGTTGCTATAAATTCCCTCCAGAAACTTAACTGGATTTTATCTTGAACCAACCTTGTCTACCAATAACAAAATTTGATACGTTACCGCCTTACTTGTTATCAATTTCCTATTCAACTTGTAGCTCCTCTTTGAACTGTTTAAATTATCAAATTACTTTCCTTAACTTTATCTTATGACCTCGATTAGCATTTATTTGGAATTATAAAATTCAGGTAATTCGATTTTATATAATGAAACCAATATTATGTACAGCTTTTGTAAATTATTTGAAATACAATTTTCAATTAGTTAATGTTGTAAATTTCATTTATTAAACATCATATACTATTTACTCAAAACCCAAAGTCACCAAAAAAAACTTATTATCTTTATAAACGAAGTGTAGAACGTTCTAAACCTGTTATCATATCACGCACTTTATACGTATTCAAATCCTTTGTTGACTTTTTCACATTCATTTATATTAAGCAAATTCAATATTCAAAATAAAATATATAAAAAAATAAAATGTCTTATAACCAACAATCTGACCTGGTATTTTTTTCTTCACATCGACGCATCCATTTGAATAAAAATTATCTTCTTCCAATTCAGGATTAACACATGCCCATTCGAAATACTGTCTATCCACACGCTTGAACCATTTCATTTAAATTGTTGCCATCACCCCTGGACTACCATTAACTTATACTTATGCACCCCAATTTATTGTCGTTTCATTTCAGACTTATTACTTCTTATTTTCGTCAATTTCCCCAAATTTAGAATTGTATTATCATCATTTATTTTTCCTATTGCATTTATTCTCCACGTACTCGAATATCGTAGTTTATTTTCTCCCCTTACTCAAAGATTGTAGTCTGTATCCCCGTACTTAGAATTTGAATTTTTCTCCCCGGTTTTAGAAATCGTAGTCTATTTTCCCCGGACTTAGAATTGTATTATTCTTCCCTCAGACTTAGAATTTGAATTTTTCTCCCCGGCTTTAGAAGCTCTATTATTAATTTATTTTAGTTTAAAATAAAATTCCACATAATCTACTTACGTTTAATCGGCAATTATAATTTTTATATTAGCATTTTTACAATTTTCACTTTGAATTATTATTATTACGTATCACTTTATTTCATAGTGGCGCACTTCGGCCTTTGTTGAGTTGTAAACTGACTTCGTTATCACTGTACCTGCTAATATATTATTCAGTTCCTACTCCGTCAGTGGGTATGTTTACAAACTCGTCGCTCATTTTTAACCAATCACATAATTACATTCAAAGTAGTTTCTGATGTAATTTTCTATGCTTCCCAATAATTGTAACCTGCTTGCAGCTGTCTTCGTTATCAACATGCGGTGTTTTGATAAATCGAATTGCTTTTCCATAAACAACTGATGCAATTCGACTTTTAATTTTCATATCTGCCTGTTCACGCAATTTTTAATCTTCTTTCTTATCAAAAATTGCCAACTATTTGTACGCCTTTACCTATGCTACCTGAAGCTCTATTTCTATCTCCCTATTAATCTGATTGTTTGGAACTCTTTTGAATGCGTGTCTGATTACACTTTATTATGTTTACATATAAATATACGTGTGCTTCCACTGAAAAATATCATTATTTACTTTACCTAAATTAACTAAAACTTTATCTACAAGGTATTAAATATTTTCTATTTACCTAATGAATGTCTTCCTGGTTTCTACTCTAACTATGCGTCTTCCTATGTTTATTTGCGTCGCTTAAAACTACTTATACTTTATATACAGGGTGTTGACTGCTTACTATTTACAAACTGTCTCCATTTCTCAATTCCTCACTAAATAAATGCCGTTTTCTGCTGCCTATGGTAATTTCTCAATAATGCAGTTGTAATAAATAAAGATCAAATACACCGTTTGCTTATCCGCTGATTTAATGTTAACACTGTACACTTTACTCTGTAATAATTATGTTTGTACTAGATTTGTTGAAGCTTATTTCTTTAATACTGATGCACCAACATCTCTGAAATCAATGCGTTTTATTTTGCACGGATCGCAGTATTGACTTAACATTGAAGCTGATATAAAGATATATAGAATTTTTTCATTATTCATGATACAAAACTAAATGTAACTTTTTCTTCCATATGTGTCACTGGACTTAATTTTAGTCCAAGTACAGGGAACATGCAAAATATACCTAACAGATTAATTTGAATATCTGGAATATTATCTTAGTAGCACTTAAATACATTATTTATAACTGATACAAATTTTAAATTTGTATAGCAATAAACAATGAAAATAACTTATACACAGGATGCCTCTTCAACAAGCAAATAGGAAACTTAATATTGCTTGAAATTAATAGCTTTTGCTAATGCATTTAATATATGCACAATTTATATACAACATTTTGCTTCATTAAATGATTTTTGTAATGCAATATTCTATCTTTACTTCAATTCACAATTGATAAACAGCTTTTAGCATGATAGAGCGAGATATCCTTTTCAACCAGAAGTAACTGTCTGCAAACGCTGCTTTGCCACTGACACTAATTCGGTTCCGTGATCGAACGCGCGTAAACTTCTCTGTGTTGTGCGAAGTACAAGACAGGAATAAAGGGAGAAACGTTTCTCCACATACACCTTAAAATACTGACTTACTCATATATGGACCCCGTTAAATACAAAGAGAGATGTTATTAATCGGTCACGGAGCGAGTGACTATAAATTAAGTTTAATTTTATTAAAGATGTCTTATGTGCAGGATGATACGATAAAGCCGTATTGCTAAACGTAGAACAGCGCGGACTTCAATAACGTACAATAATATAAGAGGAGGTGGAGTAGAATTTATTTAAGAAGAGCCTGTACGTCATTTGACATATACGCAAACCTTGAAAGTTAGTGACGAAGCGGATTTAATAATTTTTAGAGTTTTGAAAACACTCCCATAGAGTAAATATTCTAAAATCAAGTTTTATTTTGTTGGTGGTTTAAATTCACGTGGCGAATACGCGAATAAGCAAGGCATAAAACACAAAGAAGCAGAAAAGAAAACTATGAAAGCGTAAGAAATAAATATAGAATGTCAAAATCACAAATGTCAATTGACATTTAACAGCAAATTATCTACGCCACTGATATGCTGAACGAGCACGCCTATTTACAAACAATGGACTAATCTGACACCGTTTTAGCCGTGTGCGCATAATGACGCACAGGCTTAAATAAATTCTACTATACATCTCATCCTCCTCACTCAGTATTACATTGGCATGTATGGCGACTATCTGCTGGTACAATAAATAATAAAATTAATCCACCGGTTAGGTTAATTAGTTAGTAAAAAATGTCAGAGGTGGAAGTCGTATAAGACTTAAAAATCCACCTCCGTTAATGAAAGTTGGAATTTTTTTCAAAAACTTATCTGAGATAGCTCGCCAAGGGTTGCGGGGTATAATTCTCGGCGTGCTTCAAGGATACCGTGTAACTTTGCCAAGTCCCATATGTGTCAGCACCCAACTAATCAGTCACCGATCACAAGCACCCTGCATAATGACAGTCGGTCACGAACAAAGTAGTAGCACAAACATAAAAACGAGAACGGAAAGAAACCACAAACGTAAACGTAACGGACAACCTAAAACTTAAAACGTAAAACCTAACCATAAATGAGCAATTACACCGGAAAGAAAAATGTAAGTATATAATTACTCGCTTAAGTTATAGTAAAATTATGCGAAAAATTGTACATATACCGGCGAAGCATAAAGCAAAAGTTCAAAGAGCGACATTTAAATTATTTAAATGGCAAGGTTGTGGATAACACTTTTGAACTAGAATATAAGAATATATGTCGTATGATAAGAGAAAACAAGAATTCGCAGCAGAAATGAGAACCTAGTAAAACAAGTTGCCTAGCTTGAACATAATATAATTTAAACCATCAAAATACTCGTAGAATAATATGTACTTTTACAAAAGATACCGTAGTGCTTAGACGAGAATTGATTGTAACAGCGTACCGGGCGCAAGTATTGTAAAATATTCTGCAAACAGCTTGCTAGAACAGGATACATGTAAAAGATACCAGGAAACATGGGAGATAAAAAATAGATTACATTCTTGGTCGACAACAGTCTAGGAATCAAGTAAAAGACTGTAGAAGCTACACAGAAGCATATATAGACTCTTAGCATAACATAGTAATTGTGAAAGCCGCTCTTAAATTAAAAAACTTGAAAAAAACGAACGGGAAAAAGCATTTTGACCATGAAAAACTAAAAGATAGAGATACCCACAACAAATTTGAAAAAAAGTCAAAGGAATTGTTAAAAGACATCGTAAAATCTTCTGATACTAAGGAAGTGGAAGCAGAATAAAATAACATTAAATCCCGCTTATACATCGTGGTTAGAAATATTATAGAGTATAAACAAAAAAAAAAGAAACCACAGATGACAAAGGGATATTCAGAATTTAATAGAAGAAAGACGAAAATAGAAAGCAAGACCAGACGAAGGAGGAAAGCAGAAATATAAGGCCACTAGGTGGAAAACTGTTCGCAAATGCAGGAAAACGAAAGAAGAATGGAATGAGGAAAAGTGCAAAAAGGTACAAACCTAGATGGAAATTTGTAAGACTGACGAAGTATACAAACCAATTGAAATAAATGATAAAAATACCCACAAAAATTTTAGAAAAAATCAAACAAATTGTTGAAAGACATTGGACAATTTTCTGATATAGTCGAAACCATGAAAGAAGTCGTCTGCGTCATCACTTGCATTCGTACGAATTAAGTAGAAAATTTTAAGTCAATGTTGTAACATGTCAATTTACTGTTCCCTTGCCATGTTACATTGTGGTCAAATTTCCTTCAAAATAAAAGCATTATTCGTCTTAATTTTATACTAATACCATTTACAATCACAAGTAAGTTTTGATTTGTGTAACATTTCCCTTTAGTATTATTAAATAGTACACTATATACATCTATCTTAAGTCTTAATTTAATATTTTTCTTTTGTATAAATAATATAAGTAATTAAGATCAGACGTAATTTTCCTATGGGTTAACCTTTGCATAATGTCCATAAAATACACAACTGGTGTATATATGAATCTGTCATTTAGGATAGTTTTCTTGTTTTGTCCTTCTCTCAAAATGTGTGGTTATCTTTAAACCAGAACAAATTTTTGTTTGTCTTCATATCTAACGGTCTTTTTGAGCACATGTCGCCTTCCGATAAAAATGTCCTTTCTAAGGACATGATGTAGTTCGTACCTGGTATGTAAAAAGTGTCTTTACTTTTATTCTTCCTAACATTCATAAATATCATTTTAGAATACGAGCAAAATGCTTATGAAGAAAGCCTACCTGAATAACCCGTTTAAAATATTAATGGATGGTAAGCTGTTTATAGATAAATGTTTAGACTGTTACGCGTGGCAAATTGCAATATTTCGTTTTTGTAACACGTTTATTTTCTAGAGTTCTCTGATAGCATATCTTCTCGTAGCATGTCCTCCTGTAGCATATCCTTGGATTGCATATCCTCTGATAGCATATTTTCTTTGGTGAAGTATCTATTTGTCCGTGATAAGCTATCTAAGCCTATGTATTAATTTTACTACCTACAAATATTTTCTTTTATCGTTCAAGAATGTTATATTGACGTTTTATATGCCTTCTACAATAAATTAAATGCCTGTTGATGAAACATATGGCTGGGGAACAAACAAAAATTGGCTCTTTCAAATTTAAAGTTTGAGGTTAACAACCAAACTAATTAACGATGGTTTTTGTCTTAACAAACCTTAAGAAAATCGTATAGTTCTGAACAAGCCGTAAGCTCAACGTTTAAGTTTACGTCTCCTTTCATATATCTGGAATACAGGTAGGAGTTTACCTTATTTATTTTGGTGGCGGAACAATGTACACGTGTTGCATTTTAAATCCCAATTATCTGAAAAATAATGCATGTAAAATATAGTCATAATTTTATTTATCGATTACCTTAACTAATTTAATATTATCTTTGCTTTCCTATATAACCTATTGAGTTGTAAACAGAAAAGCTTTCATGAACCCTTTTTTTGTGCGTATTGAGGTTATGTTCAATTTAAATGTTTAATTAAAATTCTCTTAACTAATGTTAAATACAACAAAAAGTATTTATGATTTCGTTTTACTTAGAACGTTTAACTAGAAATTGTGTCTATGTACAATAATAAATTTAGATTTTTTAATATCTTATCTGGTAGAGTTTGAGAAAAATTTTAAAATTATGAAAGTGTAGATAAATGAACTACACTTAGTGATTTTATTGTATGAAATGGTTGTAAGTAAATAACGGTATATATTTAATTTTTTTTTAATGTTATTAACTAAACGTATTAAGGTATTTTCTTTTGTCACGTTCTTAATTGCGTCCCTATAACTTGTCTGGGAAAATTTAACTTTGTTCTTTAAACCACTGAGATATAGTCTTTTGTAATCTATTGCAGCCACAAACGGTCGACGCTAGTTCTGCCAGAGTTTTATTTAGACTCTGTTGCACACCCATTCCTACCTGTAAAAAGGAAGGGTGCAATGTAGCATTATACCAAACACCCAATTTTCATTAATTCTTTTAAAACTTTAAAAAGTATACCCATTTACAAAAAAACTACGAAAAACATCCTATTTTAAAGAAAAGGCATAATTTTACCAAAGGTTAACCTGTTAAGTATATATAGTTCAAAACATACGGACAAACACTCTTCTCTGTCGCTTTCCCAGATGAACGTGTTCACGTATGTCTTTATTTAAAACAGGTACAAATCGTATTACTATCTTTATCATATACATTAGTTAAGCTTTTAGATAATCTTAAACGTATGTTTTGAATTGACTGAGACACGTATGACGTAGAGGACTTCTTTCGTGGTTTCTACTATACTATGGAAGTGGAAGCAGAAGGGAATAACGTTAAATGTCGCTTATACATCCAGCCAGAACTATTCTATGGTTGTAACAGAGAGATACGGTATGAAAATTAACAAAAATAGAACTAAGGAGGGGAAAATAATTCAGAAACAAGAATACAAATAGGAAACGAGAACTTACAAGAAGTTGAGGATTTCTGCTGCCAGAAAGCAAGACTGAAAAAATGAAGAAGATATAAAATAAAGATTAGCATAAGACGTGTTGCATTTAACAAGAAAAAACAACTACTATGTTTAAAAACAACAAATATGAGGACAAGGAAAAGAGTGCCGAAAGCACATGTATGGAGCTCAGCACTATACGGATGTGAAACGTGGGCAGTAGGAGAATCGGATAAGAAAAAGAACGAAGCCTTTGAAATGTCCTACAGACGCATTATGAAGATATCATGCACAGACAAAATTAAGAACAAAGAGTTACTTGAAATTGTAGGAGAAAAAAAATATATGGAAGACAGTAAATATAGGAGATATAGGACGATAGAACACATCCTAAAACACGAGGGTATAATGCGGGATATATTAAAAGCAGAGAAAGAAAACAGAGGTAGAAGTAGACCTGGAATAGACTTGCACATAGATAGTAAAAGCTGTAGGCTTTGTGAACTTCAGGGAAACGTGTACGTTAGCTCAGAATAGGAAGCAGCGGTGGTATGCGTCCAACCACTTCCAGGACTGAAAACCTAATAATAATGATGTTTGGAGTCTCCACTTGAAATATAAATAGAACTTATGTGTTTCAAAGAGATAAATGGTTTTGAACTACAGGTTCTAAAATAAAAATTAGCTAAGAGTGAATTGGTTCGTTCAATTAGGATTCCTTGCCAATACTACACTGATATATGCTTCAACAAAGTGCTTTGCATATGGCTTGTCGCTACTATAAACATGATATCCGTGACTATTAATTCTTCTTTGAATTATTACCACTTTTCAGCATCAATTAAATGAAAACATACTTTTATACAACGAAAAATAAGAATATTCATTATGAGACTTCTAACAGCGACAGACCGCAAGCTACTTACTAGATTTGACTATTTAATTGATACACGCTCAAAATTCTGTTCACCCTATTTTTATTTAAAATGTTTTCTCCAGCAACTATTTCATTGTCGAAAACTTTTCCGATAATCTACGATTCAATATAACAGTATTAAAATCTAAATTTTAGCCTTATAAAATTAAATGATCTAAAAGGGTGGGGGGCGAATTTAAAACTATGTCATTAAGACTACTGGACAAAAAAAATATAAAAAATATTTTTAGAATTGTTAGAGGTATCTTTTATATGGTACCTCACGCGATATATTAATTAAAGCTTTTTCTTCTATTAATCAAACTCACCCCCATTATAATCTAAAATGAATTTTTTTTGGAATTGTTGGCTGCCGATATATGTGCGTGTCATCAAAGCCTCACATTATGCCAAACTTCAAGTTCCTAGATCACGCAGCGTTGCTTCCTGTCTATATCTGACATAAGTCAAAAACTTGACAATGTCAGAAATGATTGACAAAAATGCTAAACATAATTGAAAGTTAGGTTTATGTATAGTTCTGTACACGATTTAGATTTGCAAATTTTCCAGTTATAGTCATCGGTCGCGGTGGCGTAATTGGTAAACGCACAGTCCCGGAAAGACTAAGATGCAGGTTCAAATCCTATACAAGATCTTATATTTTCCTTCTTTCAATTACTAGCTCAATTTGAAATGATCATTTGGGCTTTGCATAAAAGTCTAAGTTATTATTTCATCTTATTCACTATAATACAATAGTACTGACTTATTATTTTATCTATATATATATATATATATATATATATATATATATATATATATATATAGTTTGAATGTTCTTTGTGGTTTATAGGTCAGCTAGAAATAAGATAATGCTCTTTTTTATTGCCTAAATTTTCGAATCTATTTAATTCTTGTTCACAGGCACTAAAATGTAGGGACATAATAACTGGTACAAATTCGTGTAGATATTACTTACTAAAGTGAGGATTAATCTAAAATTGGCTAGTACAGCATAAATAAACAGTAACTATTTTTAAAAAATAACAGTAGTAAAGATAAAATTAAATATTATAATCTAATATGACACTAGTAGTTTGTCAAAAAAAATTTTGTTTTTTATTTAATTATAATAAGTGTGTATGTGTTGTTTGATGTTTGTTTATTTATGCTGTACTAGCCAATTTTAGATTAATCCTCACTTTAGTAAGTAATATCTACACGAATTTGTACCAGTTATTATGTCCCTACATTTTAGTGCCTGTGAACAAGAATTAAATAGATTCGAAAATTTAGGCAATAAAAAAGAGCATTATCTTATTTCTAGCTGACCTATAAACCACAAAGAACATTCAAACTATATACATAGAGCAAGGTCGTAAAGAAAATAAATTGTAATATATATATATATATATATATATATATATATAAAGTGAAAATAATTACGACCTAAATATTTGTAATTTAAAATTGATTTGTGGGTTTGAGGTCTCTCGATTAAGTTGAAAACTCTTTTTTATGGCCTAAATTTTCGAATTTATTTAAATTCTTGATCACAGGCTATCTAAAAATTTTTAAACGCTAGATTATAAATGTGGTACATAGATTAAAAACTTACAAACTTGAGATTAATTGAAAACTAGCATAACAAACATTATAAAAAATCTTGGAAAAACTTGTAAAACTAACAAAATTAAACGTTTTTAAATATAAATTGTAAACATTAAACTTGTATATACATCAATTTGATGTCATAAATTTTGATGTAAAAAAATTTTTTGTTTCATAGGATGTAAGATAACTAATTTGTTTGATGATAGAGTATCGAGTGCATAAGTATGTGTGAGTGTTCATGTATATTATATGATGTGAGTGTGCGCGTGTGTGTGTGTGTGTGTGTGTGTGTTTGTTTAGTTTAATTTTTGTCATTAATTTTGTTCAAAATTTAATAAATATGTGTATATGGAACTTAAGTTACTAATATCAGTTTTCTTGTTTATAGTATTTTTAGTTTTATAAATATGATACATTTCCAAAAATTCTTTTTGATTTGTTGTTCTCTATTTCTAAAATGTCTGGATTTTCAAAATCCATACTGTGATTTTTATCTATTACGTGTGTGGTTAATGCACATGCTTTTGGTTTGTTAGTTATGTCACTCTTATGTTGAGTTATCCTTTGTTTTAATAGTTGAGAGGTCTGCCCAACATACGAGTGAACGCAATTCAAACAATTAATTTTATATATTAAATTTCTCTGGTTCATTTTAGATATTTTATCTTTGGTTTTAGTAAAATATTTTGTAATGTTAGTACGTTTTGTTTAGCAAACTTTATTTTTCATTTTAAAACTTTTATTAATTTTGGTGTTAAATGTTGAATATATGATATTGTTTTGTAAGTGAATAATTGATTGGTACTGTTTTGATTACTGTCATCTAATTTGTTTGTGTTAGGATTAAATTGTTCGGTTAGTAATTTTTTATTAAATGGAGTGGATAACTGTTAGTTCTTAATATATTAGTAAGGATTTTATGTTTTTGGGTACAAAGATGGATGAGAATTTCTTTTATTCTTTCTTTTAACCCTAATATTATATTTATTTTTGTTGATAGTGGATGGTAGGAATAAAAATTCAAATATCTCTCTGAATTTATTGATTTTTGATACCAATCTAAAATAATTTTGTTCTCATTGTTTCTTATTAGTAACGTGTCAAGAAATGGAACTGCTCTATTACATTCTTTTTCAACCGTAAATTGTATATGAGGATTATTATTATTATTATTATTGTAAAATAGAATTGAACTGCAAGATTAGCGAAAAACTTTTTTTAGATATAATAGATTTTATTTTTGAAAGTAGTTATTTGAGTTTTAATAATAAATTTTTTCAGCAAATATTTGGATGCCCTATGGGTTCAAACATCAGTCCGATACTTGCTGATCTAATTATGAATACTCTATTAGACAATGTCATAGCTAATTTACCTTTTCCTTTACCTTTTCTTAAAAAATTTGTCGATGACACCATAACAGCAGTTCCTGAAGATAAAATAAACGAAACTTTATACATATTTAATAATTATAATCCTCATATACAATTTACGGTTGAAAAAGAATGTTATAGAGCAGTTCCATTTCTTGACACGTTACTAATAAGAAACAATGAGAACAAAATTATTTTAGATTGGTATCAAAATCAATAAATTCAGAGATATATTTGAATTTTATTCCTACCATCCACTATCAACAAAATAAATATAATATTAGGGTTAAAAGAAAGAATAAAAGAATTTCTCATCCATCTTTGTACCCAAAAACATAAAATCCTTACTAATATATTAAGAACTAACAGTTATCCACTCCATTTAATAAAAATTACTAACCGAACAATTTAATCCTAACACAAACAAATTAGATGACAGTAATCAAAACAGTACCAATCAATTATTCACTTACAAAACAATATCATATATTCAACATTTAACACCAAAATTAATAAAAGTTTTAAAATGAAAAATTAAGTTTGCTAAACGAAACGTACTAACATTACAAAATATTTTTACTAAAACCAAAGATAAAATATCTAAAATGAACCAGAGAAATTTAATATATAAAATTAATTGTTTGAATTGCGTTCACTGTATGTTGGGCAGACCTCTCAACTATTAAAACAAAGAATAACTCAACATAAGAGTGACATAACTAACAAACCAAAAGCATGTGCATTAACCACACACGTAATAGATAAAAATCACAGTATGGATTTTGAAAATCCAGACATTTTAGAAATAGAGAACAACAAATCAAAAGAATTTTTTGGAAATGTATCATATTTATAAAACTAAAAATACAATAAACAAGAAAACTGATATTAGTAACTTAAGTTCCATATACACATATTTATTAAATTTTGAACAAAATTAATGACAAAAATTAAACTAAACAAACACACACACACACACACACGCACACTCACATCATATAATATACATGAACACTCACACATACTTATGCACTCGATACTCTATCATCAAACAAATTAGTTATCTTATATCCTATGAAACAAAAAATTTTTTTACATCAAAATTTATGACATCAAATTGATGTATATACAAGTTTAATGTTTACAATTTATATTTAAAAACGTTTAATTTTGTTAGTTTTACAAGTTTTTCCAAGATTTTTATAATGTTTGTTATGCTAGTTTTCAATTAATCTCAAGTTTGTAAGTTTTTAATCTATGTACCACATTTATAATCTAGCGTTTAAAAAATTTTTAGATAGCCTGTGATCAAGAATTTAAATAAATTCGAAAATTTAGGCCATAAAAAAGAGTTTTCAACTTAATCGAGAGACCTCAAACCCACAAATCAATTTTAAATTATATATATATATATATATATATATATATATATATATATATTTTAGGTAATTAATTACACAAGGTAAGTTGATAAATACTATCGTATTATATTATATATTACGGTGGCATAATTGGTAAACGCATGGTTCCGGCAAAACTAGGATACAGGTTCAAGTCCTGTCCAAGACCGTTTGCGATATAAGTTATATAATTAGTATGATCTGTACAAATGGAAATATTACGTTTACTGCATCCCTTTTTTGTTTTCTTATTCTTCCTGCTTGGGCAAAATTCACAATATTTTGGCACCATTCATTAGCGTTATGTTCGGGTTCAGTATATTAAAGTTTCGAATGTTTCTTCTAACTCCTAACTTTACGAGAAAATTTGGCACTGATCTGCGTCGTATCAAATTGGAATTAATTAAATCTTGAGCTAATTCTTTCAAATAATCTCTGCGTGGTTTAACAGCATCAGTATTGCATTTGTGCACAATATTTGAATTAAATACTCTCTGTATGTTTGTTGTGATTTGTTTTGTATTTTTCTTGATTTTCCTTGGGAATTAAACCACTCATAGTTGTTAAAATCGTCTTTATTTACATTTCGATTCATGACCTAGGATGGTTGTCAAAATAATAAAGATTTCAAGTTTATATATATATATATATATATATATATATATATATATATATATATAATATATATATATGGTTTGAATACATTAGATGAAAATTTTAAAGTTTAGAAGAATGAGTGCCTTCAATTTGTGTTGCACCCTGGGAGCGACTTTGAGGCAAGCCAATACGCTTAACGTGAAATCAGCTGATTAATTTCTGTATAGTTAAATTTCATACAAACGTATTCTTAAACATATAATGAGTTCGATTGTCCTAAATCAACATGGATTTATGCCTAAACTATACACTAATCAAACCTAGTTGTTTTTACAGAATTTGTAGCTGAAGCCTTGGACAAAAAACACCAGGTCGACCTCATATATACAGATTTCTCAAAAGTATTTGATAAAGTCGATCATGATGTTCTTCTATTGAAATTAGTATCCTTCGATTTTTCAATGCTAACAATTGAATTGTTTAAATCATATCTATTGAATAGAAGATCTTATGTTACTTTTAAGAATGCTGTTTCTAAATGCTTTGTTCCTAAGTCAGGTGTGCCACAGGGTAGCAACCTAGGTCTGCTTCTATTTCTCATATTCGTCAATGATCTTCCGAATTCCATTTCCGCCAGTCAATATCTATTGCTTGCAGATGACTTAAAGATCTACAAAGACATTCAAAATACATCGGATTGTAAATTACTGCAAGCTGATCTAGATCGCATCATATACCAGTTGTGTAATGAAAATAAACTGTAGTTTAATATTAGTAAATGCGAAAAAATGACTTACTTTGTCACTAAGTCTAAAATAGAATTTAACTATTCAATTTCACAGACCAAACTTAAGGAGGTACACAACAAAGAGGACTTAGGAGTTCACTTCACAACAAATCTAAACTTTGAAATGAACATTAAATCTACTGTGTCGGCCGCAGAAATTCGCAGTCTTTTAGTAATATAAAGTGTATTAAAACCTTTTACAATACACTAGTCCGCACGAGACTAGAATTTGCCATTATAGTATGGGATCCTGGAACAGTAATACACTCTCGGTTGATCGAAAAAGTTCAAAATAAGTTCATTAAATATCTTTATTACAAGACATTTAAGGCATCCATAGGATACAATTCTTATGGGAATGCTAGATAATTGTTGTATATTGACAATATTTCCAATCGTAGAACGAAAATAGCAATTATTTTACTGTACAAAGTTTTAAATGGCTATATCTACTGCCCGAATATATTAAGTAAGATAGGTTTGTATGTACCAGCTCACTTAGGTCGTCGTAAAAATTTATTTTATATACCTAACTTTAAAACAAATTTGAGACGTAATTCACCAATAATATAAAATCCTAAATACATATAATTGTTTATCTTCTGATACGCAAATTCCCATATTTTTATGCAACTGCCGTTAGTATATCTTAGTTCGAACAAATAATTATAACGCCAAGCTTTTATTAATAAGCATGAAGGCGCCAGAACAAGCTCGCGCACACACCCATGCGCGCACACACACACATACACACACACACACACACACACACACACACACACACACCAACACTATCATGTTTACACATATTCTCACGCGTGCACTTGTGCCTAACTATATAGTTATATTTATTGTACATATTATTATATTATTATCCTAAATTATTATTTTACTTAAATTTACTTTATAGTGAAACATGTAATTAAGGTTTTTACCCTATTTATTTCAGACGAATAAATAAATAAATAAATACAATAACTGGAAGACTGGGTTGCCTCAGATCCGTATACAATCTTCGTTGAACGGTATTGGTATCTGACAAGTGTAAACCCGTCTTAGGATCGCTTCAAAACTATATAAAATATTTGTAGAACAACATTGGTATCTGACAAGTGTAAACCCGCCATAGGGTCGCCTTAGAACCGTCCTAAAAGAGTTTTCCTCCTCAAGATAAATATATAAAAACGGCTGCTTAAGCCTTACAGTAACGTATTCACACATTTCTTTAATAACTATCTTCCCAACCGTATAAATAGAAACATGTTAAAAAATGTTTTCCATTCCTCAAGTTATTGAATTTATATGTAATTTAACTATATAAAAATTAATCAGCTGATTTCACGTTAGTCGTATTGGTTACCTCAAAGTCGCTCCCAGGGCGCAACACAAATTGAAGGCACTCATTCTTCTAAACTTTAAAATTTTCATCCAGTGTAGTCAAACCAAACACATCAAACATTAATTAATCAAAGTCACCTTCAATTTATGTCATAAATGTTAAAGATCAAGAAAAATTTGAATTAATTCCTGCTATGTCAAGCGTCTAAAAAATTCAAATTGGCCATCGGCAACAAAACCTTGAAACAGAACACGGCAGCTTTTTATTCATCTACTACATCAACGCTCCCTTTATTTAAATTGTAAAATGTAACAATTTCCGGTTTTGCTAGTTCACTTGAACCTAGATCTATTTTGCCACCGGAATGAGAAGTAGATGCATTAAAACATATCCGTTCTTTTTTGGTTTATAGGATACCAGACCAGTATCTTTTCAAAAACTGAATATGCTACCGAGAACTGGACTTCTTTTATCGAAGAACAATGGTGGGATCTCATTTTTATTTTTCCTTAATATTCCAACTACTGTAGTTCACATGGAAAGCAGTTTTTTGACAAGGGTAGCGAGGTAAAATAGTTGTCCATTGTTATCTTACGTCCGGTGCAAAGCATATAGGTTGTACTAATCTATTAACAACAGCAGACACTGAATTGTCTGTTTTAAATGAGCCACCTGATTGTCTTCCGGCATAGATTTCTGAATTGCTTGTGTAGAAGGTCTTGGAATTGATCAATGCAAAGATCTTTAGTCCATACATGACGGGTTTATTTGGAATGTATTGTTTAAATTTATATCGACTTCTAAAATTTTTTAGCATTTCGTCAATTGTACAGTACTCTCCAACTTGAACATTTTCTTGGCATTTTACAATAAGTTTGTCGAATATATGTCAAATCGGTGCCAAATTATCCATTTTCTTCCTCTCAGTTCTGGTTTTAATTTGGTCAACCATATAGCTCTGATTAGAAGATGAAACCGCTCTCTGGACATAGTTAATCTAAAGCAATCCGGAGTTGTTCCATCATTGGCCCAAAGCTCTTTAGTATTTAAATATTGAGCCTTTTTAAATTCAAACATATACAATAGGCCTATGAAGGAATACATCTCAAGACAGTCAGTGTCACGACAATCTCTTTCATGATAATAATTTAGCCGCAACTTTGCTAATTAAATATTAGTGCAATGTACTATGTGTTCAATAATATTGGGATTAATAAATAATTTCCTATATGCCCGACTACTGTTCGCATTTTTTGCAATAGGTTTTACTGCAGGAATATGACTACAAATATTTTCGTTCGTACATTAAGAAGTTGTGGATGGGCCATCCCAAGAGCTATTTTATCTTTGCCAGTGAAATGATGAACACCTGCAATTGCTCGATTTTCATTTAATGCAGATTCATTTTCTGATTCAACACCAGATAGTTCATTATCGGATTCTTCCGTGTCCGCGTTGTGTTTATTATGCTCGCTGTAGGCGTCACGCTCAATATCTAACCTATTGGTCGTTTTCTAAAACTTTTTGTTAAGAAGCTTCAGTCCAACTTATATTTACTATTAATTAGTTTCTTGGGCATTTGGGTAATGTAACTGCCTACTTAATTTAGCAAGCTTCAAGCCTCTACTCATGTTATGTAAACTAAAATAAAAATTGTTTATTATTCTAAGTAATTTTTATATAAAACAAGCGATTCACCATGTTCATCTTTAAAAACAAATAAACAAAATAATACGAGATCACCCGCGTTGTAAGCAAAGTGCACACCTCCGCCGCAAACAAACGAGAAACAGAATGAAGCAACTCACACAATGCACTACCCGGCGCATCTTAAACTGAACACCTATAAAGGCAGCTAGATAGCATGTCAGCCCCCTACACCATATTCATGTTGATAAAACTAACAATTTGTTACAAGCGTGCGTGAAATGCTCATAACGCGAGTGTTCCAAGGTTAAGGAAATTATTAAGGAAGACGAAATGCAACCAGTTGGTGCTGTTTCAATTTACCTTACCAAGGAAAACCATCAAGAAAGGCAGCACGAAGTCTACATTAGAAAAATTTGAAGAAAAATTGTACGCACAATTGTTTATCGATGTGCAAACATTCACTATAAACAACCTACAATCCTTGCTGTATTTGAGGCTGTCAAATCGGAAGGAATTAATTTCGGCGGAAAAATAGAATCGTTTAGAGGATTGATGGGGTTTCGTTGGAAGAAGTACCAAGACAATCGTAAAGTCTTAATTGAAAAGCCAGAATCCTAGCATAACGAGTCGATTATTTACGAAAAGTACAACAATATCGAATAGAAAGAAGAAATATTATATATTGTGATGGAACTTATTTGCACAGTACACATGCTGCATTTAAAGCGTGTAATGATGGTTCAAATCAATGTTTAAAGGCATCCTGAGTTTAAGGAAAACGGTTGATCATTGTGCATGCTGGCAGTAAAAATAGATTTGTTCCTAATGATTTGGGTAATTTTTAAATCAGGTCTTAGAACTGGAGATTATTACGATGTAATGAATAATACAAATTTCTGTAAATGGATACAAGATAAATTAATACAAAACCTTGAACCAAGCTCATTTTAGTGATGGATAATGCAGCATTTTTTAGCGCAATTGTGGAACCAAATCAAACCGGTTTCAAAAAAAGAAGACATGAGGTGTTGGTTATTGAAAAGAAACATAGCTTTCGAGCTTAAAGATACAAAAGCAAAACTATATGCAAACATTAGGCAACATTAACTTACATATAAACAATATGTTGTTAGCCGAACATGGTCGTACAATGTTACGATTACCTCCATATCATCCTGAACTGCACTCTATCGAAATATATGAACTACAGTAAAACATAACACACACTTTTAAATTGAAGGATGTATGGAGATTGACTGATATTAAGTTTGATACTGTTGGTCAACAAAAGTGGGTAAATGTCTGTTCTCAAGTAGAGAAAATTAAAGGGGGTTACCTTACCAGGGAATATATAATAAACGATATAGAGAAACTAATAATAAACTTTAATAACGGGAGTGATTATTCAGATCTTAGTCTTCCTGATGATGATAGTGATGGTGATCTTGGTGTAAACCGTTATAATAAAATGCAATAATGTGTTTAAGGTTTTCCTAAATTCACTTGAAGCTATTTTAGGAGTATTTATGTTTGGACATATGGTATGAAAATTCCTAATCATGCTGTCAAAATCAATGCAATGCTTTACAAATAACAGATACACATAAAGTGGAGTATTCAGCAATTAGTTTCACCAAACTGTTGTAATTTGAGTGTTTTTTTTACCTAAAACGTTTATATACAAATAACTTGTTTTGTATTGTAATGAATTTTGCCGTCAAATCCTTCAAATGTCTTTTTATTTATGAATTTTTTCATTCTTTAAACCCTACTTGATGCTTTTAGGTTGAATTGAAAACACCGTGACATCCTTTTCTATAGATTTCTCACTTTCTTCATTGCGCAGCCCAGGGTCGTTGAGATTTTTAAAAACCTATGCTTTGTATGCTTGCAAAGACATAAAAGAAGAGAACTTTGCGCGGAACTTTTGAAACGTTTTCGGCACGAAAGTGACGAATTATTTCAACATTCTTACTGGCGACAGAAGCTATATTCTTCGTCACTACGACTCTGAAGTAAAAATACAAAGTAAGAGTGAGAAATATCGACATCAATGTTTTTCAAAATCAAAGAAATTCAAAGCGATCTTATCGTTTGACATAGTTCTCTTCATTAATTTTTGGAACGTTGTAACGATTTTATTTTCTGTCATTATGTTCACAGATATCTAACGTATTTAAATTAATAATAACCAACCTAAGCATAATAATGTTAATCGTTTAAATTCAGCAATAACTTCACGTTCTGGTTCCATATTGTACCAGATATACTTGTAACAAATTGAAAACACAAATAACTAATGGAAAATGGAACGCAGTTGCAAAGCCTTAAAAGTAAACACAGTACTCGTGGAGAAGATTAATGTTGGTACAGGCTTAAACTAACATAAGTGAATTCAGAACTCTAAGAAATAAAGTGCATTAGGTACGTAATATTTACAAACAAAAAAGTAAACAAACAGTTTCGTTAAAGTCCTTTGACTTATTTTGTTATCTACACAGCTGATTGATAAGCGTAGTAACAAGATGGTAATGAACTACAAACTTTAAATAAATTGGAACAAGTTTTTGAACACCTGTGATGCTAAATACAAAGTAGTCGTTTTGTTGATAGTAATTGAAGTTTGAAATCTTTAATAAAAATCATGCATTTTAATATTCAAACCCACTTTTAGAAAATAGTTTTGAAAATGAATTAATGTAATAATTTAAATTTTAATGATCCCGCTAATGAATTATATTAATTTTGATTATAATTCAAAGCTTATTTGTTCAGTAGGACCACTTTTTGTGAAATGAGGCTCAGAAGGACCACTTTTTGTGATATGAGGCTCAGAAGGACCACTTTTTGTGATATGAGGCTCAGAAGGACCACTTTTTGTGTGGTACACGTTGGAGTGTATAAATCGGGACAGCTCCAGAACGTTTCCCAAAGCGTAAAGCTTAGCAAATGGACTGTAATTGTATGCAATTGGAGGTATGGCGCGAAAAACAGTAACATAGGTCAAACCGTAATTAATGTTTTGCTTACCTTGCAATGTTGTTCACCAATTTACTCCCGCGAAGATAGGTGTTGTTTACCGGTCGACGCAACTTGGTCGGGCAGCAGCACTTATGCACTCGCGGTTATAGTTACTAGGTGTTGAGTCGGTGAAACGATACGAGAGAGTGTCATGTTGGTCAAGCGAAAAGGCGTTATCGCTCCGCCATATGTGTAGCACAACAACAATGTACGATAAGGCCATCTATACTGTCAATCGCTGACCTCCAACTGTATGAAGTTTTAACATACCCTAAGATTAATTTAGTCAATTGATGTTGTTCGACTGGAGTTTTAGTGCAGATTGTTTAATTGAGTTTAATTTGTAGTGAGTTAGCTAGTCTATTTCATGATGGCTGAGACCTATCAAGTAGTTTATTTGCATAAAGATGAATTGGATTACGAATTGAGAATTCGAGGAGTTATTAGCAGCAGACCGATGCAGGATAAGAGGAAAATGTTAGGCCGATTATTAGCTAAAGAAACAGCAGTACCTGGTCGTTTAATTGATCCTTCCGCATATGTCGTAAAATTTTCAGATGAACGTGATGAGATTGATGTATCGATAGAATCTGTAAAAAATGTTTTATTAGAATTTGAAGGTGAGTTAGCAGACCCTACATTTAAGAGGATACAGTCGAGATTAATACAGCTTGATGGTCCAGTTAGGAGAATGAAAATGCCTTTAGATAATTCGGATGAGGCAACTTTATTTAAAAATGAATCGTTAGCAACTATCCTTACCATGGAGGCAGAGTTACATGAAAGCGAATATGGTGAATTTTCTATGAGAGAGAAACCATTCCAGCTGTTGTCAGTGCTCCTATTCACACTGTTTCATATTTAGTGCCCCCTATTCCAATTGGTTCGTGGTCAGTAAAATTTTCTGGAGATCCAAGACAAGTTCATCAATTTCTGGACAGAGTAGCTGAGTTAGCACACTCGCGTAAAGTATCTGAAGAAGATTTATTTAATGCTTCTGTAGAATTATTCACAGGTAACGGTTTAGAATAGTATCGTTGTGTTGGAAGTTCTTTAACAAACTGGAATTCTTTGGTTATTCGTGTATTGATAATATGTCAACGTCAATCAAGTTGTGTAAGGAGTTAGAAAAAGCTTCCTTACATGGTAAAATTGTTCGATAGGAATATTATTGTTCTTTTAGTCGCAGCTTGTAGTATTTCAGTGAATAGTAATTCACAGTGTAGTTGATAATAGAGATTTGTATTTAGGTTCATCTTCCATTTGTATTAGTTACAATAGTTGTTTGTTTAATTTTTTATAGTTGAAATAATAGATGTTTATAATTTGGTACACTGGTTTTTACTGTCGGTAAACCGTTTCAAGATTGCTCTTGTACATAGGCACTTTTTGTTTTGATATGATTTGTTTTGATAGCAATTTTTGATTTATTTACATCCGCATTGCAACGCAGTATGTTAAGTTGTTTGTAAGTCTAAGCGAAACTTGTCGTCGTGGTTGGTCGGATAGCAGTATATTAGTCTAGACGAGACTTAGAAAAAGTCGGTCGCTCAGCATTACATTAGTCTAAACGAGACTCGAGGTAAGTTTGTCGCTCTAGCAATTTTAGCATCACTATTTTTGAGGTTGGTGATGAGGTTAAATTTTTGTTTATAAGTCTAGGTGAGACTCATAGAGGAGTTTGTCATTCTAGCAAGTTTATGCGTTGTGAAGTACTGTTGTCTGTCTTGACAGTTTGATTATGAGTAGTGTAAGAGTGTACTAGAACATTGATTTATTGTTATCCTCAATGGAGGGTTGAAAGTAATCTAAATTATAAATTTATTATGTTTAAAATTATCATTGTCTGCGAATTTAAAGGAAAAGGTGTTCTTAAGGCTTGAAGTTTATTGGTTTAATGTTTGAAATCAAGTTGGATAATTTAGACCCTTGGTATGTGTCTCTTCGAGAAAAGATTTTATCTTCACCTGATGATTACCCACAATGGAAAGTGGAAGAAAAATGCGTATTGATGTGTTGAAATTTTGCAAAAAGTGCTTAACGTGTGGTGCACAGAAAGCATCGAATAGAGGACCCCTTGGGTTAATGGGAAAGGAAAAAGAAGTGAAGTTCCCCTTTCAGATTATTGCAATAGACCTCATGGGCCTATTTCCACGGTCCAAGGTTGGACACAAATGGTTATTAGTTATTGGTGATTGGTTCTCAAAATTTACATTAATGTTTCCTTTACGTAGTGCAAGAGCGCATTTAATAGAACGTGTACTGGAGGAAAAAGTTTTTTTAGTCTTTGGTGTCCCCAAATTCGTTATTTGTGATAGTGGCTCACAATTTAGTGGACGAAATTTCAAGGCAGTATGTAAAAAATATGATGTTCAAAAAATCTGGTTTAATGCAGTTTACTCTCCCCAATGTAATTTTGTGGAAAGAATAAATCGAACTGTCAGAACAGCTATACGGTCATATATTAAAGAACATGATACTTGGGATATTGAGTTACCCCAAATTCAGTATGCGATTAACTCTGCAAAACACCATGCCACTGGTTATTCGCCAAATTTCTTAGTTTTTGGTAGACATGTTCCCGTGTCTGGAAGATTTTATGGTCTTGATGTGGAACCCACAGATGATTTAGATATTATTCCTGGTGATAGACCTTCGTATGTGTTAGATCATCAAGGACTATTTGATATTTTTATAGACGCACAGAAAAGGTTAGATTCAGCTTACATGCAGTCCAGTAATACATATAATTTAAGAAGACGTAACATTTCTTTCGAAGTAGGTGACAAAGTTTGGAGGTCCAATAAAGTTCTTTCGAAAGCAAGTGATAAGTTTACTGCTAAGCTTGCGCCAAAATACGTTTTGTGTATTGTTAGAAAGAAGATTTCTAATTTGATTTATAAATTGAATAATGAAGATGGTTCAAAGGCAGGCAGATGGCATGTTAAGGACTTAAAACCTTATTCAGAGTTCAGAAATGATGTTGAAAAAGATGATGTTTCTGAACGCTAATTAGTAGTGTTAAAATGTTTAATGGTTAATAGTAGGAATTGTTTCTGTCATATCTAGTTGGTAAAGAATTTATTTATTGTATTAGAATACTGTTTGGTAATCAAAGCTTGGAAATCTAAAATTTAGATGTAGGATATGAAGTAAAAAGGGATAAAGAAATTTTGTTGTACAGTAAGGTTAGTATTAGGTTGTTCTGAAACTTTTAGTTGCAAATTGTTAGTTGAATTTGAGATGTGTAAGTTGCATGTTACCCTAAAGGCCGAATGTTAGTAGAAGATGTTTATATTTTTGTTGATGAACATTTGATAAATTGTGTATATATAGTTAGTTTGAAAATTTCTTTTGGATTTATGTATGTATGGTCATATTAATCTATGGTGAGTTAGGTATGAAATAATTCACTTAATTCATTTAATTCATTTAGCTTATTTAACGCGTTGTATATAGGGTTTATAGTAGTCCGAAACTTAGCTTCTCAAAAAAAAAAAATTTCTATGGAGAACAATTGTTTCTAGAAGGTAATTTTGTAGTCAAGAGGACAACCGAAATTGATGGTAGTTCTTGAGATTGTATTGGAAGTCAAATAATTTGAGTCCAAGTTAGATATTGGTAAGAGACCAATTATCGTTAGTAACTAAAATAGTTATGTTTATTATGAATATTGTGTGAGTTAGCAATGTTCTATTTTGTTATGAATATTGTATGAGTTAGCAATGTTTTAATTTGTTCATTCATGCGTGAGTGAAATTTTTTCGTTGTGAATTCAGATAATATCAGGAATCCTTTCCTTTTGTAAGTATGTAAATTATGGTTAGTAGAGTAAGAGTATGTTTGTCATGATAGTTAAATCTTTGTTGATGAATTAATATACGGCAGTATTTTATGTTTTGTTTCTTAAATTCTCTGTGTAAAGTGAGTGATAAATAACCCCGAATATGTATTAGCTGATATTGTTATATTACCGATTATGACTTCCCAAAATTGTCCCCTTTTGGCGTGTAGTACGCGTAGTTACTGGTCACTCATTTACATACATGCAGTATCTTTGTTGATTCAGAGAGTTATTTTTTGTTTTGGTATGTAAAAGTCCATAGTAAATTGTAAATACTAATAATAAAATTAATAAACAGAAAAAAATTCTTCGCACTTATTCTGAAATATTTCCTCGAATTTTTTCTCTTGTAAGAGGCTGTGTAACGATTTTATTTTCTGTCATTATGTTCACAGATATCTATCGTATTTAAATTAATAATAACCAACTTAAGCATAATAATGCTACACAATCTAAGAAATAAATATTACATATTGTCGAATACAATATTAGCTTTCAATTCGAAAGTGTAAAATTTTAAATTATGCGGTGACAAAAGATACTTTTTGTTAATGTCATCCTCAAAGCTCCCTCTATTAGACGATTGTAATATTAAGCTTGTTGTCAGGCGGCAACCCGTGTGATATTATCACTTCCAACTCAGCTGGCATCAGAAGAGGTCAATTGTTCCTTGAACGCAAGGACGATGACGTTAATTCAGTCCACATGTTGGAAGCATCAGAAAATCAAAAACTGTTTTCTTAAAATGTTATCGTCTCGGCGACGCGCACTTTTGATGTCCATACTTGCTGGAATTAGCTCGCAGATGACGAGACGTTATTTTGTTTGAATGGCCTTTGGTTAACAGTAAGTAGTACTGAATTTATAGTATTACTAAATCAATATTTTTAGTGCAACTTAGGAAAATTTAGGTAAATTTAGGAAAAATTTAAGAAATATATCTAATTTATTTGGACAAGAAATGAAATTTATCAATATTTAGTGAAGTTAATCTTTGTACAAATGTTGATTTGGCGTGCATCAATTATTTAATATGGACGCTGTGATGCTGTTGGGAATTTCAGTAAGCAGCTAATTTGGTTGTATGGAATTGGAGATTCCTGTATTCTTGGTTGCTGAAACAAGCGAATTATAAATCATCAATTATAATTCCGGGTATGGCCCATATACCTAGCAGGTATTTTTCTATCGGATAAACATCTGGTATGTAAATTACTTTCATATACGTCAGCTGCAGCATGGATATAGCAGACAAATAATTTTTTGTTTGATCACGTGGTGATGTTCAAGTTCATTAGGTGAATGACAGACTATTTATTTTTCAAATTAGGCAACAGGAACCTGTAAATTTTCACTTTAAATTTTTTTATTAATACATTCAATATACGGTAGATGTCATTATGAGATAAGAAAAGTTAAATTCTATATTTTATGAAAATTGATTTAATTATTTGAAACAATTTACTCAAATCTTAGAAATTAAATTTTTACATTTCATATTTCACTAATTGCTAAGTGGAATATTTTATCATAGAATGTGAGGTTAAGTAGTACTACTGAAACCAATCGAAATTGTTAATTATAGTTAAATATTCAGAAAAGAAACTCATGCTCATTCATTTTTAAATAAATTGTGCTAAACATTTCTAATAGAAATTACCATGTTTTATCTGTGAGAAGTACTTATACTATCAAGTACCTATGTACATATCTTTTAATAATTTAATTTGATCAAACTTATATAAAAAAAGGATGTCTTGTAAATAACTTACTAAATACTGAAGGAAAAGATTTTTATTTTGGTCAAGACTATTCTTATTAATTGGAATGAATGAAGGTTGATTCGAATTAATTTTTAAATCTTGGGTATAAATGCACAAACAGTGCTATCTTTGTGTTAATCTGTTCACAGGTGTAGCAGTGCATCTATAAAGGTCAATGTCGAGCCATAAGGTAAGAAAATTTTAGGGATTGTATTTCAGTAATATATTGTATAGCGGTAATTGAGTAAAGGTTTCCGCATTCGCCTTATACAAGGGACTTAAGTAAGGTCTTCTTCGTATACAAAAATTCGGTGGCGCCATATTCTTTACATTTTTGGTCGCAGTCCAACCCCGACCCACGGCTCATGTTCTACCCAGAGTAAATAGTTCGACTAGCCGCTTAGCCTTTTGAGGTTTCCTCATCTACGAGCCATTTTCCACCGAAACTTGCCGTGGGCTCTTTACACCTACTGGAAATCCTCGTCAAACATCCTTGTGCCTTACAGCTAGTCACATAGGAGTAAAAACCTAATAAGAAAAATCCCTAACGTAAATGAAAAGGCTATAACGTGTACGAAGATTTTATGAACAAGTACCCACAGAAAGGAGCAACTGCAAAAGCAGAATGATTTATTATGACATTATGAACATTACGGAATCATACTCCACACATTCCGAAGACTCGACACTACATTGTTGCACCATGGCAATGTTCCACCTCCTCACGCACAGTACAAAACAGAAAGAGCTCGCTAATGTGAAATACGACGTCGTTGTTTATTCGCTATACTCCACAGCCCTATTCTGCGACTTGAACCACTTTCCAAGTTCAGAAAAAACAGCCAACTAAAAACAGGTATAGAAGTATAGTTTTGGAATTTTTCGTAAACAGATACAAAAATGGGCGCATCGTTGGAAGTGGTATTGAGCGTAAAGGTGATTATAATAAAAAATAAACATAAGCTTCTGAAGCTAAATTCTTTTAAATGCTTCTATTTCGGTCTTATATGCGTTTAGGAGCTAGTTTTCAGCTGTCTGGTAATATTCACATGTAAAAAATTGACATCAAACTATTTTGCTAATTTAAAGGTTTTTAAATCTATTTGCAAGAATTGGAATTTCAAGAAACTAATCCGGTTAAAAAAGGAATCTATTTCGAGAAAACAGTCTGGACTTATCCATAAATGTGTTCATGGCACCATATTTTACTCAGGTAGCAAAATACAACCTATGTATACATATGGTATCGCTAATATAACTGTCCTGAAAAATGTTTGCAATATCCCTATTGTGTGTGTAATTACAGTGCAAGCTCTATTCAGTGGAGTATGGAAAATAATCTCAGCTTAATGTACTTTTACTTTTTCAATTTTGTATTTAAGTGCTTTGCTACGCTCTGATGTTGATAACGAACCTCGTACAAACGAGCTAGTGTACAAGTGTTCAGCAGAATTATTACGGCCTGCGATTTAATCTCTGCGTAAGCAATTTCAGAAAAATTTCCTTGTCGTTTTCCATCCAAATACCATTCCTTGTTACGAAGGATTTCCGATTACAAATTGAGTGGAAATTACAAAGCCTGCCTTTCCTTTTAGTTCGTTAGTATAATAATGCCTTTTCTGAAAATTTGCGGAACTGTGAATGATGTCTACCCTCTCTCTAATTCAAGCTTTGATGTGCGATTTGAGATATACTAAAAACTGAAATGATTTTAGTCGTTCACTAAGGTTTGGCCGTAACCGCATACAGAGACAGATTTAATGATGCATAGATCCCAGGCATTGAGGTGGGGTGGGGCCTCTTTATTTTAAGTTCCATGGTCTTGGTAATTCTTCCAAAACCATTATATTTTATAAGGTATATATATATATATATATATATATATATATATATATATATATATTTATCAAATATAAGGTATGCTAAAGAATTTTTTCCGTTTTTAACCGTCACCAGTAATAGACGTGCCCTGCGGCACTTTAATTTTTATAATCATAGACCTACTTTTATTATGTAAATCATTTAGAATATTCTATATATTTGTGTAAATTTAGATTGATCAACTTTTGATAATGGGTAGGAAAACTACCGAAACGTCAAGTTCTGATTAAGACTTTTTAGGTAATTGTTTCATTATTGGACTAATCCCAAAAAAATTCTTTAAAATACCCAATATTCTATATACATAAACATATATATATATATATATATATATATATATATATTAACGTGATTTGGAGTCACGGGAGTCATTGAAACCCAAATTCTAGAAATAAATCCCACCAACATATAAGAGAATCCAAAAAAATATATAAATTTTCGTAAATTCATGGTTATGTCCTGTATAATACAAGCGTACTTTTATTCATTAATGTACAAGCAACAAATAAGCAACAAATGCAATTGCACGTATATACATAATCACCCTGTATTATATAGGCGTATGTAAATACATAGCAAATAACGTAAGCTGTATATGTAAAAATAAGTAATTTTAGATACCCTAAAAATGCATTCAATGTGAACGCAAATCGATCATTTTAAGATAAATACAAAGCAATTTATTTTCACTTATTAATTATCGATTCATTTTTTGATAAAAATGTTTTTCATTTGCAGTGAATAGTACTAGCTTTAAGCATTTAGCATAAAACTACAATCAATGATGTATTTAAAACCCCAATTTTAATATTAAAACACGTTTTGCCATAAAAGCAAATATTTCTATAAAATGGAATCCCTTTTGCATTAAAACAATTAACGTTTAAATTAATCGCTCTGTGGATTACATAAATTTATTTTAAATAGAGAATTTTCTGGAATAGACGAGATTAAGAAGGAAGTTTCTGGAGATTACCTCAATTCCGTATGAACTCACTAATAAATAAACGTGTATTCCAAATAGCGGTTCCAACATTAAAAAATAATTGATAAAGATCGATTATCTTTCGCATTAGTAGGTGACACCACAATAATCGTATATGTGTTAGAGTAGGACGAACAGCGCGCGTCACCAAAAGCTGGAACGGGATGGTGAGGTAATAAAACTCAACAAGAAAATTACGTAAGATATGCGTTTATTATTTAGAAGGGAATCGCGCCAATTCTAATACATTCTGGAAATAGATAATTTGTATATATATAAGGAAGCATTTATTAAATAGATTCAGTCAATTCTTAAACTCGATCACGAAATGGTATTTTGATTTAAGTCGCGTGCTGTTGCCTTGCGATCTTTATTTGCTATGATATTAAATTATTGTACCACCATTTTAACATTCACTATTAAATGTAGCTATTTCCTCCTCCAGCTGTTTTCTTAATATCACTATCAAACTGGACGTTATCTTTAAACAACTCTTTAACAACCAATGACAAAATTCAATATGTTACCGCCTTGCGCGTTATCTCTTCTCTATTCAATTTGTGACTCCGCCTTTCTACTATTTAAATCTTTGACCTCGGCTAGCATTTATTTGCAATTATAAAATTCAGTAAATTTAGATTTTGTATAATGAAACTAATATGTTATATACAGCTTTTGAAATTATTTGCGTCGCCCAAAATTATCTCTACTCTATATACAGGGTGTTGACTACTTACTATATACAAACTATGTCTATTTCTTAATTATCTCTTTAAATAAGTGTAGTTTTCTGCTGACTATCTTAATTACTCATTCCCGAACTATCTTTACTATAACTTGCACCCTTAAGCAACCCCTTATCACAGCAATATATATATATATATATATATATATATATATATATATATATTGACGTAAAAAGGGGTCACGAGAGGTCGCTGAAACCCAAATCCTACAAATAAATGCCACCAAAATATAAAAGAATCAGAAAAAATGAAAATTTCCGTAAAAATTCATGGTTTCACTCTGTATAATACAAATTTTTATTTTTTCAGGATTCTTTTATATCTTGGTGGGACTTATTTGTAAAATTTGGGTTTCAATTACCTCTCGTGAGCGTCAATATATATTAATGTTTGATATGACCTCTAGTGACCCATTATCACGCGAAAGCTGCAGTTTCCAAAATACAAAAACCTTAAAATGCTGCTACTATTAATGCCCCTCACGTTTGGGTCTACAAATATTGCTGCAGCTTCCGTTACTGGTGGTCCTTTTCTACTACAAAAAACCCCATTTTCTGGGTGCCATTAATTACTGCGAACTCCTAGTACAATTGATGAAGTCTCACATTCATGGACGCCAAAATGCTACAAACCTTTGATTCTGCTTATATACCTAAAACGCTTAAAGTATGCCACGGCTGCTCAGCTACTTTGTGTAAATAAACTAACTACTCAAAAAAATTCTGCTACAGTAAATCGCATAAGTTTATTAACATACTTATAGAAAAATACACGCCAAGATCAACATAAAACTATTCATTGACTTATTAATAATATATTATATGCATTCCCTTTTAAAATAACACATTTTAAAACACATTTTAAAATCAATAATGACCCCAGATAAATATTTATAATTATATTATCATAGAATGTAACAGTACCACAGTCTTTACTTTAACTCCGGTTTAATACGCGCTCATAGTAAAATTTTAATTCTTGTACTAATTTTTGCACATTAATTCCCCAAAAATACCCTTTAACCTTGTACATATACCAAATATTATTAAAATCATAAATCTTTTCTAAACATAAATTCACACACACATACAGTACAATAATGTAACAGGAAACAGTTTAACCTGCAACTCTTCCCAAAGTTGTCTTTTTAGTTCATCAAATTATACCCACAACGCACAAAAACACCTGTTTATATACATATGCAAACAAAAGCAACAGTTACCTGGATTCTAACCTGCCCACAGAACTGCTATCATTCCATCAACGACTGCTACCTTCAGGAACTTTCCCAATCTGGATTGCAACACCTAGAACTGCAAACTGTTACCATATCAGCACGGCGTGATCTGATCTACCAATCCCATAGTGCCTTCAGACTCCCAAGCCTCTTCTATCAATTGTTGGTAATCAACCAAATCAACCACACAGACATTTACCCCATTTCTAAATTTAAAACTTTGCACACTTACTGCAAATGAAATTATAACAGGCGTTACTTACATAAATTAAACTTTGTTTCAACTTGTACAAGTAACATTTTTTTTATTCGAGCCGTCAGCTGGTTGTAAGCTAAGCGTGACGTACGCTTGTTGAAAACCCCAGAGACCTGCCTGCTTGTCAAAAAACTAAGAGATCTCCACAACACCCTGTTGGTGCTTATAAACGCTTATCTTCACCTCCAACCAGAATTCTTCAAATTTCGTTCAATACAAACAAGCAACACCTCTCACCGTCCACAATTCTTAAAATCGTTCAACCGCCACTCTCATCCCACAAACACTTTAACTCACGTACACAAACTTCAACGGCCACCGATAATCCTAGAACTTGTCACCACATCACAAGCTCACGCAGACATTTCTTCGTATTTTTTATACAAACGAATTCCCACGGTTAACAAATTCTGTGTATTCGTTGTAACTGACAACACTTTTCAAAACATTTCCTTAAAATTCTTTTGAACACAACAAACGTGCCCACTCTACTAACCTATTTTCGTGAAATTTCTACAATCCCACTTTAAAATCTTGTGTATATTTACTCCAACTGACCATTTAAAATACGCCCTTTATGCAACATGTTTTATCTGTCTCCCTTTAACATACACACTAAAATCCCCTGTCTCTTACTTTGTACTCATTCCACTTTGTATAGTCCTACCACGAGTTATATCTTTTTCACTCTAACCTACACTCTACATCAACTATCCTTCTTACACCGTGTTTTCACGTTCCGTTGTAACCAATCTACCACTTGCCCACTCTTTACAACGTTCAAATTATGCTTATCTCACTTATACCTATTCTGACTAATAATCTCTTCTTGTTTCCTTGTTTTCACCCCAAATCAACTAACACTTAACACGTGATATCCCTCTCTTACTTCTATCCATTCTAACCAATAACCCTTCTTTGTTTTGCTATGGGCAGACTGCATTAGTAACTGACAAATAGCCGTTTAAGTTCATAGCTTTTTAATGAGGCTATAAATTCATTTTAACTGACAGTGGACAGCAACACTCGTTTGTTTCTGCTGTCTTATCTGCGATGCTCCTTATAAAATACGAGAAAACTTGCAACGGTTTCCTTTGTTTACCAATTAACGATCTTCGAAAAGCTTTGACAACACTTTTGAACTCGTATCCAAGAACATACTGGCCAGTTAACTTTAGTAAATACTACTCAGTTTTAATAGTTTGACTTTACATTAAATGGTTTCATATTTGAAAATGGTTGTTTAACCGAAACGCGTCATATGAATAATAAAAATTAAAAAGCAAGAAAAAAGTGTTTATTTTACATGTAGAAAACATTCAAATTAATTATTAATGACCAGTTCCAAGAAAAGTTTTGCAAAAAATAATATAAATGGTCAAGAAAATATAAAAATTATTGTATATATAAATATATATATATATATATATATATATATATATATATATATATTGCCGTGGTACTCGGGTCTAATTAAGTACTCTCTCAAAAAACATTCGAGCCCCAACGTTGGGCCGTCATAAGATTACCGTGGAACTCAGGTAAAATCCTAACCAACAAAAATATTTCCGAAAATTACATTAAATTTTCAAATTCGAAAATAGAAAAATTTCCAAAAGTTTAAATAAGTCAAAAAAGATATTGCTTACCCGTTTTCTTCTCTTCCTCGGTTGAATGATCTTCTTTAACTGCTTCTGGCTAGCTCATTAGGACCTCCTTTTGGATAGCTATATTCATTCATAAATCCTATCATTCACGCACACTCCCAATAAAACCACAAAATACAACAAACATAAAATCTTTTATTTATTCCTATTTACAAATGCAATTCATTATTATTTTATTGTTCACATTACACTTCAGTAAATTTTACGTTGTACTGTCCTGTATTTAATTTTAAAATCATCAAACACATAAAATTTACGCGGAGTAAATGGACCTTGAATAATACCTTCTCTAAAATTCCTTCATTATAATTTATTTATTTATTTTAATACTCTAAGTAAACTGTGGGGTATGGTGAGATCATAATAACCCAATTAAGGTATGCCCTTCGACTTTGCATACTCTAAAACAAAAAAAACAAAGCCATGTACTCTTCACAAAATTTCACGTTCTGATGGAACGTTTAAAAGCTTTCTTGACACGTTCAATTTCTAGTTGAATACCGTAATAAAGTTATTTACACATATTCAATTCAATACGTGAATAATTCACACTACCTTGAAAAACACTCTTATACGCCAACCCAATATTTACAGTTTATAGGAATCACAAATTTAAATCGTTACCTGGAAATTTCTAGAAGATCTTCGCTCTGTAGATGATGCCATGTAATTTTCTATCTGGTCGCAGGTCGTTTCTCGCTATTACTAGACGACTTCCATTTCAGTTGATGCGTCAACGCTTCCTTCTCGGTGTAACCAAATTCCAAATTTCATTTCACAGTAATCTACGTTACTTAATGTCCCGACACGAGTTGATTAAAATTATAGGTGATGCCTCAAATTAAAATAAATACTTTCGGCACACTAACCGCGTTTTTAATTAATTTAGAGGCTACCACTAAGCAATACGATTTAAATTATTTGTTAATGCTCACACCCGTGTTACCTTTCATAGGTGCTTTTGGGACGATCGAAATAATAAGACACGAAGTTAAAAGACAAGAGAGCGAGTCCTAGATCTCTAGAGTATTTATGTCTTTTAATTGTAACCTCCCCAGGCCCCCAGTTATCCAAAATTCCGCTCACATCAACACATTCTCACAATTTTGCATTCAACCCCAATTTCAAATCTGCGAATTTCCGTACCTCGTTATAAATTTTTAAGAAAATCACGCTACACTATCCTCGTGTCTATATCAAGTCGAACTAACATCTCGACCAATCTTAGACTTAATGACGTTTCTCAAATCCCTCCTATACTATTGTGGTCGCATGCTTATACGTTTTCAACGTCTCATTCTAACCTTGCTTGAGTGGTTGAAAAATCGATATCCTTGTTTGTTCACTGTTTACACACGTGGACTGTCTACGTGATTTAAATAACCCCTTCATTAGCATTTCTATAGAACGCATGCGACGGTTTTACAATATACGTAGAATCTTTGTTGGTTATCTACAGAATTTATTGGAACGTGACATTTAAAAATACGCAGGTGTTCAATCGTAACATTTAAAATAACACTTCTACAATTTGGATTTTCCACGTATTTCAACTCTCCTGATATATTTGTACGTTAGCAACGCGTCTCATCTTTGGTATTATTGGGTTTTAAACGCTTTTATGCATATTATACATCAATAAATAATCGTTCAATTAAATTCAAATTAATTAATAAATTAATGGCACTGACTTCTACCATTTAATTCCTTTGCAAACCTACTTAAATTTCATTAATTATTTATAAAATTTCGTTAATACCTGATACTTAAAAATGAATTAACTAATATAAATTTCGCACATAATTTCTGGTTGTTCCTTTATACAGGGTGTTTTGAAATTGCTTTGTTTATATTTATTTTTGATCTTTTAAAACCACTATAATATATATATATATATATATATATATATATATATATATATGATATATTATAAATGGGTTTGAGATCAGCTGTAGGAAAGTAAATTCTTTTTTTTCCTACAGCTGACCTCAAACCCATTAATAATATATCATCATATTTATACAAGGTCATTATCTCTAAACTATATTATATATATAAAGATGCTGTCACTGTCATCATGGACAAACAACAATATTGAGGCTAATATTGAATCACTTGCCATTAAATTTCATTCTTTGATATTATTTTAAGACTCATTAAATTTACTTATTCTTTATAATTATAATCTTTGGCTATGGAAAAAGGCAGTTGAGCCGGATCTCCTCCGTGCCGACTGTTGATAAAACCTGCAAAGTCAGGTGAAACAGCACGAAGGCACAAATTGTGGGCTAGGTGATGCTGTACTTCCCATAATGTGTTAGTGTTAAATATTACATCTTCGCTACTCCTGTCCTGATGAGCCCCAATAAGGGCGAAACGCGTCGACAGGATGCCCTTGTGGCTAATATTGAGTCACTTGCCATTAAATTTCATTCTTTGATATTATTTTAAGACTCATTAAATTTACTTATTCTTTATAATTATAATCTTTGGCTATGAAAAAGGCAGTTGAGCCGGATCTCCTCCGTGCCGACTGTTGATAAAACCTGCAAAGTCAGGTGAAACAGCACAAAGGCACAAATTGTGGGCTAGGTGATGCTGTACTTCCCATAATGTGTTAGTGTTAAATATTACATCTTCGCTACTTCTGTCCTGATGAGCCCCAATAAAGGCGAAACGCGTCGACAGGATGCCCTTGTGGCTAATATTGAGTCCCTTGCCATTAAATTTCATTCTTTGATATTATTTTAAGACTCATTAAATTTACTTTTTCTTTATATATATATATATATATATATATATATATATATATGTGCGTGCGTGCTTGCGTGCACGCACGGACGCACGCACGCAAGCACGCACGCAAGCACGCACGCACGCACGCACGCACACACCATACACACACACACACACTCACACACACACACACACATATGTAATTTAAACAAGTAAGTTTAACGAGTCTTTAATTAATGCGAATTAAAAATAGTTAATAGCAAGTAACCCGATTTTTCTAGTAGAAATTAAAAATACGATTTCGGTAGCTTTTTTTTTGCTTCTGGCGGTCATAAAAGAATCTTACTTTCCATTCCACTATTCATTTATATGTATTTTATAAGCATTAGAATATTTGAAATATTTCACATATTTATAATATTGGCATTGTTAAAAACATTTGCAATATAAAGATTTGCAATATATAAAGGATATGAAATATTTAAAAGATTTGAAATATTGACAACATTTATAATGTTTACAATATATACAGTGTAACATGTCATTTTACCTATGGCAAATGCCACGTTCCAGCTTCAGTTATTTCTCTCTTTAAACCTCGCATTTTACCTAGAAAAGTCCATCGAACCCTAATTTACACTTTACTTCTAATAGATAAGTTATAATCACAGAACATAGGAAGGTATGAGTATTTCGTAAAGTACCGTGTTTGTTTCAAATATTTATACCTGTTAGTTAAGTTGCCTATAATCCAGTGTTCTTGATATTTATTTTCATAGTTTAACTTTGCTAAAGAATTCTGTGGTCTTTCCTTTCCTTATAACTTCAAATTCCCCTCTCTGATAATTAAAACAGATGTTTGCATGTCAAAGCGTACTGGCAAAAGTTTTCATTTTCTGGTCTGGGTTCTGGTGCACAACAGGTCGTCTTAAACTCAAGGTGACAAAAATTGACCATGAGGTCGAAACAAATGTCTAGCTTAGCGTTTTCCTTACCTCAATAAACTACAAATCCCACCGGATTACTTTTCCGATGGGTCGTTCTCTACCCTCATGTCTTCATACCTATATTTAAGTTCCGCTATGATGCAAATTTGCTTTGCTGTCGTTTTTTAAAGGAGATGACAATGCCGTTGTATTTTTCATTTACATTACCTCAACATACAAATTTTAGTTTGGTTAAATATTTCTCTTAAAATAATGGATCTATGAAGTTACACACAAAATTCTACCTCATCATTTGCCGTTGATGCTACCTGGGACTCCTACAGTTTATACACCTTTAATTGGGATTTCCACAGATGGTCAGTTCAAGGAATTTTACGGTAACAACACATGTTTTACAATGCACGTGTCAGGTATGACAAACTAAAGTAATATTTATCCACGCTAAATTAAAGTGAACTGATTTCTACAAATATTAAATTTTCTTTTCATTTTTCATTTGTAAAACGTACTAATATTACAGACAATTTATCTACTATTTGCAACATTTAATTCCTAATTATACATAGTCGTACTGGACACATACTGTCCATATGTAAGCCACATGTTTCATGAAACTTATGGTAGGCAAGTTCATTCGCTAACTTATTTACGCTTTTAAAAGCACAGTTACATTTTTTAGTTACATAAAACAAGTTTCATTATTTTTACTGATTTATTCTATTTCAAATGATTTCATAGAACTTTTATGATATTTTTGTTCAAAATTCAATATCTAACAAAATTTAATAAATACGCTAATTAATTTTGTCTATAGTTTTCTCTCAGTTATTGATGTTACAGTTATTAGTTCACCAATTCTCTTTCCCTCGAGATTTTAAGTTTCATGCAGCCTACGCAACCACGACGGTCGATGCTAGCTGTGCCAGAGCATAATTTTTTATGCTCTGTCGTGCACCTATCCTTTAATAACGCCTGAAAAAGGGTAGGGTGCACGTGGCGCCCAACGATTTCTATTTTTTTTTCTATACCTGCCTACGTTTCCACGTACCGCCCAACCTACCTTCTTTTTTTTCTTTCTCTTACGCACGTTTCCACGTAACGCCCAACTACCTATTTTTATATTTTTTTCTCGCGCACGTTTCCACGTGGCGCCAAACCTATTTTTTTTCTCTTACGCACGTTTACACGTGGCGCACAACGTCCTTTTTTCCCCCTATAATATTTTTTCCATACTTGCCCACGCTTACACGTGGCACCCAAATTCTAATATTTTCTATATATCTGGCACACGCATACACGTTGCGCCCAACATAATTTTTTTAAATTTTGATACAACACAACCCTACGATATTTTTTCTTTAAATTTTCTATACAACGCGCTTTGTTCTTTAATACTTTATACAGTACATGGCCACGCTTCCACGTGACGTCTAACCTGTCTCTTTTTTTTCCTCTTGCGTACGTTTACACGTGACATCCAACGTATCTTTCTTTTTTTTCTAGTGCATGCTTGCACGTGTCGCTCAACGTATCTCGCTTTTTTTTCTTGCACACACTGTCACGTGAAGCCAACGTTTATTTTTATACATATTTCTACCTTAACGTTAACTACTTTACCGCCCAACGATATTTTTTATATACCAGCCTACGTACACACGTAATGCTCAACTTACTTGGTTTATATACCACATAGTTCAAAATAAAAGTGAATTAATTTTTGGTAATATATTACATTTATATAATGTACCACTAAATCTTTCCTTCATATTAATTTTTTTCAATTAGTTATATTTATAACTGACCTTAAAATATCTTGAGTAATTGCTTTAAATATATAAAGAATTCCAATTTACGTAAATAATTTTTTTTCTTAAAATATAAATAAATATTCTATCTTAAAATATAAAAAACTAAAATGGAAGCATACTTAAAAGCAGGTTATTTACTAATAGAGGAGCTTGAGTATGAACTTTACATAAGGTCCATTAGTTCAAAAAAGAGAACTATGGAGGATAAAAGAAAACTTTTGGCTCGTCAATTAAGAATTGAATTAAATAAACCACCCCCACATAAAGAACTATCTCAATATACTATAACTTTTGAGCAAGATAGTGAGCAAATAACTAATACTATAAATTCAATTACGAATTTGATAGAAGAATTTGATGGTGATGTTAAAGATTCACTTTATAAAAGAATAATGTCTCGTCTGGCGCATGTATGTGGCAGAATAAACCGATTAACTATTCCTGATAATGATAATGAAGTTGTAACAACTTTTAAAAATGAAAGTTATTCAACTGCACTTTTGTTAGATGCAGAACTTCATTAATAAATAGACAAATATGAAATTAATACAGGTAAAATTAATGTACCTTTAACGAATACTACCCCCACAATAAATGTTCATCCACCAACAGTAACTTATATATCTAATCCTACTCCAATTTCTTCTTGGTCAATAAAGTTTAATGGTAAACCCGACACAGTCTTTGAATTTTTAGAAAGAGTATCTGAATTAGCTGAAACCAGAAATGTTTCACTACAAGATCTGTTTTCGTCTGCGATGGAATTGTTTGACGGAGATGCAATTGTGTGGTATAGGGAAATAAAACACTCTGTAACAGATTGGAACTCCTTAATAACTCGTTTAAAACAAGATTTTCTACCTCCTAACATAGAAACTATTTTATGGGACGAAATAAGACTTAGAAAACAAAAGACGAATGAAGCAGTGACTATCTATATAATGAAAATGCAGAATTTATTCCGCAGATTTCAAAAATTACCTTCAGAATCAACAAGAATACAAATTATTTCACAAAACCTATTACCTGATTTTATTACACCACTTTCTATAATTTTACCTACAATTAATACTATCTCAGATCTCGTTACAGCTACAAAAAGATTAGAAGAATCTTTTCGTATAAAAAATCAACTTATATCTAATAATAACTCATTTAAACCAATTACCTCTGTTTTACTACAAAACAAAATTCTTTTCCAGAAAATCTTTATACACAAAATTTCAAGAAAGTAAACCGAAAACTTGGACATACAACAATAAACCTAAAATACAAAATTCTTCGTCTCAATTAAATGCCATACAATATAATACGATTCCAAAATTCAAACACAACCACATACCACAATAAATAAAATATAAATACAAATTTACCTACTTTTCCTTCAACTCAAAATACACGTTATTTCTCAAATACCTATAGACATACCACAAGTAAATGTTGGAACTGTTTAAAATCAGATCACACATACCCGAATTGTAATATTAAAGAAAAATTTTCTGCTACAGATGTGGCATTCCTAATGTAAAAATATCCACATGTCCCGTTTGCTCAAAAACGAATAAAAAAGTACAGGACATATAGCCAACCCTGTACTGATATATCTATGGCTACCCAAAATTATCTTAAACCAAATAAAATTGTCTCTACCTCTATTTTTCTAAAAACAAATGACTACACTACCTTATACAAATCTTACTTTACCTTATACAAAACCTACCTTACCTTTAAAAATAAATCAATGTTATAAAAATAAAAATTATAACATTACAAGTTTGTCTAAGAAAAATTACCTTAACTTACATAAAATTTCTCAAAACAATGATAACTGGTCAAAATGGTTGACTACTGTTAGAAATTTCTATAAATCAAAAACACATTCAATAGAAACTTATAATTTAATTACAAAACATTTAGATACTAGACCATATCTTAAAGTAAAATTATTAGACATTTTTTATAACTGCACTTTTCGATTCGGGAAGTAACATTTCTGTTATAGGATCTCTAGGCATACCTATAATAAAAACCTTAAATCTAAAAATATTTCCTTTAACTACACATAAATTACTAACTGCAGATGGCACTCCACAAAATATTTCTGGTACTTTAGACTTGCCTATTTTCATTGGTGACACATGTTGTTTCATTACTTGTTTAGTCGTTCCTGCACTACCTCACTCATTTATTTTTGGTTCAGATTTTGCGAAAAAGTTTGAACTATCTATTAATTTTAAAAATAATTCATGGGATGTTCACACATCTACAAATATACCTATACCTGTGGAAAAAATTCCTTTAAAAAATTTAGATAAACATAAACTTTGCACGTTAGACGATTTACTTCCTACACAATTACCTAAAGCAAAACAAATAGTAGATTCCTTTAATTTAATTGCAAGCACTGATACAAATATAGGTCGCACTGATAAAATTTATATGAATATTGACACTGGTGACCACAAACCTATCAGAAAGCGTCCACACCCAATGTCCCCATATATGTCAAAAATATTGAATGAAAAATTAGATGAAATGTTAGAGCTGGGTGTAATTGAAAAATGTACCTCACCTTGGTGTTCTCCCATCTTACTAGTTAAAAAATCTTCTGGTGACTATAGAGTTTGTTTTGATGGAAGAGCTCTAAATGAAATAACTACCCACGATAGCTACCCCATGCCTAATGTAGACCGAATTTTGAATTTGCTAAGAGGTGCTACATACATTTCTAGTCTTGATTTAAGACGTAGCTTTTGGCAGCTACCTTTAACTACAGAGTCTAAGGACAAAACAACCTTTAGTGTAATCTCCAGAGGCCAATTTAGGTTCGTTACAGTTCCCTTCGGTTTAAGAAACTCTGCTCAAACACAACAACGTCTCGTTGATACTATTTTTGGACCGGAGTTGGAACCCCATATTTTCTGTTACCTCGACGATATTATAGTCATATCTTCAACATTTTCTGAACACATTAAATTATTAGAAACAGTTCGTGACCGTCTAAAAGAAGCAAATTTAACTATAAATCTCAAAAAATGTGAATTTTTTAAAAAAACATTAAAATTCCTAGGATACATTGTTGGTTCAAATTCTATTAGAACAGATCCAGAAAAATTTCAGCAATGACTAACTATCCAAGACCTAAAACAACCACACAAATTAAACGTTTTGTTGGCATGGTTAGTTGGTATAGAAGGTTTATAAAATCATTTTCTACCCTTATGTCTCCTATTAATGATCTGTTAAAAGGCAAAAGAAAAACAACCAATAGTTTGGAATTCCGAGGCTGAGTCAGCTTTTCTAAAAATAAAACAAATCCTAGTATCTGAGCCTATCTTATCTCAACCTGATTTCAGTCAACCATTCACGATAGAAGCAGATGCATCAAATACTGGTTTAGGAGGAGTTCTATTACAAAATCTAAATGGTGAAGATCACATTATCTCTTACGTAAGCAGATCACTTACACGTTCTGAACGCAATTACTCCGTTACAGAACGCGAATGTCTCTCAGTTATTTTTCTATAGAAAATTCCGTCCGTGGATAGAAGGAACAAAATTCACAGTCATAACAGATCATCACAGTCTGTTATGGCTCAATAATATCAAAATCCTTCTGGGAAACTGGCAAGATGGGCCACCCGTTTAAGACAACATACCTTCGATTTAATTCACCGTAAAGGCAAGTTACATGTAATACCTGATTCCTTAGTCGATCAACACAAGAAAACACAGTAAATTTAAATACCTTAGAAATAGATTTAGCTAACATAGATGATTACTATGTATCTTTAAAAAATAAAATTACAATTTCTCCAGATACCTATCCGCAATGGAAAATAGAAAACGGTTTGTTATACAAATTCCTACCTTCAAATTTACCGTTAACTACGAATATAAATAATTGGAAAATCCTAGTACCTATTAAACAAAGAAATGAAGTAATTTCTACTTGTGATGATCCACCTACTGCTGGACATTTTGGATTTTATAAGACACTAGCTAGACTTCAAGAAAATTACTACTGGCCTAAAATGAAATATGATGTCATGAGGTATTGTAAAATTGTTTAATATGTGGAGCACAAAAGCATCGAATATGAAACCATTGGGTTTAGCAGGTAAAGAAAAAGATGTTACATTTCCGTTTCACACAATTGCTTTAGACCTCATAGGACCCCTTCCTAGGTCAAAACAAGGACACAAGTGGTTACTTGTAGTAGGAGACTGGTTTTCTAAATTCACTTTATTATTTCCTTTACGTAGTGCTACCGCAACAAATATCGAAAACATATCGAAAATAAAGTATTTCTGACCTACGGGTACCTAAATTTATAATATGTGATAATGGATCACAACTATCTGGAAACATTTTAAAAATTTAATTGCCAAATATAATGTTGAAAAATATGGTACACTGCAGTATATTCCCCACAATGTAATTTTGTAGAACGAATAAATAAAACTGTAGGTACGGCGATTAGATCATATGTTGAAAAACACAACATGTGGGATGAGAATATAGCAAAAATTCAGTATGCTATAAATTCAGCAAAACATGAGGTGACAGGTTTTTCGCCAAATTTTTTAAATTTTGGTAGACATGTACCTATTTCAGGGAAGTTTTATTATTCGTCTTATAAACCCTCTGATGACGTAGATATAATTCCTGAAGATAGGATCGCATATTCTACCGACCGACAAGGTCTTTTTAGTCTCTTCAAAGATGTAAAAAAATAGATTATATCTTGCCTATAAAAAAATGTCTAGTCGTTACAATTTACGACGTAGACCATTTACTTTCAATGTAGGGGATACAGTTTGGAGGACAAACAAAGTATTGTCTAGTGCCACTGATGCCTTTACTGCAAAACTTGCACCTAAATATATTTTATGTACAGTTAATAAAAAAATTTCTAACCTAATTTATAATCTTACTAACCCAGATGGGTCAAAGACAAATAACTGGCACATAAAAGATTTAAAGCCGTATACAGGCACTAATATAAATTTAGTAAATTTTCCAAATATACCTACCTTAACTTAAATATTACTAAACATAAAGTTTCTTAACAAATTTTTTTTTGTAACATTACACATATTTGATGTAAATTTTTTCTTTTGATGACATATCATATCTAGCCCCCCACACTTACATACATAACTGATTTACAACAGCTATGCCCTCCTTATACCCCCCCATTGTTTTTTTTCCTACAAATTTTTTGTTTTATTTCTAATCCTTTTTACCCATGTTGAGTGGTTTAGTCCTTACCAATTTTGACTTCACTGATTTTTGACTTTACCAATTTTACTTCCCTTTGGGACGTGTGATACGCGTTAGATATCCCACCACTCAAACATAATCCTTTTCACTCAAACACAAGTTTTTTCCCAAACATAATTTTTTTTCTCAAACGTAATTTTTTTCTCCTCTCAAACATTTTTTCTCAAACATACATTTTCTCTCAAATTTTAAATTTTTTTTTTTCTCCTTTCCAATTACCTTTTTATTTTCTTTTAATGAGTCTTTGATTTTAATCCATTTTTGGATTTCATAAAAAAATATATCTTCATATATTTTTTTTTCTTTTGTTCCGGGGCAGTGTAACATGTCATTTTACCTATGGCAAATGCCACGTTCCAGCTTCAGTTATTTCTCTCTTTAAACCTCGCATTTTACCTAGAAAAGTCCATCGAACCCTAATTTACACTTTACTTCTAATAGATAAGTTATAATCACAGAACATAGGAAGGTATGAGTATTTCGTAAAGTACCGTGTTTGTTTCAAATATTTATACCTGTTAGTTAAGTTGCCTATAATCCAGTGTTTTTGATATTTATTTTCATAGTTTAACTTTGCTAAAGAATTCTGTGGTCTTTCCTTTCCTTATAACTTCAAATTCCCCTCTCTGATAATTAAAACAGATGTTTGCATGTCAAAGCGTACTGGCAAAAGTTTTCATTTTCTGGTCTGGGTTCTGGTGCACAACAGGTCGTCTTAAACTCAAGGTGACAAAAATTGACCATGAGGTCGAAACAAATGTCTAGCTTAGCGTTTTCCTTACCTCAATAAACTACAAATCCCACCGGATTACTTTTCCGATGGGTCGTTCTCTACCCTCATGTCTTCATACCTATATTTAAGTTCCGCTATGATGCAAATTTGCTTTGCTGTCGTTTTTTAAAGGAGATGACAATGCCGTTGTATTTTTCATTTACATTACCTCAACATACAAATTTTAGTTTGGTTAAATATTTCTCTTAAAATAATGGATCTATGAAGTTACACACAAAATTCTACCTCATCATTTGCCGTTGATGCTACCTGGGACTCCTACAGTTTATACACCTTTAATTGGGATTTCCACAGATGGTCAGTTCAAGGAATTTTACGGTAACAACACATGTTTTACAATGCACGTGTCAGGTATGACAAACTAAAGTAATATTTATCCACGCTAAATTAAAGTGAACTGATTTCTACAAATATTAAATTTTCTTTTCATTTTCATTTGTAAAACGTACTAATATTACAGACAATTTATCTACTATTTGCAACATTTAATTCCTAATTATACATAGTCGTACTGGACGCATACTGTCCATATGTAAGCCACATGTTTCATGAAACTTATGGTAGGCAAGTTCATTCGTTAACTTATTTACGCTTTTTAAAAGCACAGTTACATTTTTTTAGTTACATAAAAACAAGTTTCATTATTTTTACTGATTTATTCTATTTCAAATGATTTCATAGAACTTTTATGATATTTTTGTTCAAAATTCAATATCTAACAAAATTTAATAAATACGCTAATTAATTTTGTCTATAGTTTTCTCTCAGTTATTGATGTTACAGTTATTAGTTCACCAATTCTCTTTCCCTCGAGATTTTAAGTTTCATGCAGCCTACGCAACCACGACGGTCGATGCTAGCTGTGCCAGAGCATAATTTTTTATGCTCTGTCGTGCACCTATCCTTTAATAACGCCTGAAAAAGGGTAGGGTGCAACAGTAATGTTACCCTTTTGCATTGTTTGCAATTTATACAATATTTGCAATAACTACAATATTTTACAATATTTTACAGTATTGATAACTTGGACAATATTTACAACATTTGTGATGTGTACAATATATGGAATATTTACAGAATTGATAATACACTGACAAGCAAAAAATTGAGGTCAGCTATAGCTATATCTTTACAGAATTCTTTATTTTAAACTTATACTGGCTGACGGAAATCATAGCAGACGGTGTTCATTTGTTCTTCGGGAAATGTTATCTGTCATATTGATTATGTGTCATGCATTATCACCGTAATTAAGACTTCTTTGTAATATGTATTTGCTATAATTGAAAATTTACATATAGTTGTCACTTTTTGAAGATTGCCTTAATGTCTCTGTTGAATCTATCAGTCGAACCGTGTAGTGTTAGCAGTAATTATTGAGTTTCTAATAATGCCTTTTGATCCTATTGTTGTGGCAAGAATTGTAGCGTTGATACAGGATAACCAGCGACTACGTGAAATTGCAAGAATTGTTGGTACAAGTCTTCGTGCTGTACAAAAGGTGTACCAACGCTGTGAGGAGACTGGCCTGATAACCAGAATACCACAATCTGGGCTAAAACGGGTCACCGCCAAAAGGGATGACTAATTATTGATGTCTGCTAGTTTGCGGAATAGGACAGCTTCTACGGCTTTGTTACGGAATCGATTCCAAGAAGGTCGAGAGGTAAACACTAGTAAATGGACTGTTAGGATAAGACCGCGTGGCTGGATTGTCGTGTAAAATATTGTCTACAACTCCACCATTGCAACGTCGGCATGGAGTTGCAAGATTAACTTTTGCTCGAAATCACGTAGCATGGATTAGTGAGGACTGGAGCAAAGTAGTGTTTTCAAACGAGTCACGTTTTTGCCCCACTGGGTCGACTCAGAGAAAAATACCCTCAAGTTTGTATTGACGAGCGACTTCCATTTTGCGGTGGGTTTAGGCTGGAATCACTTCAGAACCACGCACAGAAGTGGTTTTCATACAGAATGGTTCCCTGATAGCTCACAGGTACATTACCGAGGTGCTAGAAGATTTTGTTGTGCCTTTCATGATCACTATGGGCGAGTGTAGCAAGCAATTACGCGTTTCGATTGGCAAGCACTCACTCTGGATATGAATCCTATTGAACATGTCTGGGATGCGTTGAGACGTTGTATTTGCAGGCATATACCACCACCAAGAACTGCTCAGCAGCTGAGGGAGCTACTATTACAAGTATGGGATAAAATCGTTCAGAATATAATCTTTAACTTAATTCAAGATATGCCTCCTTGACTTTAAGCAGTCATTAATGCAAAAGGAGGGAATAAATGTTGTTAATGACTGTGTTTTTATTTTTTAGTATCTATTGGTCTTACGTCGATTTTCGTATAAAATGTAAATTTGTTGCTCTGCCACAATAAATCTTTAAATAAAAAAATATGCCTTGCAATTCATCATTGAATTTTTAATTACCTACAACGTATAGAACAATCGTTTACAATTGGTTGGTTAGTATAAACTTAAAACAGAAAATTCCGCAAAGATATCATAACTATACGTTGACCTCAATTTTCTGTTCGCCAGTGTATTTACAAAATTCGCTGAACCTACAAGATCTTATAACATTTGCAGAATTTGTAATCTTTACAAAATTTAAAATATTTACTACATTTGCGCTGTTTTGAATGTTTGAATAATTTTCAATATTTGCAAAATTCAAATACATTTTAATATTTGCAATTTTTGGCAATATTTGCAGTATTTCTAATATTTGCATATGTCCAATATGTACAATACTTGTAGTATTTTCAATATTACAATTCTGATAATAGTACAAATATTGTCATTGCAATACGGACGTTACTTGCAATCTTAACGATATTTGAAATACTCACAAAATTTGCAATAGTTACGGTGTTTGCAATATTTACAATATAAAAAATATTGACATCACTTGCAATATTCACAATTTTTGGATGATTGGCAATATTTGTAATACTGACATTTGCAATAGTTTGCAATATTATCAATGTATGCAATATTTACAATATTTGAAATATTTACAATACTTGAAATTTTTACAACTTTTGCGGTAGTTGCAGTGTTTGTAATTTTTTTATATTCACAATATTATCCAAATTGGCAAGATTGATAATATTTTTATGATAGGTAATAGTTGAAATATTCACAATATTTACAAGATTTACGGTACTTGGAATATTTGCAATATTGACAATTTTAGCTGTTAGCCATTATTTGCATTATTAATCTTTGCAATATTTACAGTATTTCCAATCTTTATACAGTATTTGCGTTTTTACAATATTTGAAACATTTAAAATATTTGTGATATCCATAATATTGACAATATTGATAATATTGGCAAATCTACAATATCAGCAATATTGACCATACTTTTCAATATTTACGTTATACAGTGCTTCCCAAAAGTAACGGATAAATTCTATTAAATGATTATTGGCAATTTCTGAGTAAAAAGCTCTGACACGTCGATTTTTATTTTTAAATTGTCATTTAATTATATAATTTTTAACCCCCCACCCTTCAACCCCTAAGCGCCAGGATCCCCTACTTCAAAATTTTAAATGGCAATGTACCCCTTGTGATACCTCAATTAATAGCATTTTTCATGCAGAAATAAAATTTTACAAAAAATTCTAAATCGGTTGATAAATAACTGTTTTATTCAATAAAAACTTTTTCGCTTAAAGTTCCAATTACCGGGTATGCCTTTACAAACAAAAAGTTTGTAAAGTGTCAAATAAGTTTAGTGAAAGTACGTTAGTTAAGTGCATGTTGCTTGTTTAATAATAAGTCAGTTTTATTCAATAAACAAAACTTGAATAAAAAACAAAAACAAACACAATTTAAATTAAATGTTCAAACTGCTGTCCGTTAGTCGCTAGGCAGTATCCTAATCTAGAAACAAAATCTTGTTGAACTTTGTTTACTGTCTGAGGGGAAATTAAGCGAATTTCATTCCGGATTCTCTGCTTTAACTCGTTTATGTTTTGAGGCCTATTCAGATACACTTTAGTTTTTAAATAACCCCAGAGGAAATAATCCAAACGGGTTAAGTCGGGAGACCTAGCGGTCCATTCAATTTGTCCTCGTCTACCAATCCACCTCATAGGAAATACTTGGTCGAGATATTCCCGTACTGGACGTGCATAGTGGGGAGGCTCACCATCTTGCTGTAGACAAATACTGGGATGAAATAAATCAGGATCTTCTACATTGGGATGTAGTACCGCTAAAGCCCGAATTAATTCAAATTGGAGTGTTCTCTCAAAAAAGTACGGCCCAATAACTTTATTACCCACTATTCCCGCCCAAACATTAATCTTTTGTGGAAATTGTGTATTTGCTTCCATCATCCAATGCGGATTTTCATTAGCTCAATAACGGCAATTCTGCTTATTAACGGTGCCATTTAAATAAAATGTTGCTTCACCTGAAAACGTATTTCCTTCAAATCCAGGATTATCATTGCAAAGTTCCATCATTGTCTCACAAAATTGCGCTCGCCTATCAAAATCATCATCTGATAACTCTTGCGGTGAAACTTTTGCTTACAGAGAGAACTATGACTGCACTTTTTGATGCATTTAACTGTGAAGCGACTCCCGCAACGCTTGAATGTGGATTTTCTGCACAAATAGCAAGTCATCCAATTCTGAATCTTCATCTAAAGCTGATGGACGTTCATTTTTAGATTTATCTCGTACGCGTCCAATATTCCGAAATTTATTTTCAATTAGGCTTATTGTTGGTTGCGAGATTGGGGGGAGGTCGGGATGAATTACATTGAATAAAATTCGAACTTCTTTGTGCGTTCGAATACTATCTCCAAAGCCAATCATCATTAAAATTTCAATCCTTTCGGCTTCGTTAAGTCTCATTTTTGCTGACTTATTATTAAACAAGCAGCACGCACTTAACTATCGTACTTTCACTAAACTTATTTGACACTTTACAAACATTTTGTTTGTCAAAGCCTACCCGATAATTGGCACTTTAAGTGAATAAGTTTTTATTGAATAAAGCAGATGTTTATCAACGGATTTAGAATTTTTGTAAAATTCTATTTCTGCATGAAAATGCTATTAATTGAGGTATCACAAGGGTACATTGCTATTTAAAATTTTTAAATAGGGGATGCTAGCGCTTAGGGGTTGAAAGGTGGTGGGTTAAAAACTACATAATTAAATGACAATTTAAAAATAAAAATCGACGTGTCAGAGCTTTTTACTCAGAAATTGTCAATAATCATTTAATCGAATATATCCGTTACTTTTGGGACGCACTGTATATTTAAAATTAGTGTTCCTATAAAGGTAATTCGGATAATAAGGAATAACATTATTCTTTTAAATACGTTGTTTTTATTTAATCTAAATGTTAAAAACAATTAATCTGAAAAGAAAACGAACAAAAATATGTCAGTACTACAATTACAATTCATCTCGCCGTGCAGTATCATCATCTTCAGTCTCTTCTTCAACTGGCTCTTCTGCTGCACCATCCTCAACACCACCTGACTCTACAAACTTAGATAACCCTTCAAAAGTCCTAGGACCATTGTAATCAATAACTTTGTTGTCTTCTTTCTTGTATAGTTTAATTGTAGGGAAGCTTGTAATACGAATATGTTCGAGTTCATTTGCTGTGGAATCAATTTTAGCAATAACAACATCAACATTACTTTCAAAATGCTCTGCAACTTTTTCATAAATAGGGACCAACTGTTTACAATGACCACACCATGGAGAATAAAATTCTACAAGGACGTCCTTGGATTTATCTAATACAACTTCATCGAAATTGCTTGCAACAAGAACACGCACGGGTTGTTTATTCCAATCTTCAGGAAGTTCTTGACTTAATAAATGTTGTTTAAGCTCACCTTTTAAGAACTTATCTACAAATGTAGTTATGCTTTCAGCATCAAGTTCGGACGATTCAGGTTTGAATTTTGACATTTCTTCTTCAAGTTTAATAATACGTGCAGTGGGAACCTCTTCTTTTTTAATTCCAAAGAATTCTAAAATTCGCTGGTGGTCTTCCTCCTCTACATCGATTGTAACAAACAAAATTTTAGATTTGTAAGGTTTGGCGACAGAACGAGCAGCAGATGCAATAGCACTGGTTTTGTCATCACTTTTAGATACAAAGATGAGTAAATGGCTCTTAATTTCACTTCCAAAGATCTTAGGTGCCGTTTCATGATTGAATTCTACGAGGTTTGGTAGCGACTCTGATGTAACAAAACTTTGGATGTTCTGTTCAGTATGTTCACCTTCAAAAATGGATTTTCCTTCGTCGAACTGTTTAAATAAGACAATAGAACCACATGTAGCTTCATATTCCTTGTAAATTGCTGAAACGTTTTTCCTAACTGGGCTCAGCTAACGTATTTTTTCAAAGTGCCTAGACGTTGCCGGCACTAGTGAAACGAATATTGTTTTTTGAGGCACCTACCCTACGTTTATTGGAAGCCAGTGAAACTAATTTTTCTTATATATAGCTGGCCTCACGTTATGGGCAAGTGTAACGAAGTCTTCCGACGTAACTAGGGGTCTATTCCTTGGGTAGAGCTATGAGCAATGGGGGGGTAAGTCGAAATCTGTAGGGGGGTCATACTCAAACTAAAACAAATAGGCGCCACCAAGTCCGGATTGATTCACGTTAATGGCATAGCATATTTCTAAGGGCGGACGTGGAGACCCAAAGAAAAAAAGATCGCCTTCGCTGACAAGAAAAACTGTCTTAACAGAATAAGACGCTGTTCCTGTAAGAAAGTAAAATAATTAAATCAATAAAAAATTGGAACACTGTTTGTGTCCCGCAAAAATACCTAAAGAAATATTAAAACAATATTTTTTATATAAGGTTGTCATTAAAAATATAACTCTTAAAAATATTAATTTTTGGTGGTTAGGTTTGATCATACTTGATCAAAATAAAAAACTTTAAGCTTGGATTAATAATTTACTCGAAAGAATTCCTTTATCTTTAAATAAAATTTAATGCAACAAAATTAAATAATTACTTGAATTAGTTTGTAAATTTAACGTAAGGTTTATCAACCTTATTCATGATCAAATATATTACAACAAAGTGTAACTTGTTACACAAAAATTCTCTAACCCACTCAGATCTGTTTAGGTCATTTACAATATAAAAATTAAAATACAAATTTTTCTCTTCAAATTCAAAGTACTAATTTCAGTTTAAAATGAAAATGTTCACAAAAATATTCTTGTTTTCAAAGTTGGTAGTAATATAATATTAAGCATCTGCTTTCAAAGATACAAGAGTCAGCAGCATATTTCAAACAAACAAGTGACGTAGTTATACCTGTTATTTTATACTGAAGCAACGTGTTGTTTCTGACAAAATACACTGAGTAAATTTTAAGTTTGGTGCTGGGAAATCCAGCTTAGTAACAGATAAAGTGAATAACAAAATCGTATTTCTACGTATCGAAACAAAATAGCGTGCTTCCTGAATGGAACACAAAAGAATTTCTTAATGCTACTACGAACCAAACAAAACTGCTTTCCTAGACTGGATTAGGACGTGCATCGCCATGCGGTACTAACTGCTTACATCCTATCAAAGTAGTATCTTGGCTCGGAGCAACAAACGATCTCCTATTAATTAGATCTGCTTTCCATCCTCTAAATACACGTGTTAAGGTGAAGTGGTTTTCTTAACGTTGATTCAAAGTTCTAAGTTCTTGTCGTTTAAATTCTCATCAACTAAATTTTGTAGCGTAATCTTTCGTCGTCTAATCTTGGTTGCGCGTTATCCAGAAAATGTCTCACTCAATCAAACCGACCCGCAGGTCACTGGTCATTGTTCTCTTAAACATCTTGCTGCTTCTTTTACCTATGGCCGAGTGCTTATCCCGCGCTCTCGGACGATGGGAGGATCCCAAGGGGGGAGCTGTCATTCCTTTCAACGCGCTTGCGACTGGGTGTAGGATACACCAACATCCAAAACAACTAGACTAACGAGTCAAGATGCAGTTACAATGTAATATTTTAATTGTTAAACGTATTACGACTTTACTTAATAAAGGTGTTTAACTATTGTCGTACCTTTAATGAAGAGAATTATCAATTCAAAAATAAAATTGTTACACTACCCCTTTCCTAAAAGAAAAAATTTTTTTTCAAGGAATAAACTTTAAGTATAACAAATACAAAAAAAATTTTTTTTTCTAAATATACTAGCCTTTTCTACCTTCCTAACTATCAATACAATTTTATGAATTTATTCAAACGAGGGAGACAAATATTTACAAATTCGAGTGTGTTGGTAACTACGTGTACCTGACGTCCATCGGGAGACAAAATCGGGGAGTCACAATCGGTATAAGTCAAAATTAGAAAGTCAAACACTCCACGGGACAAAAAAATTAATCAAAATTGAAACTCAAAATAATTCTTCAACTAGAGGTTCTTATTCTTACCAAGGCTAGTATTTTCTAACTGTAACCAAATATTTCACAATTTATCTTAACTTCCACAAAAAAAACTTCACTTCCTGGAGCTCTATTAGCTCTATCTACAAAAAAGGGAATGCTACAACATCAAAACAGCATAACCATTCAAAATATTATCACTATAAAGTGACAATCAAAAGGAAGACCCTACTAATAGGCCTAAATTTCAAACACTATTATCACAAAGTGATAATCAAAACAAAAGTAACCCAACCAAAAGGTTGCGCACAAATTTCAAATACAAAAAATTATCACTTTATCGCAAAGAGATAAGCAAAACTAAGGTAACCTAACCATAAGGTTACTTAACAAATTCAAATACAAAATTGAACCACATAGGGCTGTAATCTCCTACACCCTACTGATTATCCTATTACTAATTTCCAAACAACAGATCCCATTAGTGATGGACCAAATGGTGAGGCTCACCGGGCAAACTTTTGACCTTATCAAACAAAAAAATTTCGAACGGTCAAAACAAGGGAAAGAATAAATCAATATTCTCTCTACCTCGATATGTAGAAATCAGGACTAACAACTTAAATAGCCCACCTACTTCTACATCTAAAAGATATCTGTCAACGACATCTTCTAAACACATCTCCGAATAACGCGCGAACAAAACGACCAGCGTGCACACCAATGCACACCTCAAACCTACAAAACCTATAAAATCCTTAACCACTTGTTCCACTTATCAAACAAAATACTCAACATTAACGAAACGACACTAAATCAAAAATCGGAACAAAACAAGCAAACCATTACCGTATTGCTTAACATCAAAGAGATGACCAGACCGAAACTAATCGTCAGGATCATCATTTTCATTTGGACACGATGCTTCAACGGGTTTCAAGTCTTTTACGTGCCATTTCCCGGCTCTTCTTCCATCTTCATTCTCTAACTCATACACTAAATTGGAATGTTTTTTTCGAACTTTACTCAAAACGAACTTTGGAGCTAACTTAGCGGAGAATTTATCACCAGCACTCGAGAGTACCTTATTAGCTCTCCAAACACTTTCTCCGACTTGGAACGAAATGTCTCTTCTTCTAAGATTGTAGCGTTTACTTGAACGTTGATAAGCTACATGCAAATTTTCACGGACATTTACAAAAATATCAAACAAAAGTTGACGATCCAAAACATAAGAAGGTCTACTACTGGAAACGACATCAATATCTTCACCAGGTTTAAAATTATCACTATAAGCCTTTCCACTTAAGGGTACCTGACAACCAAAGACTAAAAAATTTGATATCTCACTATCATGTTCTTCTACGTACGAACGAATTGCAGTACCAACTGTCTTATTAATTCTTTCCACAAAATTGCATTGAGGAGCATAAACAGCATTGTACCAAATCTTTTGGATTTCGTACCTTGCACACAAAGCTTTAAAAACACGTCCAATCAACTGTGGACCATTATCACAAATAACAAATTGTGGTACTCCGTAGACAAGAAATACTTTTTCCTCCAAAAACTTCTCAATCAAATGTGCCGTGGCACTACGCAAAGGTTGTAAAATCGAATACTTCGAGAACCAGTCACCAACAACCAAAAGCCATTTACCTGCTAATGAATCATCAATAAAAAACTAATCACGACGATAGCTAACAAAAACAACAGTGTTCAGGTACACTCTCACCCTACTACCAACTGAACTGTCGAAACAACTATAATGCTTCACAACGCCTAAATATGCTAGAGTGACAAACCCTCTACGAGTCTCACCTAGACTAACAATACAAAAATTACATCAACTCAAAACAAAATATGATGCAAAAATTCTAGAGCGCCTAACTCACCTCGAGTCTCGTCTAGACTAATGTAATGCCCAGCGACCAACCCTTCCTGAGTCTCGTCTGGACTAACATACTGCTGAGCGACCAACCGCGACGACAAGTTCCGCCTAGACTAAATTGCGTTGCAATGCTGATCTAAACAAAAATCTGCTAACTAAATCAAAACCGTGCTCATGCACAAGAGCAATTCTCAAATGACACGACGACAGCTCACTCCAATGTACCTTCAAAGTAAAATCTCTAGCCTTATCATCAAATTTGGACAAAAATGATCTTTATTGACTCAAGCAAATCAAACAACTGGCTTATCAGCTTCTTTAGCTGACAGTCTTCCAAAAAATTTTCTCCAAAACTGGTTTCTCACTCACTACTCCAGTTCCTCTTTAAGTAGACAAACAATTTGGAATTTTTTTCCGACATGATTACAAAAGCCTAATGTTTCAATGAAATCAAACTGGTAAATCTAAATGATTTGAACCTTACAAAAATTTACAAAACAAATTCGGGCAACTAAAGGTAAAAGTCAAAAGGTGTATATGGTAAAGTAATTTTTACCAAAACAATATCAAAAAAAATTATATTGGGTCAAAACAGAATGAAAGTTAAAAATAAATTTGACTAAGTTAATTAATCGACTGAATGGGGGTTAACGTTTCAACCAATCTTTTAAACAACCAAACCTTAATATCAAATAAACGTTGAGCAAACAAATCTCGAGGCAAAACTATTTTTGAACAAACAAATTTCAAAGCAAAATAATTTTGAACAAACAAATTTCGAAGCAAAATGATTTTCGAACAAACAAATTACGAAGCAAATTAAATTTTTGAACAAACAAATTTCGAAGCAAATCAAATTTTGAACAAACAAATTTCGAAGCAAATTAAATTTTGAACAAACAAATTTCGAGGCAAAATGATTTTCGAACAAACAAATTTCGAAGCAAATTAAATTTTGAACAAACAAATTTCGAAGCAAATCAAATTTTGAACAAACAAATTTCGAGGCAAATTAAATTTTGAACTAACAAATTTCGAAGCCCCACGTTGAACAAACAAATCTCGACGCCTCACACGTTGGGCGCTAGTGAAACGTTTTTCCTAACTGGGCTCAGCTAACGTATTTTTTCAAAGTGCCTAGACGTTGCCGGCACCAGTGAAACGAATATTGTTTTTTGAGGCACCTACCCTACGTTTATTGGAAGCCAGTGAAACTAATTTTTCTTATATATAGCTGGCCTCACGTTATGGGCAAGTGTAACGAAGTCTTCCGACGTAACTAGGGGTCTATTCCTTGGGTAGAGCTATGAGCAATGGGGGGGTAAGTCGAAATCTGTAGGGGGGTCATACTCAAACTAAAACAAATAGGCGCCACCAAGTCCGGATTGATTCACGTTAATGGCATGGCATATTTCTAAGGGCGGACGTGGAGACCCAAAGAAAAAAAGATCGCCTTCGCTGACAAGAAAAACTGTCTTAACAGAATAAGACGCTGTTCCTGTAAGAAAGTAAAATAATTAAATCAATAAAAAATTGGAACACTGTTTGTGTCCCGCAAAAATACCTAAAGAAATATTAAAACAATATTTTTTATATAAGGTTGTCATTAAAAATACAACTCTTAAAAATATTAATTTTTGGTGGTTAGGTTTGATCATACTTGATCAAAATAAAAAACTTTAAGCTTGGATTAATAATTTACTCGAAAGAATTCCTTTATCTTTAAATAAAATTTAATGCAACAAAATTAAATAATTACTTGAATTAGTTTGTAAATTTAACGTAAGGTTTATCAACCTTATTCATGATCAAATATATTACAACAAAGTGTAACTTGTTACACAAAAATTCTCTAACCCACTCAGATCTGTTTAGGTCATTTACAATATAAAAATTAAAATACAAATTTTTCTCTTCAAATTCAAAGTACTAATTTCAGTTTAAAATGAAAATGTTCACAAAAATATTCTTGTTTTCAAAGTTGGTAGTAATATAATATTAAGCATCTGCTTTCAAAGATACAAGAGTCAGCAGCATATTTCAAACAAACAAGCGACGTAGTTACACCTGTTATTTTATACTGAAGCAACGTGTTGTTTCTGACAAAATACACTGAGTAAATTTTAAGTTTGGTGCTGGGAAATCCAGCTTAGTAACAGATAAAGTGAATAACAAAATCGTATTTCTACGTATCGAAACAAAATAGCGTGCTTCCTGAATGGAACACAAAAGAATTTCTTAATGCTACTACGAACCAAACAAAACTGCTTTCCTAGACTGGATTAGGACGTGCATCGCCATGCGGTACTAACTGCTTACATCCTATCAAAGTAGTATCTTGGCTCGGAGCAACAAACGATCTCCTATTAATTAGATCTGCTTTCCATCCTCTAAATACACGTGTTAAGGTGAAGTGGTTTTCTTAACGTTGATTCAAAGTTCTAAGTTCTTGTCGTTTAAATTCTCATCAACTAAATTTTGTAGCGTAATCTTTCGTCGTCTAATCTTGGTTGCGCGTTATCCAGAAAATGTCTCACTCAATCAAACCGACCCGCAGGTCACTGGCCATTGTTCTCTTAAACATCTTGCTGCTTCTTTTACCTATGGCCGAGTGCTTATTCCGCGCTCTCGGACGATGGGAGGATCCCAAGGGGGGAGCTGTCATTCCTCTCAACGCGCTTGCGACTGGGTGTGGAATACACCGACATCCAAAACAACTAGACTAACGAGTCAAGATGCAGTTACAATGTAATATTTTAATTGTTAAACGTATTACGACTTTACTTAATAAAGGTGTTTAACTATTGTCGTACCTTTAATGAAGAGAATTATCAATTCAAAAATAAAATTGTTACACTGCTTCGTCAGAAGTGATTCCGAACTGATAATCATCGACAGCATTAGCAACAGATAAATAAGCTTTAGCTTTATCTGAAGTTTGATCTGAGAAGAAACCAACAACTGCAACTTTATTTTTTTCAATAAATTGTTTAGCTTCCTCGACTGTCTTAAGCTCTTTAGCTGCAGGACCAGTTTTCTTTTCAAGCCAAGCTACTATTTGTGCAGCATCACGTCCTCCTGAATAATCAATAGGCTGTCCATTTCTAAAGAATTTAAGGGTAGGATAACCTTTGACATCATATTCCTTAGCAAGATCTTCCTCTTCGGTAGCATCAATTTTACCAAGCTTTATCTTTGACTCTTTGTCTGCTAATTCTTTTGCAGCTTTGGAATATTCTGGTGCAAGGGCTTTACAATGTCTACACCATGGTGCATCGTCATAGCAAGCAGAATTTTTAAAAATTTGATCTATATCAACCAAAATTCTTCACGAGTATGGTATTTTTTGGTGCAAGTTATCTCGAATTGACTGTAAATCCATGGGTCGTTGGATAATATTTTGATAGTGTTCGACTAAATTCGCATTAACAGGAAATAAGAATGGTTGTACATCTGGCATATCATGAGGTTCATTTAAGATTTCTTCAAGAATACTAGATAGTATAACAATTGGATCGGTTGTTCGTCTATTGGCAGGTTTATTATGTTTTGTCAGATAATCGCAATGTAGTTCAGAATTAGACCGATACAGGTTTCTTGCATGCATTGTATCTCTAGGAACTTTCGAAACTAAGGTACTTCGTTTCATTTCTTCAGAATGCATTTCGTAGAATAGAACATATGCTTCTGCTTTTATAAGTGTTTTAGAGGATATACTGCACACCTTGGAATCGTTATATTCATGCCATACAAATGAGTACGGGTGTCGACAGAATGCGATGTAATGGCCTTTCAAAGTAGTCCCACTGTGTTTCGATATTGCATACAGGTTATAATGACAATTTCCAAGATTTGTTTCTGCAGCGTAGTGTCGCATATCTAGACCTTCTAATGGAAAATCTATAGGCGTAGTTAGCTTTCTTTGATATGTACCTGTAGGTGAAAACCGTTTTAAGTGTATCACCAATATTTTAGGAAACCTCTGTATGGACAGTGATTTGATGCAATTTCTCCTTTCTTTGCACTTAAAACATACCGGTTTTTCGTCGTCATCCAATGTTTCAGGCCTAGTAAAATGATCTAGACAAAGCTGTAACGTTAAGCAGCCAGTGTGCTTAGGTATAGCTAGTGATAGATCCCAAAATACTTCGAAAGTTACAGAAGAATGATTACAGTGTGTGCAACGTACTGTTGATTTTAACTGTCCAGCGAAAATATCAACAATTTTGGAATTGTTACTTCTTAAATATTGCTGCCAGTATTCATTAGCTTTGTCAGAGTCACTTAATTGATCATTTAATTCTGATAATACAGGGATTTGATTGGAGGTAACCTGATTAACGTCTTCATGAATACCATCTAGCAAGTACCGCATAAACTCTTGTGCGTCTTGTTGATAGAAGCCCATAAAACTAGGTGCAAATCGATGAAAGTGTGATTTCAAGTTATTAGTATTTATCACTTTGTCGAAAGTATCTTCAGACCACAGATCTTTTATTACTTGTGCAAAATATTTAATTAAAGCTCCTTTCATGGTTGAAGTGCTAGTATTGATATGCTTCGAAAACGCATTATGTTTAATATATTCAAGTAATAATTTTGTATTTGAGAGGCACTGAACTATACAGTTTATAAAGCAAGTATTGCCAATATTTTCCAATCCTTTTTTGCCTAAATTTGTAATTGTATTTGAAAAATCATTACGTTTGCAATATTTAGAAAATTTACAATATTTGGAATATTAGGATCTTTTGATTTAAAACTGTCGAAATTTACTCTTACTTTGGTAGATCGCTTGATAAGATTAGAAACTAAATATAAATTACAGCAATTCTTTTACATAATTTTCACAATAACTTAAGATATGTGGAAATGTGCGAATAAAATAGTTTTGTCCATGTAGTGAATTTATTGCTCTACAAATTTGACACACCACTCCTACCTATAATTTTTGTTATAACATTGGACTTACTTTCTTACTTATTTTATTGGTCAGAACGCGTGAATAATCAATAACCATCGGTGAATAATCAATAGTCACCACTATTGTGTATAATGTGCATAATTATAGTTACGGAAACAGAGGACTATGTGTATATTTTAAGAAATATAGCAGTTTAGCTTTGAGGTATATTATATTGTAATAATAATGCTGAACGATCTAGAATTAAAAGAGATAAACCATTTATGTGAACAATGAATGAATTGGCAGCTACAAGAGTTGAAATAATGCGCAAGCTTTAGAAAAATCTACTAATTTTTGATACAATGCGGAAGCTATAAAATTGGATATATAAAGCGTACGACTGGACAGTTAATTCAGTTTCGAATATTAATTCATATGTAATATAAAATAAATGGTGGTTTGAGTTGTTAAACTAAATATCCATAATCTGTGCATAAACTAAAATATAGGTCCATTGTATAATAAATTAACAGTACATAGTTAAGTTAATGATAAATGTAATTGTGGCGTTAAGAAAAAATTCAGTGTAGTAAATATTATAGTAATTATCATCAGTGGTCGCTGTAGCGACATCTTATTACATAAAGCATTTACTGTAAATAATTTTGAATAATCAGGCTTCTATGGAACCGTATAAAGAACCGCCAATTGAAGTTCGTTGCAGTATTAATTTTTACTAATTCTGTAAAGAGTGTACATGCATTCGCTGCTCATTATTGATTATGGTTAAAGAGTTGTGTTATTGAAAGATGTGCGTTATTTATATTAGCGCTTTAGATTAAATTGCGCCAAACACTATAACAATATTTGTGTTCTAGAATACAAACCCTATAAATGTAGGCTTGAGTTTACTATATCCCTGTTTCTAATTAACGACCGCTATTAAAGTGCTCATTTTGATTAACTACATAGGTTAAGGGAGTTATTACAGTGACAGACCCTTTGTGAAGGAAATCGCTTTAAAAGCTGTCCAATTTACTGTTTTAATTATAGGATCGTGGTTTTTGGAATGAATACGAATAGCTTGAAGAACTTAAGATATACTTTTAAATGGTCTTTAGCTTTAATATAATCTTTACTCATCTAGATGTATGACTGTCTTAGTTCGTGTAGCGTGTTTTAAAGTTATAACTCTGAACTTAATTGAACAATTGAGAAGCTGCAGAAGTCACATGTGTCGTTTTTTAATAACTCTACAATAAATCGAATACGTTTTTTGACTGTTTTTTGACAATATAGTAAATTTAATATCCATACTATGAGCTTTAAATTAAACGAGAAAACGCATGAAAATAAAAGTTAGTAATAGAGACACTTTATTTTTGGATGCACAAAATTGGTTTGAGTTTCAACAAACCAAACCATTGGCTTGAAATTGCTAAGTTTCTATTGAATTAAAATTTTAATAATTGTATTGTTTGCATAATCTTCTAACTGTGTTAATTTTATGCTACAGAATGAAAGAAGAGTCAGCAAATGTCTTGAATATTCAACTCAAGCTTGCACAGTGTTATACCTACTTGTATAAAGTGATTCGAATAACTTGTGAACTATTTAATAAACATCAAAATATAACAATAACTTTTTATAGAACGAGAACATATAACGCGGGTTTTAACTTGAATTATTTATATTCAACTTGAAGTCTCTGTTATTTGTAACATGTCATTACTGAAAACAAAAACTATATATATATAAAAAACGGAGATCTATGTTTTTGACTTGAAGGCACAGGCGTTTAGATTTTGATTTCCTACACTCCCTTTCAAAATTTAAACAATTTTAGGTTGAAAGAACCTATGGTTGCATAAGGATTCCTGTTAAGCTAGTCCTATTAAGTTCCTTATGTAATCAAGACGGTTTCTTTCCAACGGCTTCGTTAGTCCATCAGCTTCATCGCCATTCATTGCTTCGTTGTAGTTGGTTGGTTCAACGTTACATAGGTACTGAACCTCGGGTTCATGCACATCATCGTTTGATTCATCAAGCCTGTAACGTATCGGTCGTTTAATCTTTGACCTATCGCGAAGAGACATTTTAGTTTCGATTGACTCTTCTTTTTCTTCTTCGAAGCTTGATTCGGGATTCGTGATCGATTCGTTGTCACCAACACTAACTCTTGATTCAAAATCATCTACTTCGTTTTGACTTGATTTGGAACGGATTTTCGATTATTTAGTAAAGTCCATTTTAAAATTGACTCCCCCTGGAACTTTACGTCCTTCGAAATACGAATTGACTTGCGTGACGGTATGTATACTCTGTAGCCATCTTTATCGTTGTTGTAGCCAATAAGTATACCTTTTTCGGATTTTGGATCCCATTTCTTGCGTAGTTAATCGGGAATGTGAACATAGCATTCGGTACCGAAAATTTTGAGATGCTCGAACGGTGCTTTACGATTAAACCAGAGTTCAAACGGGTTTTGTCCTTCACTTGAGTTGGACCTGTACGGTTTAATACGTAGACAGCTGTGTTGCAAGCTTCGGCCCAGAGTCGTTTAGACATATCTTTAGCGTGTAGCATCGAGCGGGCAGCTTCACATATGGTTCGATTTTCACGTTCGGCGGATCCATTTTGTTGCGGGGTATAGCTTGCGGTCATTCGAAATTGAATACCGTTGTTTTCGAGTAGCTTCTTGTATTGTTCGTTGTTGTATTCCGTACCACCATCGGACAGCATAGTTTTAATTACGTGACCACTAGTTTTGGCGAACTGAATAAAGATTCGGGTTTTCTCAACAACTTCCGATTTGTGCTTGATGAAGTATAGAGTGCGAAATTTCGAGTAGTCATCTTTGAATTCGACATAGTACCGTGATCCATTCATAGATGGCTCGGGCATTGGTCCACAAACATCAGTACTAATTATTTCACCAACCTTGTTAGCGCGTACTGATCGAGTTTTGTAGCTTTCGCGATGATGTTTTCCGTAAATGCAACCTTCACAGAATTCATAATCATCTTCAACTTTGATGCCTTCAAGGTTTAGAAACTTCTTTACGTGTTTCTTGCTTTGATGTGCGAGTCGTTCGTGCCATAATTGAAGTTGCTGAACTTCGGCCAGCAGTAGACTTTCGTGTTCGGGTTTAATTTTCGAATTACCTGACGGCTTCAAGATTCGTAAATTTAGCTCGTAGATTCCGTCTCTAATTTTGCCAGTCATACAGGTTACATTGTTCGTTTTGAATTCGCAGAATTCTCCTTTGAGGCTAATTTCGTGACCTCTACGAGTTACTGCACTGCCGGATATAATATTTCGGGTAATATCTGGGACGTACCATGCATCGGTGATTGTACGTTTGTAGGTTTTATTTCCTACTTTGCAGCTAATATTAATGTCACCTTTGGCAAATGCGTGAATGATTCTTGAATCGCCGAGTCGAATACGGCCGGGGGCGGGTAAGAGTTCAAGTCGTTGGAATGCTTCGCGGTTGTTGCATAAATGGCGTGATGCACCTGAGTCGAATATCCAACTATTTCGGGTTCTCTCTTGTTCGGTTTCAGATTTGCTTGAACGCGTGTCACTGTCACTTGACATCTGACATAATGTAGATTCAGTGAACGTACATTCAGCCGTAAATGCATTATTGTCACAGTTTTCGGCGTAAGATAACGCATTGCTTGCGACGTTTTACTTGGATAAGTATTCTGCAAACTTCTTCTTGCCTTTCGGGTCTTTGCAGTCTCTTAAAATGTGACCAAAACGATTGCATCCATAGCATTGAATGCTTGAGCTTGAACGGGAACTTGATGCTTGTGTGTGCGGGTTGAACTTTTGCCTCGAGTTAACCTTTTGTTGAGGCTTATTTGCGTACCTCCTATCCGTGTTGCCATTTAACGATTTGGCAATTAGGGCGTCGTAACTTTCAGCACTGCTTCCAGTCCTGTTTTGAAGAGCAATTTCCCTTAGGCAGAGACCTTCTTTCAGTCTTCGGACATTTTGTTCTTCTTTCGGGGTAGATGCCCACATATTTCTAAATTCGAAGTACTCGCTTGGCAGTGTGTTCAGTATACGATTGATAACGAGCGTTTGAATAACCTCCTTCGTTGACATTTGTTCGACCTCATTTTCGATTTCCTTACCGAGACTTTCAAGATGGTGGACGTGAGCAGCAATATCGTGATCGGGGTTTTTCGAGTAACTGAAAAATTTCGTGTACAGCACATCGAGACGTTCACCACTTCTTTGTTCAAACGTGGAATTAAGTTTGTCCCACATTTCGTAAGCCGATTCACAAGTAGATAGCATGGTTTTTAGATCTGAATTTACTGACGTTCGAATTGCTAATTGAGCAGTAAAATCATTTTCCTCATACTCATCTTTTAGCTTTTGAAAAGTGGCTTCGTCACCACCTTCTGCGAGAACAGGAACCTTGCTTCTGTAAGTAACTTGAACGGTATTATGGAGACGTTTGCACTTTAGCAGCAGTACCATGTCCGTTTTCCATTCGGTCCAATTTTCTTTGCCTTGCAAAGCGGGTATTCTTAATTTGTCCATATTCATGGTCTATTAATCGGTCACCAGTCACAGAATAGTTTCGAGAGCTTGCGTGGTGTTCTAGTGTCACCACCGGGATTAAAAACGTGTGCTTTAAACAGCGAATAAACTTTCTTGACGGCGAACTTCGTTACAGCCAACGGAGGTTTACTTGTCGAGCAAACTGTAGTCGAGATGAATCACTTTCGGGTAGACTTCGAGATTCGTGGTTAAAACACATGCAGCTGGGCCCATAACCTCTTGAATATTCAACTCAAGCTTGCACAGTGTTATACCTACTTGTATAAAGTGATTCGTATAACTTGTGAACTATTTAATAAACATCAAAATATAACAATAACTTTTTATAGAACGAGAACATATAACGCGGGTTTTAACTTGAATTATTTATATTCAACTTGAAGTCTCTGTTATTTGTAACATGTCATTACTGAAAACAAAAACTATATATATATAAAAAACGGAGATCTATGTTTTTGACTTGAAGGCACAGGCGTTTAGATTTTGATTTCCAACAAAATGCCTATTTTTCTCGAACACGAGTTGTCAAAAATGCACAGAATTTGGGATGTGCGGTTCAAAGTTATGGCAATTTTGGCTTTGTTATTTACATTGCGCCCAAATTAAACGATTTTTCAAAAACATGGGTCACTTTGATATTTCAAATGCAACATTCGGTATATTATATTAACAAATTGGGGATACACCTCTTAATTACAGTGGTGCGAGAGTGGGTCCCTATAGAAACATGGTAGGCGCAATTTCAAGCTATCAATACCAATAACACTTACTTTGAAGAGCTTTTAATACTGTCTTTGATTTATCGGCACTAAGTCGTATAATCTAGTGACAATCCTCTGGAAGGCGAGTATTCCTGGAAATTTTAATTAAGTCAACTTCGTATGTGACGAGACGTTATTTTTGCCACTGCAATCTTATAGCAGCATTTAAGAACTAATTTGCAGTTATCCAATCAAGCAAAAAAAACAACCACTATTTGCTCACTGCGTCACATAAATCTATTTGAGTACAAACATAATAACATTATTTCTGCGAATAGGTGCATACACAAAATTGTGAAATTACAGAAATCATTTCCTTTTAAATTACTCGTATCCATAACGATCCTATTATAATAATTGAAATCCCGTCCTCAAGCTTTCAATAAACTTGCAATGTCTAGATTTTGTTCATCTAATAAAATTTGCACTATACCTTATAATGATGGTGGGCATTGCGCACAAATGCCAACAATATAACAATAGGAAGAATTTGTATATAGCTAATAAACTTACGGTTGAATGCCAGTTTAAATAAGAATTTCATTGTAGCAGGCTCGATCTAGCGCTGCAAAACGGTCATTTTGATTGGTAACGAGGACCAGAAACTATCGAATCTTGTCACCTTATTCAGAATTTGTAGGGACAAGAGACAGTAATAATACTCCTGTCTTTATTTTACATTGGAAATACAGTAAACAGTCGCATTTCATGTGTCCCCAAGCTAGTCAAGAGCCGATGGGAATGGGTCTTTCGGGGCAGAGAATGCAAATGTAAAATTTCAATGGACGCCGGAATGATTACCCATGAGACGCAACTAAACCGCTGGATATTAGTCACCCAATTAAACCAACCACAGTCCAGTAATATCTATACGTTTAAAATATCACTACTACACCGGATAGGATTTGGGCCTTTGGGAGTTTCTTTTCGAAAAGACTTTATTTCTAACTTTACACTCCTATCAACTGTATTGTAATTTATACAGAAATTACAATTGGATTTAACAAATGGTTACGTTATATTCATTAACGTTTAACAATTAAAAATAATCAAATTTACTTTTCACTAATTAATTAAACTAAATTGAGTAGCTTGAACAACCAACAATGCTAAAGTTGTGAAGTTTGAGACTGACTGGCCATCTTGGGCTCCTGAAGGTATTTATGCTATCCCTGCCCTTAACATTGCTTGTGGGAACTGCAGATCTCATATCTGCTATTTCTTTATTCAATACAACGTATTACTTCTTAGTAATGTTAATTCTAACAATAACTTTCTTATAATCTATTGTGACCTGCAACTGCAGTGTCATGCTACGTCTGAATACAAAGTATTCACATCCGTTCTCATGTCTGGTTTATGAACTTCCATTAAACTTTTGTAATATGTCCTTCAATTATACATTGTAACAATCCAACTTCAGATTTAATAATTCCATTTGACTATCTATATATCCTAATTTCTGGGATATGTAACTCACCTGTCTCAAAAACAAGTTATTAAAGCACACGCTACTCTTGCCAGATATTAATTTATATATTACACAGACTTATATATATATATATATATATATATAAATATTATAAGTAGTTTTTTACACAAGGTAAGTTGATAAATACTTACGTATTGAAATTAATAAGATGAAATAATAACTTAGACTTTTTAAGTAAAGCCCAAATGATCATTTCAAATCGAGCTAATAATTGAAAGAAGGAAAATATAAGGCCTTGGACAGGATTTGAACCTGCATCTCAGTTTTGCCGGAACTGTGCGTTAACCAATTACGCTACCGAGGCCGATGGCTATAATTGGGAAATTTACAAATCCAAATCGTGTACAGTACCATATATAAAATGATCATTTGAGCTTTACTTAAAAAGTCTAAGTTATTATTTCATCTTATTAATTTTAATACGTTAGTATTTATCAATTTACCTTGTGTAAAAAACTACTTATAATATTTATATATTAATACTTGGCTTATAGCCCTGATTTTGAGCGTTGCTTCCTGTCTATATCTGACATAAGTCAAAAACTTGACAATTTCAGATATGATTGACAAAAATGCTAAACGTAATTGAAAGTTAGGTTTATATATGGTACTGTACACGATTTGGATTTGTAAATTTCCCAATTATAGCCATCGGCCTCGGTAGCGTAATTGGTTAACGCACAGTTCCGGCAAAACTGAGATGCAGGTTCAAATCCTGTCCAATGCCTTATATTTTCCTTCTTTCAATTACTAGCTCGATTTGAAATGATCATTTGGGCTTTACTTAAAAAGTCTAAGTTATTATATATATATATATATATATATATATATATATTGCTGTGAAACCTCTTGAATTACCTGTAGAATGTTGATTTTCTTCTGTTAATCGCCTCGGCTGCTCCTCTATATAGCTTTCATCCTCATTCATAAAAAAAAACAAACACATTCCTACCACAAACATCAACGTTAACTCTATTTACATCAATATTCACAATACATTAAAATTTCAAAATTAAAACTCGGCATAAATTTCAGTTTTAAAAGAATTTCAAGATTAATTTTATTATCATTTTATGTGCATCCAGAATTAAAGTCCTTGTAGGATGCCTACTAATTAATATAACAATATATGCAGACCGGAGTCTGAGTACAAAGGAGCATCTACCACCCCTTTACGTTAATTAACCAGGTTCGTCTAATTGAGCTCAAAGACATACCCAAATTTTCATCATAATTCCAAACATCAATACTAAATACCCTTTCTACTTAAACAAGCAAATTTCACCTTAAAATTAAAATATTATTGTTAGTATCATTTCACTACTGTCCATTTTGAGTAAATCAATTATAAAGTTATTCAACACACACAAAATCTCAAAGTTCAAACAAAATAGTATAATTTACCTGAAGGTTACTTGCACTCGTAGCTTTAATATACATCGTCCCTTTAGTTAATCACACCATTCCAACTGGGTTATATTTACGGCTTCTAATTCTCAACGCTTTTAAATTTTCTCCATCACCATTTATTTAAAGTTGTTTCTGGGCTTTTCCGGAACTCATCTGTGTATATCTGACCCTGGTTTTGTGGATCCAGACACGTTTTTGAACCATTTAATTATTAACACCCCCGAAAAATAACAAAGAAATTCATACTTCTTTCACCAATATACGCCAAAACTGCCTACTTTTGTGTATACATTTGTCGTTGTAAATTTTGCTAATTGGTACAGTGATACTAAATTTTATTACCTTGTATCTAAGTGCACTGAAGTACATTCATGTTAGCACGTAAATAACAAACTATTTTGAATCACTAAAATATACGAGCAAACTTTAAATTATTTTATCAAACTAAAATGCACTGTTTAACATCTTGAATCAAGTCGCGGATGTAAGAGAGCTTTTAACGCATCGAATAGTCAAAAGTCTAAGAGAGCGAAATTCATATTACCACCGGTATATATAGCGGATAGCCGGCACGTCGCTTTTGTCCTCAAAACAGACAATTCTTAAGAATTTCTCATGCTATGTTCCCATTCCGTCGCTCGCGCGTCGGTTTTTTACGAATTTTTCACTCGCCCCAGTTAAATCTCCGAAATTTCAACACGGCACGCCACGTCTAGAAATAGCTAATTGATTTTTATACAGAAATCGTTGTTTCTACCTCTGATATTTGCATCCTATTTTCAACCAATTGTGACCCTCGTGACGTTGCTTAAATCACGCCTTTTACTATATGTGTCTTTGTCTTACGCACATTATCTTTCCTTCTCTAACCTGTTCTTAGTGGTGCAAATTGATATTCCTTATTATCGATTATTTCAGTCCATGTGGACTATCTGGGTTAAATAACCCCGTATCGCACCTTCTCGTGAATATTAAGCCCCGGTTTCTCCAAGATTCTTTGTAACCATTAATTATTTGCAAATTTTACGCGGAACAAGCTTATTTTTTAAAAATACGCAGGTGTTCTGTATTTCGTGCTAAAGCATCCGACCGTCTCCAATATCCGTAGAATCGACATGTTTATCTAAACAAATTAAACTGAAATTGCCTTCTAAAAATACGCAGGTGTGCTCAAACGTAACATTTTAAATATCCTTCTACGATTTGCATTTTATGCTTATTATTAATAATGGTTTAATTAACTCCAACTAAAATTGACTTCTATCCTTTCATTTTTTAGCGAATACAAATTAAATGTTAATTATTATATGTACACTTTGTTTAATACCGGTTACTTAAAATAGGGTTAATTAATATAAATTTTGCACGCTTTGTTTCTTTACTAGGAATAATGAAATTACCCGTAAAGTTTTCTAATACTGCTTCTTTTGATATAAAGCGTCTTGTACATGATTTAAATCTCTTATTTTTACTGAAACTAATAAATTTTTATGCTTCATGGTTTTTAAATAACGCGTACCTTTTCCCAAAGCTTCTACACTGTGATTAAAATTATTTGATGTGATTATTTAATTTTCTACCCTGGTCTAAATATGAGTATTTTCCCCCTAATTGAATACAAATAATCCCACTTATTTGAATGCAAATATAAAGCATTTAGACAAAAAAATTACAAAAAAATTGCCTATCTCTCTCTACCCTTATCTATCTAACTTACCTAACTTATCCAATCCAAAAAATATTTACACCTATCCTATATCCCTATCCTATTCCTAACTCTCACCTAATTCTATAAACTGAAATTATCCCTAACTTCATCCTACTTATCCATCTAATCCTATATACATCCTATATACCTATCCTATTCCTAACTTTTAAACTAATCTTCACTACACTTTACTTCTCCCTACCTAATCCTATATACCTATCCTACTCTTACTCTATTCCTAACTCTCCACTAATCTTATATGAAATATCTATACTCAACCTATCTTCTTTTATTCCTACATTTACTCTTTATTCTCATCCTAAACCTATTTCTAATTATCTCCCATATTTATCCTATACCTAGCTTTATTTTCTATCCTATACTAAAATTCACCTATCTCTATCCTTTGTTCATCAAGTTATTTAAATCTAACTCTCTTCTTGACCCTCCAAGTCTTTCTTCTTACCATCCTAATACTCTTCATCCCTATTTCTCCTCCTTCTATATCTATACTTAACATCCCTATTACCTCACATACAATAAACTTATCCCTATTATCCTGATTCTTAAATATTACTTCTTCTTCAATCCCTACACTTGTCTGTTTTTTATTTATTCTTATTTCCTTTTCTGCCGACAAACCAAACGATACTACTTTAAAATTATCGATTTTTCCCTCTATGGAAAATCCTATGTACCTTCTAGAATTCTTATGTAATGGAATCCGCCAGAATGAATTCCTTAAATCTACTTTATTAAAAACAAACTTGCCATTTAACCTCGTCAAAAATAATTCGGCCTTCACCTGCTCCCGATATGCTGCTGGAATTGGATAAACCTTTGCGTTGAACGGTTCTGAATTATCCACTTCTAACACGTGCTCATAGCCTAACGCTGTGCTTGCTTCTACCCCCCACTAATTCTGCATGTTTTTTGTAATAAAGCTTGAACCTCTACTCTCCTATCCTCTGGACATCTTATCGTGTTGATCTGTTTAACTTCATCTTCCTCTACCTCTACTACATTAATACTAAACCCCGTGTCATCCTCTGTGACTTCATAACTGCCTTTCCATGGCACTACCCTATCATTAATCCTTATTACCTTCCGTTCCATATCTATCAAAACCCTAACTTCATCATACAGTCAACACCTAAAATGCTCTGAAACTTCAGTCCAGGTACAATTACAAACTCCTGTTCACAGCTTAAACCTCCTATATCTATCCTAAGCACCACAACACTATTTACTACAGCAAACTTCTTTTTATTTGGAGCTACTAAATGGCTACGCTTTATAGGCATAATTCTATCACAAACCTTATCCCTAATTTTGCTGACGAATTCCTCCGATATTAAACTCGCCTCTGCCCCTGTATCAAGTAATACTTCTACATTATTCTCAAAAATTTCTAAATTAATAATTGGCAAACATAAATTTTCCTTAGTTTCTGGCTCTACTTCCTCCTCAATTTTGAAAAATTCACGTGGATGTTCATATACATTTACACTGAAATCTAGTGGTCTGTCGCGTTCTAAAAATCCTGTCCAGGTCTGTTTTCCCTACTTGGTCCTGGTCTAGCCGTCACCTCAGCGTATGTCCTAGGCGTTTCCACTCGTTCCGTGTCTGTATTAGCAGTCCCGCTCATGTCTGGTGAACTATTCATTCTGGTAGGTTCCGGTCTCGGTGCAGGTCCTCTTCCTAAACTATTACTTCGAACGTATGGTCGTCTCTGTTCCCAATTCTGTCGCTGGTATCCGTAATTATTCCCCCGTCTAGCGTAGTTGTCCCGTCTATTGTCAAACCTAACTGTGTTGATCTGTCTTTCCCTGTTATCCCGAGGTCGTCCACTACTTACGTCGTCGTACCTCTGCAAGTATTCTAGAAACATTTCTCTGTCCACTATGTTCTGTAGTGCTACGTGTTGTCTTATGTCTACCTCGAAGTGTCGTGATAAATACTTAATAATTTGTCGGTCCGTCAGTGGTGGGTTCAGTTGCTTTGCTATGCTATACTTGCGTATAGCATATTGCTCCCTACTTCCTGAAAATTCTCCCTTAAATTTCCCTGTGATTAAGTCGTCTCGTACCTGGTCTTGTCTGTGGTCACTCCAGTAGTGCTTTAAAAATCTGTCCTCAAAGTCCATGTAGGTTTCTATGTCCTGTCCTACTAAATTGTACCACGCTTCCGCATTGTCCTTTAATAAAGCCCTTATCGTATTTAGTTTAGTCTGTTCGTCAAATAAATTTCCCACTAGATTTCTTACGCTATTAATAAAAATTTGTGGATTTACCCTGTTATCGCCATAAAACTTCATGTGTTGGTCCAATGATACTCCACCTGTAGAAAATCTGGGACCATCCCCCGTTAAATTTGACATGTTGTATTTGATACCACTAACTTCGCGTTCTACCCTGCCTAACTGATCCCTACATGAGTCCGTTACTTCAGTCATTTTTACATTAATCTCTTCTTCACAAAAACTGCGTACTTCGGACCTTAAATGTCCCATTTCCTGTCGAAGACCTATAATATCACGCTCATTTTTAACTACCCTATTTTCAACTTCCCCCATCTTTACGGTAAGACTATTTTTAAACTCTGTAAATTATTGAGTCGATTTTTCTATTTTATCCCCTAATTCCTGATTTAATTGGTCAAATTTTCGGTTGGACTCCTCCCTAGCTCTATTAGATTCTTCACTCATCCTCTCTAACATTCTCAATATCATCTCGTTTCCTTGATCCCCTGATTCCGTCCTCGACTGATCTCTACTGCCTCCAGCTTCTTCCATTTTAGAATTTTTCTCACACAATGCACTATCGTCACTTCCAATTTCCACTCCTTGACTCCTTAACCACTCTTTTCTCTGCATACGTTCTAATCACTCTCACACACACTAAAATACTCTTAAATTTATACACACACAGAAACTCTCTCTCTCAGATCGCCAGTTTCCTGGAATAAAATCACAAAAATTTTATTTGGAACTCGAGCCTCACTTTTGGGTCGCCAAAGAATGCTGTGAAACCTTTAAAATCCGGGAACTCCATTACTAGAATCGAGCCCCACAGATTGGGCGTCAAGAATGCTGTGAAACCTCTTGAATTACCTGTAGAATGTTGATTTTCTTCTGTTAATCGCCTCGGCTGCTCCTCTAGATAGCTTTCATCCTCATTCATAAAAAAAAACAAACACATTCCTACCACAAACATCAACGTTAACTCTATTTACATCAATATTCACAATACATTAAAATTTCAAAATTAAAACTCGGCATAAATTTCAGTTTTAAAAGAATTTCAAGATTAATTTTATTATCATTTTATGTGCATCCAGAATTAAAGTCCTTGTAGGATGCCTACTAATTAATATAACAATATATGCAGACCGGAGTCTGAGTACAAAGGAGCATCTACCACCCTTTACGTTAATTAACCAGGTTCGTCTAATTGAGCTCAAAGACATACCCAAATTTTCATCATAATTCCAAACATCAATACTAAATACCCCTTTCTACTTAAACAAGCAAATTTCACCTTAAAATTAAAATATTATTGTTAGTATCATTTCACTACTGTCCATTTTGAGTAAATCAATTATAAAGTTATTCAACACACACAAAAATCTCAAAGTTCAAACAAAATAGTATAATTTACCTGAAGGTTACTTGCACTCGTAGCTTTAATATACATCGTCCCTTTAGTTAATCACACCATTCCAACTGGGTTATATTTACGGCTTCTAATTCTCAACGCTTTTAAATTTTTCTCCATCACCATTTATTTAAAGTTGTTTCTGGGCTTTTCCGGAACTCATCTGTGTATATCTGACCCTGGTTTTGTGGATCCAGACACGTTTTTGAACCATTTAATTATTAACACCCCCGAAAAATAACAAAGAAATTCATACTTCTTTCACCAATATACGCCAAAACTGCCTACTTTTGTGTATACATTTGTCGTTGTAAATTTTGCTAATTGGTACAGTGATACTAAATTTTATTACCTTGTATCTAAGTGCACTGAAGTACATTCATGTTAGCACGTAAATAACAAACTATTTTGAATCACTAAAATATACGAGCAAACTTTAAATTATTTTATCAAACTAAAATGCACTGTTTAACATCTTGAATCAAGTCGCGGATGTAAGAGAGCTTTTAACGCATCGAATAGTCAAAAGTCTAAGAGAGCGAAATTCATATTACCACCGGTATATATAGCGGATAGCCGGCACGTCGCTTTTGTCCTCAAAACAGACAATTCTTAAGAATTTCTCATGCTATGTTCCCATTCCGTCGCTCGCGCGTCGGTTTTACGAATTTTCACTCGCCCCAGTTAAATCTCCGAAATTTCAACACGGCACGCCACGTCTGGAAATAGCTAATTGACTTTTATACAGAAATCGTTGTTTCTACCTCTGATATTTGCATCCTATTTTCAACCAATTGTGACCCTCGTGACGTTGCTTAAATCACGCCTTTTACTATATGTGTCTTTGTCTTACGCACATTATCTTTCCTTCTCTAACCTGTTCTTAGTGGTGCAAATTGATATTCCTTATTATCGATTATTTCAGTCCATGTGGACTATCTGGGTTAAATAACCCCGTATCGCACCTTCTCGTGAATATTAAGCCCCGGTTTCTCCAAGATTCTTTGTAACCATTAATTATTTGCAAATTTTACGCGGAACAAGCTTATTTTTAAAAATACGCAGGTGTTCTGTATTTCGTGCTAAAGCATCCGACCGTCTCCAATATCCGTAGAATCGACATGTTTATCTAAACAAATTAAACTGAAATTGCCTTCTAAAAATACGCAGGTGTGCTCAAACGTAACATTTTAAATACCCTTCTACGATTTGCATTTTATGCTTATTATTAATAATGGTTTAATTAACTCCAACTAAAATTGACTTCTATCCTTTCATTTTTTAGCGAATACAAATTAAATGTTAATTATTATATGTACACTTTGTTTAATACCGGTTACTTAAAATAGGGTTAATTAATATAAATTTTGCACGCTTTGTTTCTTTACTAGGAATAATGAAATTACCCGTAAAGTTTTCTAATACTGCTTCTTTTGATATAAAGCGTCTTGTACATGATTTAAATCTCTTATTTTTACTGAAACTAATAAATTTTTATGCTTCATGGTTTTTAAATAACGCGTACCTTTTCCCAAAGCTTCTACACTGTGATTAAAATTATTTGATGTGATTATTTAATTTTCTACCCTGGTCTAAATAATATGAGTAATATATATATATATATATATATATATATATATATATTGCTATGAATCGCCTTTCAAGCCCCAAAGTTGGGCGTCATATAAATTGCTGTGATTCTCCCCACGATTGGGCGTTATATAAATTGCTGTAAATCTCCTTAGTTGGGTGTTATATAAATTGCTGTGAATTCCCCACGTTGGTCGTTCTATGTAAATTGCTGTGAATACCCTTAGTTGGGTGCTCTTTATGAATTGCTGTAAAATCCCCTACGTTTCGACAATGAAAATTGTTTAACCCCTTTTCCTTCTATTACCTATTTGTTAAAATAATGTAAATGAAAATGAAGAATGAAGCAATCCAAAATTACACAATGTAATAATCGATAATATGTACACTTTTATGTCTATAAATTATTAATCTGTATAATATTTAAAAATTTGCTGTAAATTCAACCCCTACGTTGGGTGTCCTATAAATTGCTGTGAAATAGCCCCACGATTATTTTGTTATACCACCTTGCTACGTTGCAGCCCCTAACGCTGCCGTCGCCTTAAAACTTTTAGTGTTATGTTCGTATTTGGCCTCTCTTCTCTGTGTTTCCAAATCCTATAATTCCTTGAATTTGTATGCCTCGGCTAGCTCAATCTATTAAACACAGAGTGCCCTACGGCACTGCAATAAAGATTGTTTAACCCCTTTTCTCTCTATTACCGATCTGTTAAAATAATGTAAATGAAAATGAAACAATCCAAAAATATACAATATAATAATCGACAATATGTACACTTTTATGTTAATAACTTATTAATTTGTTTAATATTTAACAATTTGCCCCTGAATAAAATATTGATATTTATGTGATTTCACCAAGTTTTATGTTCCCTAAAAGCCGCAAACATACTGAAATTACTTTTAAGTACCTTTGAACGTTCAAATAATCCTTTCTCTACTTTTTATATTCTCGAATGATTTTTGATTACCCTTACAGTAATTTGATATAGTAAATATTAAATGTTAAAATTGGAAAACATTTTATTACTAATTTTATTACTGACCTGTGTCTTCTCTGCGTGTCTTTAGGAACTGCCTCTAAATATCGATGAATTGTTACAGTTTGTCTTGCTTTACTTGTTGATCAGAATGATTAGTTATTTGTTGCTTGAATTTTCCCCTCGAATTTTTGGAATGACTTAGATTTAGTTTGCGGTTTAATTTGAGTATCTTGACGTTTATTTAGAATTTCCTTAAAGTCTGTTTGTAGCTGTTTATTTGGACGGTTATTTAGGTTTATTTAGAAGTACAATCGGACGTATATTTGTTTAGAGGTACAATCAGAGCCTTAAATTATTACATATTGGATTAAAATTCAATTAATAGTTTACCTTATGTTTTAAGATCAAAATGGCTATGTCTCGTTGTATAAATTGGCATTTCTTAATTTTCGTCAAGTTTAATAAATTATTAATCTTCACTACGTTCACTTTTACGTAATACGTTATTTTCAAGGTCCCCAAAGTATTTATAGACTCCACCTATCAATTTTCTTATTGGTATTCATCGTGTGTTGATCAACGTGTTGTGCTTTGCGCCTGTCTCTGCAGAAATCGTTATTTTTTAAAATTCCTTGTGTCGATTGTTGTTCAGACATTTGATCTCACACGAGACGTTCAACTTCGTGCGGTATATTTCTCAGAAATTCCAAATTTTCATTGCATTTTGTCACGTTTTTCATGTTTGTGTCGACCATAGTTCAAACCTTATCAAATCGGGGGCCGCCTGTTATTTATTTTGTTTGTTACTCCAAATATGTTGGATTTTATCGAAATACAATGTCTTTTGTCACGTATTCATATTTCTATTAATGACGTATTTGAACGCGTTTACTTATTTATGCGTTGATATTTTAATGATTCTATTGAATAGCTAGTATGCCAGTTTGTTTATCTTTACCGATTATTGTTTACCTTGATGAAACTTGATGCGCCCAAAACCTAATTTTCTCGGTTCTTTCCAATTCTGGACTTGAATATTTAACTTGGAATGTATTATACGACGTACACATTATTATTTTAGGTAAATAGTATCTGATTATTAAATAATAAGCTTCTTTCTTATGAATTAAATTGGTTATGATTTATGTACAGTGTGCTCGCAATTGACTTTATATAAAATAGTCAATTTACTCCTATTTAATGGTGGAGTTGTTTGGTTTTCTTAACGTTAATAATATTTACATTTATCCTACGATTCGTATGACTTAATATATCATTAAACTACCCCCTTATCATATATATATATATATATATATATATATATATATATAATAATAGGGTTTTTTTGTGTTTTGGGATATTTTAGGTCAAATAAAAACAATCGTCTTTAAATTCCTCTAATTACTTGACGTTTCGGTCGAGTTTCTGACCTTAATCGTAAGTCTGAAAATATGGTTTGTTTTATAAAATAAAAAGATTACAATGTTGTTAAAATTACTTACATAGAAATATTTAAATTAGAAATAGACTATGACATATGATTTTACTAGATGACATACATCATGAAGACAGTGAAAAGGTACTATAACTATGGGAACGTTACATGAATTTCAAAAATATAGGTTGTTGTAGTAAGATGGAATGTGTTACAAAACTTTGGAATACTTTCTAGTGTTTATAAAGTTGGAAGTAAATGATGCCTAAATTTTTTTGGTCTTGTTTATGATTAATGCAGTTTAGTTCTTTTTGTATATAAAATGATTCTAAGAATAAACGTTTGTAGTAGTTCTGTTCTATTTCTAAAATTTGTGTTTCGTCGAAAGCTGGTTTGTGTTTTGTGGTATGTGCATGTATGGCAAGAGCGCAGTTATTTTTTCCAAGTTTTGTGTCACTGCGGTGTTGAGTTAACCTGTCTCGAAGCCATTGACTTGACTGTCCAATGTAGAAATAATTGCAACTGCAACGAATCTTGTATACTGTGTTGTTGCACATAATGGTTTCAGTCTTGTCTTTGAGATGGGTGAAAATGTTTTTTATTGATCTGTTGTAGTAGTATGTGATGACTATGTTGGGTCTTCTTAGTGTTCGTACTAGTAGTGGTGTTAAGTTTTGTATATAGGGTAATTTTTTGTATATAGCATCTGCATTTCTTGTGGTATTGTAAGTTGTGTTGGTGTTTAGCATTTGATTGATTAATTGTATTGGGTATCCATTATTTATGAAAACTTTCTTTAATTCTTGGATATTGTTATTAATAAATGTTGGATGGCTAATTTTTGTTATGCGTTGTTTTAATGCTAATAAAGAGTTGATTTTATGTTTATTTGAATGATTGGAAAAGTAGTTAATATACCTGCCAGAATTTGTTGGTTTTTTGTAATAGTCAAAAATTAGAAGGTTTTCATCAGTTCGAATAACATTTGTGTCTAAAAAAGGAATTGTTTTATTTTTTTCTTGTTCTATGGTGAATTTTAAATGTTCATTAAAGTTGTTGAAGTGCTGAAGAGTTGATTCTACTTGGTCATATGGTACTGAACAGATAATGTCATCAACGTACTTTACTAGGAAAACCATTTGGAACGGAAGGTTAGGGATGACACTGTCTAATAAAAGGTCCATTACTATCTGGGCTAGAATTGGTGATAAGGGTGAGCCCATTGGAGTACCAAAAAGTTGTAAATAGACTTTTTTTTGGAATACAAAATACGTGTTGTTGAAAATAAGGTTGATAGTACTAAGAAATATTATCTTTGATAGTCTGCAGTTAGGTTCGATTTTATTCCATTTATTTGTTATGATTTGTATGACGAGTTCTTTGGGAATGTTTGTGAATAAAGATCTAACATCAAGTGAGATGAGAATATGGTTATGAGGTAGTTGAAAGTTGCTGTATGTATTAACAAAAGTGAAGCTGTCTTGGGTGTTGTATCCTTCTAGAGGAAAGGATTTTTTTAAAATATCAGATATAAATTTTGCGATGTTGTATGTGGGAGTATTTACTGATGAAATTATAGGTCTAAGAGAAATAGTAGGTTTGTGAATTTTGGGTAGTCCATAATACTTTCCTGGGTTGGTACTGTTGTTGATGAGTGTTTTTGTCTTCTTTGAAATCATGTTCTGGTTGTGAAGTGTTTTGATGTGTTCGTTTACTTTTTTGGATTGAGGTGGTAGGGTCTTTAGGTAATATTCTATATGTGTTTGTGTCAGATAATAGTTCTAGTGATTTTTCTGTGTAGTCTTGTGATCTCATTATAACGGTAACTTCTCCTTTGTCTGCTTTCAATATTATTAGTTCTTTGTTGTTTTTAAAAAATTTTTTTGTTTGGTTCAAAATTTTTTGTTGATGGTCGTTTTTGTCGTTGTTTGGATTTTTTATGAAATTGGTGATTATATTTGTGATTTTCGCTCTTGTATTGTTTTTTTCTTGTGTTGTGCTTTCATAACTGTTTAATATTGATTCGACGTCCGCAAGTAGTCTACCAATATGGATTTCAGAGATGTTGGTTTTTAAGTTAAATTTTGGTCCTAATGATAGGAAGTTCTTGATATTTTCTGGAATAAAAACGTTACTTAAATTAACTAACCATTTGCTATTGTCTTTAAATAGAACTGAGTTTTGTGAGCACTTGTTAGTTAGTGCGTTAAACTTCTTGATATGTAATTTTTTATTTTAATAAACATTTTGTTGAAGTTCTCATTTTGGAATAAGAGAAATTCATGCGTTATGTGGAGGTAGATCTTCTGAAAGAGAATTTTTAAGATGTTCATAGAATTTTCTACGGATTTTAATTTGATGTATGTGACTTGGATTTCAAGATTAAGAATTGTTTTATGAACTTCTTGGTTTGCTTTTGGATTTTGTTGTTTATCCATTGGTTGTTGTTTTCTAGTAATTGTAATAAAGGATTGGTGGCTGATTTGATGTGGTTTGGAAGGACATTTTCTCTGCGACATTTTTCTAAAAATATTCTTCGATTAAGTAATTTGGCTGTCTTTTCTGTGTTATTTGCATATAGTTTAAGTTTTCTCATTGTAATTTCACCATAATTTCTTCGTATGTAGTCGTAGAATCCCATATTATTTGTATTTGTAATATTAATTTTCTTGACCAATTATACTTTATATAATAAGGTTTTTTGTGTTTTGGGATATTTTAGGTCAAATAAAAACAATCGTCTTTAAATTCCTCTAATTACTTGACGTTTCGGTCGAGTTTCTGACCTAAAATATCCCAAAACACAAAAAAAAAACCTTATTATATAAAGTATAATTGGTCAAGAAAATTAATATTACATATATATATATATATATATATATATATATATATATTGCTATAATAAGAGGGTAGTTTAAAGGTAGATTAAGTCATAGGGTTCGTAGGATAGAGATAAATAACTTTAGCTTTAAGAAAATCAAATAATTCCATTAATTATAGGAGTAAATCGATTATTCTACAAAAAGTCAATTGCGAGGACACTGTATATAAATGATATTTGAGTAAATGCATGAGAAAGCAGCTCCTTTAGTAATAATCCAATACCATTTAATTAGAATAGTAATGTGTGCGTCGTATAATATGTTTAAGTATAATTTACGAGTAAAGTTGAGATTTTAGAAGCAACTAATTGCAGCAAATAAAATTATCGGGAAACAGATAAATTGGCATTCCAAATATTTTGTAATTACGTCGAAAATATCAATGCATCTATATGTAAACGCATTTTAATACGTCACTAAAATACCTGACTAGAAAGACAACATTTGTTCAGAAAACCAACATCCTGTAACAAACAAATAAACTACTGGCGGTTCAATTATATGATAAATCGTGGACTTTCAAATTGACAAACATTGAATACGTGACTGCATAAAAGCAATAATCGGAAATCATAACAAAATACTGTAATTTAGCAGAACGCTTACGGGACTGAGAAAGCATTTCGTCGAAGAATTAATCTAGGGAATTTGAGAAAATGCCGAGTTCTGCCAGATAAGGCAAAGTACAAGCCTTGATCAATAAACACGCCAATGAAAACTATTGGTGAGAAGGGCTTATAAATACAATAGAAAATGAATAAACATTTAGTTCATATTCAACCAAGCACCAACTATGCTCAAATGCCATATAAAGTTACGTAATTAATTAGTGAAATAAAATTCAGAATAAATGAAATTTGAAAGTGCAAACATTTGTGCGACGAAAAATAAGCCGATCTACAAATAGACGTAAGTTAAACAATTAATTAAATTTATTTCTAATATTTAACAAAATAGGGCTTCTTGTATTGGGACGGCTTTTATTGGAGGCGATTCTTTTATTGGGATGGCTTTTTGTTAACGCTTCCTTTATTGGGACGGCTTTTGTTGAAGCTTTTTTTATTGGGATAGCTTTTGCTGATGCCATTCTATTGAGACAGCATTTTGTTGATGCCATTTTGTTGTGACGGCTTTTGTTGAGTCGATGTTCATGTCGAGATCTAAGCCTTAACTCAAATCTAAAAATACCAGAGATCAAAAGTGGATACTTCTGGCCAATAAGTAAAGCGGATGTAACAAGGGATGCAGACTAATTCGGGTTAGCAATTTTTAAACATTTTATTATTTAAAGACTGTTTCAAATTCAATATTTGTTATACATTATGTATTTGTAAAAGTCATCAAGAAGGTCATTTGAAAATATGAAAAGAGGAAAATCATCTTAGAACGTTCGAAGGTACCTGAGAGAAATTGAAAAACTTTTTGATGGCTTTCAGGAAAGCATATATTTGGTAAATATTCAGGGAAAAATTTTGAGGTTGCACATCATTGTTATATTGTGTGATTTTGAACTGCTTTATATGAATCCATTTAAAAGGTAAAATAAGATTTATTAAGAAGTGTAATATTCAGTAAGCTAGTCGGGGTAAACAAATAAAGTATAACGTACAACATAGGGGCTTGAAAACCAAGAAGGCTATATCATAGCAAATTAAAATCGCGCACAAACGTATGGCATAATAAAGAATATCATAGCAAATTAATGACGCCTTACATTGGGGCTTAAACTAATTTATATCACCATTACAACAATTTAATGACACGCCCAATCGCGGGGCGATGCACATCAATATATATAAATATATATATATATATATATATATATATATATTGCCGTGGATCTCGGGTAAAGTCTTTACCAACAAAAATATTTTTCGAAAGTTTTATAAAATTTTCAAAACTCGAAAATTAAATAACACAAAAAAATATTTCTTACCCGTTTTCCTCTCTTCCTCGGTTGAATGGCCTTCTTCAACTGCTTCCGGCTAGCTCAGTTGGACCTCCTTTTGATATCTATATTCACTCTCATTCACGCACACTCCCAATAAAACAACAAAATACAACAAACATACAATCTTTTATTTATTACTATTTACAAATGAAATTCAATACTGTCCATATTTCATTGTTCACGTTACACTTGAGTAAATCTTATTTTGTAATGTCTTGTATTTTATTTTAAAATCATCAAACACATAAAATGTACCCGGAATAAATGGGCCTTGAATAATACCTTCTCTAAAATTCCTTCTTTATAATTTATTTTGTTTTTTAATCTAAGTAAACTCTGGGGTAGGGTGAGCTCATGATAACCCAGCTAATTATGCATAATATATGCCCTTCTACTTTGCATTAAAACACAAAACCATGTACTCTTCACAAAAATTTCACGTTCTGATGGAACGTTAAAAAGCTTTATAGACACCTTCAAATTTCTAGTTAAATACCATAATAAAGTTATTTACACGTATTATGTTCAATACATAAATAATCCACACTACCTTGAAAAACACTCTCATACTTCACCCAATATTCACAGTTTATAAGAATCACAATTTCAAATCGTTACCTGGAAATTTCTAGACGATCTCCGCTCTGTACATGATGGTATGTATTTCTTCTATCTGGTCTGCAGGCCGTTTCTCGCTGATACTAGACGAACTCTATCTAAGTTGAACTGCTAACGCTGCCTTCAAGGTGTAACCAAATTCCAAATTCCATTTAAACATACGTCTTTCGCAATTATTTACTGTGATCTACGTCACTTAATGCCCCAACACGAGTTGGTTAAAAATTATAGGTGATACCTCAATTAAAAAATGTAATCCCGGCACACTAACCGCGTACTAATTAAGAGGCTATCACCATGCAATATAATTTAAATGATTTTATAATACTTACAACCCGTGATACTTTCATACGTCGTTTGGAACAATCGAAATAATAAAGACTTTCACCACGTTGTCCAAAAACATTTATACACTTAGGCTGCCACCTCCTGGTCGCCTTTTCATCCAAAATCCCCATCTACAATAACACATTCTTAAAATTTTGCTCAACCGATTTTTAAGTCCGCGAATTTCAGTGCGTCGTTATGCTATTTTCTGAAAATTAATATACACTATGCTTGTATTTGTCTCGTGTTCAACTAACTATATCGACCAATCGTATATTTACTGACGTCCTACAAGTCCCTCCTATACTATCGTTGTCTCTTGCTTATGCGTTTTCTACGTCTCTTTCTAGCCTGGTTTGTGTGGTAGAAAATTAATATTCCAGACCATATGCTATTTAAACCCAGGTAGACTTCTTACGTGATTTAAATAACCGCTTATTAGCGTTTCATGCTAAAACATCCGACCGTTTGTACAATCCTTAGAATAATTTGTTTGTTATCTACAAATTAAATGGAACTTGACATTTAAAATTCTGCAGGTGTTTAATTAACTGACGTTTTATCACAACACTTCCACGATTTGGAGTTTGAGGTATTTCTACCCCACCGATATATTTGTTTGATAGCAACGCTCTTCACCTTGGTATTATTGGGATTTTACACGCTTTTATGCATATTATACATCAATAATCGTTCAATTAAATTCAATTAAATTAATAAATTAATGGCAATGGCTTCTACCATTTATTTCTTTGCAAACGTACTTAAATTTCATTCATATTTGTAAAATTTCGTTAATACCTGATACTTAAAAATGAATTAACTAATATAACTTTCGCACGTAATTTCTGGTTGTTCCTTTATACAGGGTGTTTTGAAATTGCTTCATTTATATTTATTTTTAATCTTTTAAAACCACTATAATATATATATATATATATATATATGTATAAATAAATAAAAACAAGACCCAAAATGTGGTCTAACTCAACATAAACCAATCAATTAAATTATTATAAGAAAACCATTATTTTATTAATTTTACCTGGTTGACTAGGCTGAAGACAGGTTATTTGGACTTCCTGTTTCTCCAGTTTATTTATTAAGAGAAACAAAAATAACGAAACAAAATAATTTATCGTAAGATTCCACTAAGTGCATTTTGGATAATTAGACTTGACACATTTGGCAAAATTTTGACATGATAATAAATAATATTAATCTTCAGCCTCAAGGTTTACAATTTATCTCAACCAATTTATATTTGCCATTTAATGCTTCAAGTTAATTATAAGAGTTTGACTGTTAGTCGCTTAAAGTTTTATTTTGAACCCTTGTTACATGCCGAAAATCGGCTATGTATCATTTTTGATTTAAGTTTAAATTTGTGAGTAAATTCCCGCCATTATTTCAGATAAACTTGTGCATTTCCGCCATCCCGGTCAGTTGCGTCGGTGTAAAAGAATGCGCAGTCGCGGAGTGGGGAAGTACGTGGTTTGAACAGGACATGAGATTATTAGCCAACGAGACGTCGAACAGTGACGTTTACCTGTTTCGTTCCTTTGTCTTTTCTTTTTCAGAATGCAGGTTTCCCTTTATCTATACCTAATATCGTTGCTTTCACCTTATTCCTCCGTCCTGCCTACAAACAGAAGAAGAGGGAAGACATTAAATCTTGATTCAACGATGGCATAACGAAACCCACGCCCAAACGAGATACATGGAAATCAACATGGCTCCCGCGCAAGGATGACCACAAAATCGTGAAGAGTTCCACATTTTTGAGCGAGTACATTTTATCTTTTAAGGTGCATCTTGTATCACTGTAAACATTTTTGGTACGTGATACAATTTGGCAAATTATGTCGTAATATCTTTATTGCGCAATATTGTGAACGTGGATAGTATCCGTGTTGCCAACTGTGGAAGTGGCTCTGAACACGCGCGCGGGGTTATAACGGTTGCGCGGGAGTTCAACACCATTGTGCTTTAAGATTAGTACTCACGGCACAGCAGTTTGATGCTATGTTTCCAACCGCCTTCAGGATTTTACGCTCCAAGCCTTAACGCTGTTGATTCTCCACCATATATAGATGGATCACAACTTTAGTTCCTATTCTTAGTTATTATTATCCCCTAGATCTTAGTCCTTAGATATTTAACTGTCGATAATCCTTATGACAGAACTTGAAACTGAACTTGAACCATGAACCTGAACTTAAAACCCTAAAATAAACTGTGAACACACTTTAGAATCCCTAATTTAACTTACCGTGCTATCACGGAATTAATACTTTATAAACCATTACTAATCGGTACGTAACCAGTTTTCTTCAACTTCTTACTACCTAATATCTTTAAGCAGAGCTATAAAATCAGCAAATCTGCAACTACTTCTTCAACACCTGTCGAACAGAGTTTCTAATGCACCAATGCTTACTTTCATTTAATAGACCCTCCAGAAATAATCAGATTCCAGTTGAACAATCTCAAGTACTTCGGAAAAAGTCTACACTTCTAAATGTATATTAACACCAGTCAACTGTTTACGTAGCCTTCTGCACACCCAACTGCGTTTTACAACGTCACACCCAAAAGTGAATTAATAAGATATCACATCTGTGGGCAAGATTCGTAAATTTATTCTTATCACAACCGAAAGTATAAAGTTACGATATTATACTTAGCTCTTAATTGCAAACGAATTTCAAGATGAAACTGCAATGCATTAAATACAATAATACCCAAATCTGACACGGCCTGGTACCAAAAATAGATAAGAATTAAACAATGTTTTGGAAAATTATTAAGACTGTCGGATTTTAAAATAACAACATTGCTGGCTCAAACCACGCTAACGGACAAGAAATATGTACAAATTTGTACGGTTACGAAGTAGCCGTTACAATCTTTCAAATTATGTTTCTTGGCAATAATGTGCATTGAGAGGAATTTAAAAGTTTTGTAACGTTTTAGATGATTTTTCCCAAGACACAGCAATAAAAATATTTTTATTTTTGTATAATATGCTTATCTATTTACACAATGGCACTAAACTTTTGGAAGCTGTCACTTTAGTAGTTCAAAGTATCTAGAAGAAAAAAGTTTAGCTAATAGGTTTTCTATGTAAGATAGGGGCGTATAATTTTATAAGGACTTTAGGTGTTGATCTGATACAAAACGTCTCTGAACATGACATGACTAGATAGTAGATGCATTAGTCTTAAAAGTAGGTGTATAGCCAGGCACTGCCAGTGGATGTCGAGGAATTTCCTTATCAATTATAAAAACGTAAATAAACCATAATCGCAAAAAAAGGTTTTAAACACTGTCCATTACATATATACAACGACATCATCCTGTTAAATGAAGTAAGGCAAAATGTGATCAACTACGCATTTGATTTCGCGTCAATTTCCTTTACGAAATTAAAGTAACGGCACTGAAAGTAATTTGCTATTAACTTTTCGATTTCTTGAAAAACCTTTATCAAATTACTTTTAGATTTCTTGCGTTCAGAAGCACTAAACAACTTTGGAATCTACTGTTTGCCTATAAATAAGTTATAAAATGCTTACCGAAGCGAAGCCTAAAGCTAATTGAATCGTGTTATGCAAGAAGGATTCAACCCACAATATGGGCAATTTTAAGATAAACACATTTTTACTTTAATATGTGTGCCGCCATCTTTACAATATACCTTACGTTATTTTGTAGTTATCTAGATTTAAAAATTGGGTATTGAAATAATAACTGTTCCTCCAACAAACGGTTTTCAATATTATGCAATAAAGTTCCAAGCATCTTGGCGTGCAGGACCATACCCTCAATTAATAAAGTCAAAATTCCAAGATCGACCTATGCTGTTTAGATCAACTATATTTTGTTATTTGCAAAATTAAGAAAATTAAAATAAAGATTCACGTGGGTTGGAAATACTCAGTTAATTATTATCCAGTATTGACATTTCTGCAACAAAGAACCAACCCGGATGATTCCTTATTGCATCCCGCTTTAAACATGATATTTAGTTTTGCAAGAAAGAGCCCAGCGGTTTGAGTCTCTTTTATGTTATTGGTTGCTTGCGTTTCGCACCAGAAACACGATCCAATCGTTAATACCTTAATCAAAGATCCAATGCCAAAAATTAATAACAGTCACTGTTGGTCTTTCTCGCAGTGTATAGTAAGTTACTTCTAAGTAGGTAAGCTACCTTCGTACGAGCGCAAAAAACCGGTTTTCTTATGGGATTTAACATTGGAAATTCTAAGGTCTAAAAAGACCAATTTTGGTAGATACAAAGGTCATCCACCCTGAGGTCGCCGCAAATATTCATACATCTAGTAAACAAAAATCTGTACAATAGTTTTCTTTAACTAAGCATTTTGTAGCTCCAAGCATGGATCTTGCTCTCAATACCTCGATCAGGGCGCTAGACCCTCCACCCCACAACCGCCAGCGCACTTGCAAAAAATTCGCACATCTGGTATTAAACAGTATTAAATAACATAATCATCTTAAATTTTCCAATAGTTTTCTTCGACCAATCATTTTTTAGCTTACGGGGCATGGATTGCACTCTCGGCACCCTGCTCTGAACCGTCATCACAACAACCACCACCACCACCACAACAACCACTACCACCAACACAACCACCACTACCACAACCACCCCACCACCACCACAATCACCACCACCACCCCCACAAACACCACCATTACCACCTCCAGCACCACCACCACAACTACCCTCACCACAATCACCACCTGCAGCACCACCACCACAACTACCCCTACAACCACCACCACCACCACAATCACCACCACAACCATCACCACCACAATACCACCACCACTACCACCACCACTCCCACCACCACAACCACCACCACCACCACCACAACCACCCCCGCCAGTAGTAGAGAGAGGAAGTCGCATCAACTTGAAAACATCAAAGAGACAACTGTTTATGTCATGAAGTACTTATATTCTCGCATAATTTTGGAACCAGTCGTAATCTCAAATTCACCGCAAAAGAGAGTATTAACTTTAACAGCTTTATTGTTTTTTAGTGTATCATTAATTCTTCTATTGAAAACTCTCTTGCAATCGTCTTTACATCTTTATGTTTGAAATTACTAATTACATCGGTATGAATGCGTCCTCGAAATGCTGAGATCGAATCCTCCCAACGGACACGATGTTTAGCGGTTTCTGTTCTATTTGCAACTCCATCGCCACGCTTTTGTGCCACTTTCAGTTGGTTACGCAGGGTCCTGATGTTTGCAAACGATGCCAGCAACTGTTGTTTCTCACCAACAGACTTTGCTTTTGCTATTTCTTTATAGATTCTATTTATTCCAACCCTGCATAGATGTAATCCTTCATCAATTTTTTCATTGCTATGGTGATGTTGCACCAGTATAAGTAGAGTGGCAATATTTTTAATCAATTTAATAAAACGAGAATGATTGCCATTTCATAAACGGATTAGAAGAAGAAGTCAGTGTTATTAAGATTGCGGATGATACGGGTAGTGCAGACAACCCAATATCTGAGCCCAGTTTCAGTGGAAGTGACAAAGATGATTGAAAACAAAGATGAGGTACAAACTAAAAACTCATCAGATGCGAATAAGGAAAGTACAGAAAATGGAAGGTCAAGTAGAGGGAGAAAGCGCAAATTTCCATCACAAGACCTCCATACTAGGAAAATTTTGAAAAATTCTAAGGACCATATTAATTCAAGCGGAAACCAAATCCTAGCTAAAAAGTTTTAGAACAATAATAATTGCTATTGTCCAAATAAATTCATGAAAAGGCTTCGGTTGAAGAACGAGAAAAAAAGTTTCAAAAATTTAGGGAACTTGCTGATGATACAGCTCAAAATGTATATATTGCAGCATGTGTTCAGGAAAAGGTAGTTAAAAGGAGATATAAAGTCGTGTCAGAGTCCACAAGGAACTTTAATAGGTGCTACACAGTAAAAAAACAAGTAGTATGCCGCAACATGTTTATAAATACTTATGGTTTGACAACTAAGCGCATTAATACCGCTTTGCTAAAAATGCGATTGAGTTCTTTTATTGATAATGGAGGAAAGCATTCTAATAGAACAAAACTCACCCGTTTGTATAGAGTCTATCATAGATCACATTAGAAGTTTCCCAAAATACAAATCACACTACTGTAGAGAATTACTAACAGGAAATAGGCAGTATTTGTCACCACAACTAAATTTGACGAAATTATATGAATTATACAAAGCAAGTTTTGTTGGCACGAGCGTTTCATTTTTACAGTATAAGCGAATTTTTTATGATAATTTCAACCTACGTTTTAAACCTCCGAAAAAAGACACTTGCAACTTTTGTGATACTAGTAATGCTAAATTACACAAATGAGACTGACAAAGAAAATATAAACAAATTGAAAAATGAATTGGAAAATCACCAAGAGTTAGCTAGTATGACCAGAATTCAATTGAAAAATGACATGAGGGAAACCGAAAATAAAGATTCCATTGAAACACTGACATTTGATTTGGAGAAAACACTTCCATTGTATAGGATACCCCTCTAACGTAGTTTTTTATAAAAGGCAACTGTGGATATACAATCTGGGTATTTAATCGAGCAAAAAAAGAAAGGCAACTGTATGGTATGGGTTGAGGGTGAAGCGGGTACGGGTGCGCAAGAAGTTGGATCTTGTTTGAGAAAATATATATTTGCCAACATAACAATTAGAGTTGAAGAGTTAAGACTGTGGTCTGACTCTTGTGGAGGTCAAAACAGGAATATAAAACTGGTAATATCTTAATTTTCTTCATTATTTATGTTTGCAAAAAGTATTTATTAGGTTTTGATGCTTTGGTCAATTTACAAAGTTATAGTTTTCTAAAAAAGATTAGCCTTAACTTTCTTGTATCTGGTCATTTATTTTTACTAAATGATGCAGATTTTTCGAATATTGAGAAAGCGTTGAAAAATCAGCAACATATATGTTCCGTTTATATTGTAAATAATTAAAGCTAAATTTTATTTTCTATTGAGTTTGTTGATTATTTACGTTTGACTCGGTATATTTAAATTTGTCAGTGTAAAATTTCCATGTTTTTACTTGAAGCACGCGCCAACAGGTGCCGCGAGTGATAAACGTTATTCCGCATGTGCAAGAATACAGTGCAGTAATTGGAAAACACACAAAGCAGAGAGTATCGATTTGTTGTTCGAACAGACCGCATCGCTGTTTACACGTACTACGTAGAACAAACCTACTTAGATGAACTGGTCTGAACTGGTCGAAGGCGAACAGATGCTGACTGGTGGACTGCACACACCAATTATAGAACCATTTTGTGACAATATAATGTTGATTAAAATTTGCGACCATTTTGACGCCGAGCAACATCTGCAAACAAAAGGATGTTTATCCAAAAAAAAAAAATTGTGGTGCATTTAATAGCCATCTACGAAGAAAGTTCCACCGATCTGTTTTCGCTAGCCATGGTGCTAAAGCTAAGCTTCCGTTTTTTCCTGGAAAGCACTAACAAGATGGGCCAGGGAGTAAAAGAAGTTATCGGAAAAGAAGGTCTCGAAAAAATTAATAAAAAATTCCAAAATCCTATATGTGTTCCATACAAAGTGGAACTAGCAGATGTTAAGTTGGAAACTTTATTGGAAAAACTATCAGATATATTAGACGAACTCGAAAAAGATTATTACTATCTTTTTGACATGGATGTAACCCAAGATTTTGCTGGCATATTTAGTAGGATGGAGATGTGTAATTTTTTAACTACAAACTATAACTTTTGCTACAAGAGCGAATACAAAAAAAACTACAATAATAAAGTTGACAACGATAAAACTGTGGGAATCGATTGTTTAACATGGCTAACAACTAATGCAAGAATTAAGATATACGACAAATTTATGTGTCATATAACAAGTCCTGGTGTTAATAAACAACTTGAAAATCATATACTTGATTTTTTACGTTATCCAGATGTACGTTGAAGGGAAACATTCGCGTCTACTATGGCCAAAGAATATGGTATTGCGCGATTGGAAGCGAGAATATACAACTGTACAACTGAAAACTATGTCAGTGCGAAACAAGTGTATAATCCCTTAAAAGACTGTTTAACCTTATTGGAAGATAGTAAGTTATACTTCCTAAAGACGCCAATGTAATCTGTACCACTTGCCAAAATGTGGAGTAAGCTATAGGACAAGCTGTTTAGTGTAGAATAACCTACTACAGTACGTGTATTGGGGGAATAGCAATACAAAGAAATTGACTGGCTTGCAAATTAAGTTGTCCGAAAAACCAGAGTAAAAGGAAAAATTGATAAAGTATGTGCTTTCGGCTTTTAGTTTTAACTATTTACAAATTATTTAAATATAGTAGAGGAGAAAGACATTTAAGATAAAATAAAAGTGCTAGATTAAAGCAGGCAGTACATATTTTACACAATCTGCAACACCGTATTCTACAATTCCAAAAGAAATAGTCATTTCGGAATTGGGATTGATAGATACGCCTAACATTCGCCCAGATGTTGTACGACAACGTGTAAATATTGGCAGTTAACTCTATCCGTTTACGCTAAAGGGAATTGTCCCATTATGCACGCCATACGCTGTAAGTCGAAAAAAAGACAACTGGAATTAGAGAAAATGGATACAAAAAGGCGTATGTTGGACTACATGGAAAACACTGCGACAATACGCGATCAATATAAAGATGTGTTAGAAAAAGAACATCTTACTAGATAAAATGAGGAAGAATTAAAAGATTGTTTTATGTGCCGATGGACTGACTTCGATACATCCGCGTTCTACAAGCTGTATGCATTTGTGGTTGGTAAGAAAGAATCTTTTAGTTATGTAGGCGGCCTTGTGGATAAGGATGGTACTAAATCCGTATACTTTCTAAAAGGTTATTCTAAAAACGTTTTTATCAAAATGGTAGATAACATAGATGAACTAAGGAATGCGGGTTTCGTAACCTTGGGGTACACCATACGCAAAGATGACATTGTATATTTTCCTAACAAAGAACCTTTCGGATCATTTAAAACCGAGGGTCCTACAACCTATAACGACCATAAATTCTCAAAAGTGGTGGACATGCAACTACGCAACCGTGAGTGGGTGAATAAGTATTCCTTCCAATACCGACAAGAAGAAGTCGATCAAACTAACAAAATACGTATGCAGGATATAGTGGGAGAGCTGCGATTAAAAGATTGTCACAAACTGCAAGAATTACACGAAGGAATGCATCTGGTGTTTAGTAGAATCAAAGACTTTATATATAGAGACAAACTTTACATTTTACAATTCGAAAACCTAGACTGATGTATGAAACTACTAGTTAGAAAAGGAGATAGAAGGCTTGGGTATCGATTTAAATTTTAAGCTGCGAATAAAATTAAATAAAATTAAATCCACTCCAAACAAACATAAAGAAAGGACTGTTTTCGGTGTATATCTTAAAATTAAGTTTAAATGGCTCCATGCTTGGCATTAAATATTTTTAAATTTTGTTATGTATAATGTCAGAATAAAACATTTAGTATAGTATTACGTTGCTCTTTATTTATAAAAGGCTATGACGTCACCACGACTTTGAAAAGTAGCCGAAACTAGGTATGCGAGAACATAGCCAAGTGGTGATTTTATCTATATAAAAGTAGATGTTAAGTGTACACTGTATATTTATAATTAACTAAAATTGTTTTAAAGGAAGGTGTACTACTTTTTTTGCTTACATCAATTTTTTAAATCGAGTTAGTCTAAGGTTAAGTTAATGGTAGATTCGGACTTCCAAGGAAAATTAAATCGGTATTACCATACACGATTAGAAACTGTTTATAAATAAAAAGTTATAAAATTTGGGTTTGATGGTTGTAAGGGTTGGTCCTAAATTTTAAGGGTTAGGTTACCGATTTTGAAAAAGTCCCCCCCCCCCAAGGAGGTTCAAAGGAGGAAGCAAGGAGGAAACCCTATAAAATTAGACTTAGCAGATCTTCCTTATAGGAATTTAAATGTAAAAACCTAGGTTAGATACGAATCGGGAAGATCGGGCGGATAGGGAGGAATGTGGATCTGTGCCAGGATGCCCCTATCCTAATACTTAAGTATAGACTAGAGAGTTTGGATTTCATGAGTACCATCAACTTGAAGAAAAACATTACAAACAGAAAAGAAGGCACTTCAGGTAAACATTATTATTTTATAACTATAAAAATTAATAATATACTTGCTATAGGAAACAAAATCAACTGACTTAAAATGAACGAGATTTGTTTACAAAAAGATCAAGCAAATCATCTATACACAAGAGAAATCTATGATAGGAACTCACAGCCAAATATAATAGAGATATCTAAAAACTTAGGAGAAAAGTTGTTGCAACCCCATGTCTAGTTCCACTCTGGCCAGAGGGTATACCCATTTCAGAGGCAAAAATGGCTGATTTGAAAGCCCTATTTCTTCTTATACCAGATAATCCAAAAGAATGTTACAATAACTTAGTACCAAATAAGAATATTGATGATGATTATTTAAAAAATTTAGTCATTCCGTAGACTTTGACTTAGAAGAACCATAATATTGTGTTTTTGTTGTATTTATTAGAAAGTCGTTAATGGTCTTGATTATTTATATTATCGTTTTTAGAAAAAAATTATTTTACTGAATTTGAACCTTATTTTCTTTTTAAAGTAATTTTTATGCATAAAAACATCAATACATTGTTTTACTTATAGGTGGTTATTTATTTTGCAATAAAGATCCAAACCACATTTTTATCTTATTGTAATGCAATTAGTAGAGATTTAAATCAAAATATGTAAACAAATACAATTGGACCTATATTAGACATAAAAAATATTCCAAACGTTCAAAAATAGTGCTCTTAGCAGTAAAGGAAAAATCCAAACATTAATCGCTATTTTTCCAAAATATTGTTCATGTGTGTTGGATCCCTATTAAATAGCACCATTCAGTTAATCCGAATTAATATATAGACTGAAAAACGTAATGAGAGTGTTAAGTGTGAATATATACCCATTAAATGCAACTTAACTAAAATTTTATGCTTAGAAGCAGAACTGGGCATTACTCGAGTACAAGTACTTGAAAATAGTACTTGAATACATCATTGTGCTTGAGATCATATACTGGCGAATACATTATTTTTAATGTACTCGTGTACACGAACTCTATTTCGGGTAAAATAAGCATTATGTTAATAAATTTTAATATGCCCTGAAGTGGCGGGAACCCCGTAATAATATAAGGGTTGATTGTCAAACAGCAGCGGTGCGGCAGTAAAATCAGATGGAAGAAATTATAAAATAAAATCGAAAAATTCGAAATAAAACTAATAAAGTGATAAATGAAATGGCTGAAATACAAACAAATTACGTTACACTAATCACTTACCCTGAAGGGTTTGTTACGGAATTTCGTACGGTCAAGAAAGTAAGCAAAGAAAATACCGCATCAAGAAGAATAAACGAATTCAAAGAATGCTGTGCTAGCTAAAAGTCGCAGAGTGTAGTGGGTCACAAAGAAAGAAAATAAAACCTCAGGAAAGAATTTTTTTACTCACTTTAATAAAAACATGCTATAAAATGTTATAAAATATGTATCCAACATATTCCGGAGAATTTAAACAGTACAAAAATCTTTGCAAAAATAATTAATACACTCCTTAATTACCTAAAACTAATTTATAACCTCATTCCTAATAATTACATAAAACAAAAAGAAACAGAACAACAAAAATATATAGCGGATTATTTTCAGCCACTTGTTTACCACAATTTCTTCACAATTTCCTTTATACTAAAAATAGTCATAAAAAGAACAAATATTTACATAGTGTCCACGAGAACTTTATAACACTAATTCCTGATCGATATGCATGACAAAAATTATATAATAGTAGAAAGCAGCAATAAAAGGAAGAAGACGCATCTACTGGCCGAAATGCATTTCGCAGCAACTGTACAAAAAAATTATTAGAAAATAATGTCACACCTAAACAATATGTAATTCCAAATTTTATATGTAAATCTTATGGACAGTCAATGCTGACCTTATTTTATAATTAGTACCCAACTAATAAAAACTGCTCTCAGCAGCCTATTCATAACCTTAAATCAAAGCAATAAAAACTTCAGCAGTTTGTACACCAACTTGTTTATTTCAGTGCGACTTGAAAACAACAACGTAAACACATTCCGTATACCGCAAAACTACATTTAATAATTAATAGAAATCAGAATTTGTAAACTTTACCATGCAATGACCAAACATAAAAAACCTGTTGGCTCTTGTTTATTAAAAGCACAAAAATATTTGGAGCGCAATAAAGTACGTTTATAAATTAAATGTTTATACTAAACAAATATAGTAGTTTTGTTCTGAAAATTTTAAATAAGACAAATAAATAAATGCATCAAGCCAACTACGTGGGTGAACTCAGAAAAACCAAAATATCAATACACAGAAAAGAAACACATGATACACTGGTAGAATGATGCTTTCAAAAGGTGCTTCTGCAGACGTACTGTCTTCTTCCCTGGAAGATTCTACGGCACTGGAACAATCATCGAAGGAATTCAGCAAAAACAACTATGTCTCCACCATATGATCACCCAGATTCTGTCATATGTTTTGACCATGATCGACGATGTGTACAAGGACATTTAAAATTTGTAGCGTCAGGAAAAAACAATTGTCGTATCTCTGAAACATAAATGAAAATTAAACAGTGCGTGATGATTATATAATTGGATAATCTGCATATAGCAAAATTCATGTTCACTAACAATCGCGTTAACCACGGTTAAATGAGTATTAGAATATGCCAAAGTGATTGCTTGTTGAATTGTTGAAGCTCATTACTGTAATTTTTTAAATCTTTTGTGATCTAACAGTTAAAGTCAAACACAGCCCGGAAATATGTTGTACAATACTGTATTTATATGTATACAAACCTATACGAAGTGCCTTTAAAATACATTTTTAATACTTTGAATGATGTGAGCTGCATTACTTGTATCACAGACAACAACAACCTGAATTGCAAATTTAAAAAATTTAGGACGAACTACCACACTAGACCATGTATCAGGACTTTTATAACCGAAAGCAACTTCATTTCTTCAAGCAAAGAAAGCAAGCTCTATAATAATAATCGATTCAAATCGTGCTATCCTAAAAAACATCTATTTGTAAATAATCCATCACATAAATAGTGTTTTTCTCAAAACATCCACCTATTTATATGATAACCAGAAAACTAATTGCATTCAATTTGTGAAGGTAAGTCTTTAGGTAACCTGGTATGTTAAAATCTATCGTATTGTTTCAACAAGCCAACGATCAATCATGAAAAATCTTGTTCACGTTTGTCGATAAAACCAGTCGCAGCGCTTCAAAACGTCATAGAAGTCTTTCAAACTCATGGAAATATTAAGTACCCGTAGGATATGTTGCCTATCTTTTCGCAGCAGAAAATTACAGAAATTCAACATAAACCAATTTATCTTCAATACGGTGTAAAGATAACGAAGTAGAAATATTTAGTGGATCAAAATTTTTGTTCGCAAACAACAGTGTAGAAAATACGTACATACTTTAAGAATATTTCCAGAAACAAATGTTACTGCTAATCAAATACCACATTTAAACGCTATGTCAAAGTAAAATAGATTAAAGCATTTTAAAATTATAATTAAATATTTTAATAAAATTTTACGTTAAGAATTGAGAAGGTTGTTGAAATTGTTGATGAATACACAAATGATCGTAAAAGGAGAGGTACCCTACCTACTAACAGGGAGATCTTACTATGGAAATTTCAATAATGTACAAGTAAGCTTTATTTCTGACGAGCTTGTTTTTTTGAGGACTGTTTCCAAAATCATATTGGACGTTATTTATTTCTGATTATAGTCTTTTTACATAAACAGAAATTCAAAGACAAGTTTTTAATACCGTGATGTGAATAAATATTTCTTTCAAAATGGTGCATCTGTTACAAGAAAAGACGGAAATGAGGTTGCAAATCTTTCTATTCATAAAATAGCACAAGCTTCCACGAATGACTCCATAGTGTTTTTCTGAATCTTTCTTGGGTATTAAGCCACTCGAAGTTTTTAAAATTGTCTTTATTTACGTTTCGATCCATGACCTAGGATTGTTGTCACAGTAATAAAAATTTTTAAGTTTGACATTTATGACACAAATTATTTATTAATCTTTGATTTGAATACATTAGGTGAAAATTTTAAAGTTTAGAAGAATGAGTACTTTCAATTTGTGTTGCGCCCTGGGAACGGATTTTTAAAGTAGCCATACGCTTAACGTGAAATTAGCATAAATGTCAAACTTAAATTTTTTTATTATTTTGAAAACGATCCTAGGTCATGGATCGAAACGTAAATAAAGACAATTTTAAAAACTCTGAGTGGCTTAATACCCAAGAAAGATTAAGAAAAATACAAAACAAACCACTACAAACATACAGGGAGTATTGACTTCATAATGTACAACCTGATCATCAAGACCTTGAATTTAGTACAAACCTGAAAAAAAGCAATAAATCTACAATTGCGGATGAAGCTGTACAAAATGAAGTTCTGAGACGTTTCAGCATTGACATTCCATCTCTATTGTAAAAGTGGTCATATTAAGAAACATTTCAGTTAGTTGCAGGCATAAAATTTTAAAGGTAAATAAGTTTTTTCTATATAAAACGCAGGTTCATCAACAACTTTGCGAAAATAATACTGACAGAAAAAATTTGAATTTGTGGAGTAATGTACTGGAGAATTCAAGACAACCCGAATATTATAAAGCATATTTAGTTTAGCAATCAATAGACGACTTTTTGAACGGATTTGTTAACAGACAGGAAATATAGTAGTTAGTATCTTGAAAAATCTGTATGTGAACTGGTATTCTTGATTATGAAATCTTTGTTGATGTTAATTTGATTGGAGAATTGTAATTGGATTTATTGCTAAATATTATTGATCCACTTATTATTTGGTCATTGGGCAATCAGGTTAACCAGAAAGATCACGTGGTACTGGGCGAACAAAATTTACATTTTCAGCAAAATGAAGCTCGTGCTCATTACGTATTTGCTGTCCGAAATCGACTAAATCAAAGATACTCTGATACATGCGTTAGAAGGGGTTTCATAAAATGGTCGGTAAAATCTCTAGTTTCAACACCACTGGATTTTCTTCAATGGATTATGCAAAATCGGTGGTTTGGACAATTCTGCCTCTATATTCAAGAACTGTGCAATAGAATAATCCTAGTGTATAAACAGCGTGTAACGCGTTACCGTTACATCAAACAAAGCTGGATGCAAAAAGACCAAATTTAATCTTAAACAGGCAATTTAATATTTATATATCCTGTACATTCCGATTTCATGAACAGTAGTGGCTTTAAGAAACGCATCATTATATTTGGTTTTATTAACGGTAATAAACTTCAAAAAACAAAACCTCGTTACATTTATGTTGAATAATTATTTGAACGTAACTATGTCTTTAAATAATTTCAAAACCACAAAAAGGATAAGTATAATAACTGTAACAGAATATTTTCATAGCGTGATCATTTTATTTTTAGAAAGCTCTAAAAGTATGAATTTAATAATAGTGAAATGACTAATACACATGTTCCATATCATAAGTACCCTAAAGATAAGGAAAGTTTATACAAATTTCAGTTAAATGAATTAGAATTAATATTATAGGCACCCACTTGTAATTATAATACAAAGTAAGACCAGACAATCATATTTAGAAAATGTAATTATTCACAAACACATACCGAGGCTTAAAAGTGGAACTCGTCAATATCAAGTTACAGCTAAATAATTATATTATTCAATATAAAGTAATAATTTTCAATGTACCTATTCAAACTACTACATCTATAAATAGCTGCGGGCATACGGCTTATGCTTGAAGGTACCTTACAAATTCATGCCTGATTCACGTAAAATGAGAGTGATGTACAATGACATAAACCCCACTAAACGTATGAAGAAAAAGGGGCAAATGCTAGACAGTGTACAGAGAATAATTAAAATAAATTTTCCGCGAGCAGTTAATTAGAAAACGTCAAAATGTAATAATACGATATAATAAAAACACGTCGTGCGACTTACTTTTTTTAACTAAGGTTTTCACAAACAGGGTACGGTTTAATTTACGTGTTGTGGAATTAGTGTTCTTACGAGCGGTTAAAGGGGATTGATCTTAAGAGTTTTCTCCTCCAATTTTTTACAGTTTTGTGTTTTGTTGAGTTAAGGAAACTGTTGTTTGAAGGATGAAAAATTGGAGAGTTGATGTTTTCTGAACGTTTTTAAACTTTTAGTACATGAATTAAACCGAGAGTAATAATAAGCTTTTATTTTTACACTTATTAATTACTTACGTGTGATTTCTAAATGTGAATGGTTTGTATTTACCATATAGGACATTAATCGAACATGAAAGTCATTATTTTATATAATGATAATTTAGCGACGGAACGTGTGTTGTGTAAATTTAAGCATAATGTTATCATTTTAAAATATTGAGAAATACGTACGTAATAACTTTATTATTTTGAATGCATCATGAAAGGATACAAGAGAAGTTGTTGTTTAATCGTTTCCTATGTTTCTTGTTAGAGCAATTCTAAAAAATTTGTATTCACAATGCCTTGTAATTTAACGTGAAAAATGGGAAAATTGAAGTGATAGTATTATTAATGAATTTAATTTAATGTTCTTTTTTTAGGATATCTTTCAATAATGCCTGGCTAGACTGAGGCTAAGGAACAACGTTTTTGCAATTATTTAATGTAAATAGAGGTTGCTATATACGGTTTTGGCCTCAGAAAATCTAGAAACTAAAAATTCGATGTTTAGATAAAGTATCAAAAATCACGGTTGCACTGACAATAATGGTTGTCGACTAACTCTGTAGGACGGGTGATGTAAGTATTTAAAAAGAGTCCTTGAAAGCTATCGAATGTGAAATACGTTTATTTCGGGAATTATCTTTGACAACATCTACTATCGAAGTACGGTAATTACTAAAGAAGAGCCGCAGAAAAAATAAGAATAGGATGCCTAAACGCGAGATCAGAAAAGTGATTCTGACGTAAAATTATTTTGACAAATAATTAAGTACATTATTATTAAAACAAATTAAAAAAAAGTTACTACTAAGAACACCAACATACCTATTTAAAACCTGCTAACTGAAAAAAAAGTTTCCAAAATGCTCAATTATCTAAATTATAAGCTTGCCTCTACGTAATTGCAATATAATTTATTACAAGGCTGGAGCTATTATCCTTTCATTAGTTGCGAAAACCAATATAAAAAGTATTTACCCTATTACAAAATTATGTTTTCTTACACAGTTATGTTTTCATCACAAGTACAAGATAAGCATCCTTAAACAAAAGTTATAGGCCATATATACTAAAATTATTTAACCTAATCGAAAACGTTTTCGACGAACAAAAATACTAAATTTTTAACCTAATAAAAAGAACGCACTGTGGGTACATTTATAAATTGCATACAGTTATATAGAAAAACAAACACTTCGTTCATTTCCAGCTACTCTAGCTTGTAATTTCAAAAATTTAATCACAAATATCCGATGAGTGATTGATTGTAGATATTCAGACACCACTGAAAGCCATTATCTTCGGGACTTAATTTGTTTTAACCATAATTTACCCGGACTTTAAAAAAAGTAGTTGTTCTGAATCAACATGTCTGTGTCTAACACGAGATTGTCTATTAAGTGGTAACAAAGGTGTTCCTAAAATCTTAATCTACCTGGTAAAGTATTTTCTGAACTTCATTGACTAACTGAAATCAGTTCGATACCTTCTCTTTCAGGTTAACTTACCTACTTAAGTTACAGGCTGTTTCTTTGGATGTTAAATACGAAGTGCTTAACCGAAAAGCTTTCTCTTCATAAAACGACTGAAAATATCTTTGGCAAAAATCGGAGTAATGAATTAAAACTGCAATTTAAACCTACCTTGTGTTGCCTTTTCTCTATCTAACATATTTAATATTATTTTACTTAAAATCTTTAATAAGACACAAAGTACGTGATTTTTAATTTTTCTGAATCGGTACAATTTTGCGTGTGAAATTTTTTGTGTTAAGACGATGGTAGCATAGGCGTCAGCGTTATATATTATTAATTAAAACAAAAATATCATAAAGTTCTAATAATATGAGCAGAAAATGACTATGCTACCATTTCTAACCTAACTTGCTATAATGAATTTAGCAACTTTTGAGTATGAACAATATAAGATACAAAAATAATCATTCCTTAGATCAAAAATGTATGGAACCCCAAAGTTATATTTCTTAAAGGAAATAAGCTAATCCTATTGGCAGGATTTAACAATACAGAAACTACTAAAAAGAAATGAGATTATAAACTTCTCAAAGGAATGTCACGAGGTGAAGTTTAGGTTGAATTTAATTTTTATTTATTCATGCACTAGGACTAAAAATTTGGTCATCGTAACAAGGATATTAGGATACCCAAGTGATGAAATCGTATTTGGTAGAGGTCTTGAATTTGACAATTTCTCGAATCACAGCAAAATTTAGTAATCGAAGACATTTCAGAGAAACGTAATGTATAATGTATAATGTAATGTATAATATGATAAATTTGGGAACCCGAAGCAAGGGAGACTTTTACGGAATAACCGGCTTCCGTGTAGGGATAATATTGACGGTATTGGCGTCCCTTAATTATGACAAAATGAAAAACCTTTTAAGGTAAGAGATTAGTGCAATGTGGTTTGTTTGTTTTTTAGCCATCATGTTTATCGTTTTTATTTATTATTTTTATTTGGAATTTTTCTATTTTCTTTTACAATTTCTTCCGAATCGACTGTAGTTAACCGAAACACCCTTCAGAGCAAAATAAAATTAATAACATAGCACTTATTTTACCCGTAACGAGGCACATTCCAAAAAGTCTATTATGAGTTCCAAAATGGACCTATATTATTGCGTATCCGACAATAGATCCCATCCTGAACAATATGAGTTTCAAACCAAGCTCTAGAATTTTTGACATTACATAGTTTTGTCTGAATTTTAGAATTTTCTATTTTATTATTTCTTAACTCATTAACAGATAGTCTAATCAAATTAATTTTTATTTTTTGGATAGAGCTAATTTTTCTTTTTAAAATGGTTTATCACAATCTGAGAGGTTTAATTGAAATTTCGAAGTGGAAGTAGCTAAGGTTCAGGGGGTGGAAAATAAAACTAATGCAATATTGTTTTTAAACTTCCCCTCAATATTAAACTCGACATGTTTTTGTTCAAAATAAAAACTACAAAGCTTAAAAGTTATTAAGAGTGGCTGGTTTTGAAACGAAAGCCCCGTACAATAAAAAGAAATCTTCCTCAAAGTTAACATTAGCTACTGTTGCAATAATTATTTACTCTGTAGAGAAATTACTTGAACGTAACGAATCAACGATGCGATGTTTAGAGACCGAAATTGAATTTAGTCCCTTTAATTTAAACACTGAGTGTGCATTAAAATATTAATTGTGTTTGTTGGCTAGAGGGCGTTTTGAACATTTTCAGACTTTACAATAGAAAACTTTACATTTAAGTAATTTTCCATGAAATTGTATATTTTTACAAACGAATTCCATAGATCAAGATAGCAAAATGACCACGTTTCCTTTTAAATGTTACTTGAAAGATTAGAGATCGCTAGACCCAGATAATTATTTTGACACGTGATATTTCTAGAAAGCACGATTTTCTTGTTTAATTTTATCTCAAATGGGTATTATTCGTTATACGGAAAAAGAATATCTGTCCAAAGAAGGAAAATTTAATTATACGTGTTCGCTGCACGATGTTGAATCTACGTTTTTCTGTTTAAAAAGAGACAAGAAGACGCAAAAGATAAAATACACAATGAAAGTTCATAATAAAATCATGCGTTCAGAACATGAAAAGGGCGTTTTAGCCTGCGGACTTCTTAATATCTGTGGAAATTCGTAAGCTGCTGTTATTTAACTATAACAAAAATGGTAGCGAAAACTCTTGTACTCATTACGTTATTTTAAATAGGACAAAGTAAATTGTAGTATTTGAAAAGACAGAAGAAAGCCCAGTTTAATCTTAGTTAGTTTCTTTTATGCATGTTAGCCTGAGTAGTTAAAGAAGGCAATTTTGGAGATAGTAAGGGTACCAATTTTAAACGTGGTTGTAAGTAAAAGTAATTGCAGTTAATTTAGAGAAAGGAGTTCTTTTGAACTCCAATTCATTTATTAAACATTGAAACCTAAATCTCACTTGGCTTTTGTAAAACTAACTCAAACTAATTTTACATTAGCCAGTTATTTCGATCCCGTTATAATGAAAGGAAGTCGACAGTCTTCCGACTAAGCTAGGGGTCTGTTCCTCGAGTGGAGCTTATGAGGAGTGGTTGTGGGTTTCACAACAAAAACATTGTTTTTTTTTACTGACTCTAAAATACAAAACAGGGGGTGCAAAGGGGCGCCACCAAGTCCTAGAATAGATAAATCACGGGTTACCCTAAGGGAGAACTTGGAAATCCTCAGGGAGAAAATTCGTTTTTACTGCAAAAGCAGGAGCTGTAAAAAATAGTGTTAATATAATAACAAAGGACGCAAGAGGTGCACTTTTGCTACCTTATACCATAAAGAAAAGAAGTAGCTATTAATATCAATAATTTAAACATTATTATATAGAGAAATTTAGATATTAAACTTTTTAAAAGCGCTGTTTAGTGCTATTTTATCAAACCGTAGATAAAAACTTTATTTTCATAAAAGGTATATATATATATATATATATATATATATATATATATATACATCTACCTTTTAACTCAAATAACACTACAAAATATACATCAATAATGTGGTCTAATCTTTTAGACGCAGATATTTAAATACGAAAACTATGATTGTCTCTACTATGAATCAAAATATTAATAATGTATCAAACATTACCGTGAAGTTTTTTAATTAATTACACAAAATACACAGATCTGTTAATTTGGTTTACAAATATGTGTTATGTATTCAACGTTAAATAAAATTAGTTCTCATAGTTACTTTATGTGTCAATGAATTTAAATTAAATACTTTTTAGAATTAAATAAAGAGATTAGTAATCTTAATTATTTGTAGTAATATCAAGTGTAAGCAATGGTTTATATTGTAATAAAATCCAAACAACAAAAGTTCTCGTAACTATTTTGTAAAACAAAAGTCGTAAAACGCTACCATGCTAGTTTCAATTATTCGCCTCGCTGTCAAGTTATACGAACAGCTGTTGTCAGGTCAGGTCCTTAGAAAAACGCTTACCTTGGCAACTGGTACTTTGAACTTCATTAAAACAAATACCTTGTCGAAACCACATGTGTCAGCCTGCAATTCTTCGACAAATAAGTTACGTCAGCGAATTTTCTACATCTGCGCTTACAAAACGTAAGCTTAATATTTTTTTCTGAACTAATTACGAATTAAATGCATTACTGCTTATTAAACTGGATCATTCTAGGGAACCATTTTCATCAAGTCGTACAATTCATTGAAGCAAGTTGAAACACAAAACTAATCTATAAAACGGGCTATCCAAAGTACATAATTTTCGGCTCCTTTTTAACTTATGTTAAAGCGAGAACTGTAAATTCATAACCTTATAAATCATGAATTAGTAAAATTAAAAATTGGTAATTGGTAAGTTTGTGAGATTAAAAATTAATAATTTGCACATTAGTGAGATTAGAAATTAATAATCTGTACAGTCGTGAGCGCATTATCAAAAACAGAACTAAAGTCAAGTGCTTTTAGCACTTGATGATGTTGCCATGTTATGGTGACTCGCCAGTCGCTAGCTCGAGGCAAATTCTGAGCCATGGTGCGTGTCACCGAAGTGAATGCTCGAGCTTGACTGACCCTACATGACGGGATGTGCACAAGGCACAAGAATCGTCTGACATTTGAAATGCTATTCAAACAACCAACGTTTACGAATAGAACCTATACTATTATTATTAATTAATGTACGCCTCGTGATTGGGCTATGATCTGAACATTTATTAATATCGCAAACTTAATTATTTATTTGACTAAATAGTGCTGTGTATTTTATAATTAAATTTATAAGCCTTTATAATCGTCAAAAAAATTGTTACAACATACCGAAATAGCCTATATAGCACAATATTTACTGAGTATATGTCATCGTATATTTCAGTGCTCAGGAAGTGCTGCATTTTCAACATATTCTAGATATATTCTTTTCAAATTCCTATTGGCATATGCCAAATGGAATATTTTTTTGTTGACATGGTTTGAACATTAAATTTTTTTCATATTTTATATCACTAAGAAGAGTAGAAATATGAGGCGCCGTTTGTGTCTATAATAAAAACTGAAATATATATATATTTTTTCTAATATATATGTAAATTTTTTCAAATATATATATTTTAAAATATATATATATATATATATATATATTTAAAAATATATATATTTAAAAATATATACATTTAAATATATATATATATATATATATATTTAAAAATATATATATTTAAAAATATATACATTTAAAATATATATATATATATATATATATTTAAAAATATATATATATTTAAAAACTATATATATATTTAAAATATATATATTTAAAATATATATATTTAAAATATATATATATATATATATATATATATATATTTAAAAATATATATATTTAAAATATATATATATATATATATATATATATTTAAGAAATATATATATTTAAAATATATATATATTTAAAAATAATATATATTTAATATATATTGAATTAAGTAACAATGAAATATATATATATATATATATATATATATATATATATATATAATTTTGCATTGGACTACCGCCCGATAGAGGCACTGTTCTTATTCTGAACGCGTGCGTCTATTAGAGATCGCACGTTTTCAGAGTTAAGCACCCTGGCTCTGGTCAGTACTTGGGTGGGTGGACACTGTTTTTTTTAGGAGCGTACATATACATATAGCAGTTGCAGGACCGTGTAGCACATCTCGACATGCACATAAATAATTATTTAACAATCCTGTACACGAGTTCAATGAAAATTTCGGTGCTGCATGTGATTTTCGCTTGACATACATTTTATTTATTATACCTGTTGATGGTTGCAAGACGCCGACACAAAGGAGGGTTACTTACAATCGCAGAAGAGAGTGCTTGCTATTATGTAATGATTATACGACTAATTGCTTGTCTTTTAGTCTACTTTTCGGCTGTCGTTTATTAAATTTTTGAGTAATTTTAAGAAAACGCGGAGTTTGAATATTTGCTAGATGCATTCTCATAAGCACTTTACATACACGGAACGGGACATTTCCATATAAAGTTGGGGTTGTGTAATTTAATAAAAATTACAAAGTCAGGGAAAACTACGATATTCCAGCGTAAAAAGAAAAAAAATGACAACCACACGCGGTGTGTTCCCAAGCGGTCACCCACCCAAGTACTGACCGTGCTCAACGTTGCTTAACTGCGGTAATCGGACGAGAAGCTGTGCTTTTTAACATGCTATCGTCGTCATCTATACTTAATGTCGCATTCCGGGTATGTAAAGTGCTTATGGGAATGCATCTAGCAAATATTCAAACTCCGCGTTTTCTTAAAATTACTCAAAAATTTAATAAACGACAGCCGAAAAGTAGACTAAAAGACGGGCAATTAGTCGTATAATCATTACATAATAGCAAGCACTCTCTTCTGCGATTGTAAGTAACCCTCCTTTGTGTCGGCGTCTTGCAACCATCAACAGGTATAATAAATAAAATGTATGTCAAGCGAAAATCACATGCAGCACCGAAATTTGCATTGAACTCGTGTACAGGATTGTTAAATAATTATTTATGTGCATGTCGAGATGTGCTACACGGTCCTGCAACTGCTATATGTATATGTACGCTCTTAAAAAAAACAGTGTCCACCCACCCAAGTACTGACCAGAGCCAGGGTGCTTAACTCTGAAAACGTGCGATCTCTAATAGACGCACGCGTTCAGAATAAGAACAGCGCCTCTATCGGGCGGTAGTCCAATGCAAAATTATATATATATTTCATTGTTACTTAATTCATTATATATATTTTTTAAATATATATATTTTTTAAATATATATATATATATATATATATATTTTAAATATATATTTTTTAAATATATAATATTTTTTAAATATATATATATCTTTTTTAAATATATATATATTTTTTAAATATATATATATTTTTAAATATATATACCTATATATATATATATATATATATATATTATATATTATATATAATATATATATATATATATATATTAAATCTATATATATATATATATATATTAAATCTATATATATATATATATACATATATTTTAAATATATTTATTTTAAAAATATATATATTTGAAAAAATATATATTACAAAATATTTTACATATATATTAGAAAAAAATATATATATTTCAGTATTTAGTATAGACACAAACGGCGCCTCATATAGAAATATTTATATATATATATATATATATATATATATATATATATAAATATAAAATTATAATAAACTCTGTAACATATTTTAGGCTTGACATTTGTCAAAAATGAAAAATTGGAATAATACTCTTGGGACATTCTCATCACATTACTAAAGTTACAAATCACCGAGCTTAAATGTCACAAAATGATTATTCATAGAACATTCCTGATGCACTTAAAATACACATACAGAAGTTGATATTTTCGCAATTTGTAACTAGTAGTTATGTTAAGGGAGAAACGTCATCACTGTTCTTTGTATGTAAGAGTTGGTAATATTTAGGCTTCGTGTTTCGCTTATTTCATATTTTATTTTAATAAAAGTGACATATCCTACCCTTGCTGTAAAGATCATAATAGATGTGTGCAAAACACTTAAAATCTTCACAAGTTGGTAGTATTATGTTAAATCTTTGAAACATTTAGCTTAGCATCATACCTGTGTGTTTGTACTTCTTACAAGAAAGCACTATATGAGTCACCATTTTCTTATTTATATGTAGCTGAGGGGACACACTTTATTAGCCTTAGTTTGATTAATTATTATACTAGTCCGGAGCATATAGTCAAAAAACAATAAGAACATAACCTCAAAAATTTTAGGGTATCTCTTGATAAACATTTCATTACAAATTGTTTACCCTTGAAAAACATATTATGTACTATAGTAGTATTAAATGTCTTTATGTCTACAATTTTTGGGGGTAGTAAGATTATATTTGTTGACCAAGAATGCAACTGATAATTTTATCATTAAGTCCATTAAAATATGGCTGGTGAAGGCGAAAGGCACATGAAACAATTATTTGTATGATATTACCGTTGTAATTCCTAGTCTAATATGCATTTAATTACAGAATCAACAAGACAGTACAATATTAGAGGCTGAATGAAAATATTGCATATATATTTTGCTTTTAAGATTTTTATTATTATGTCGAATAAATGGAGGATAGTAGAATATTGATGGTTGATTCAGGACACTTTTGCGCATTATCCCGTATTTCGGTACCTGGAGATGTTTGGGTGGTCTGTTAATTAGATCTGCACCCTAATTTTCTGGGCGATCTAACCCTGTTAGAATTTTAAAAATGGGATTATCCCTTACAAAGTTACATCCTGTTAAAGCCTCGTACCCCAGATTTTTGCGCATTGCATTCATAGCTAACCCAGATAAAAACCCAGATTTAAAATTTCTTTAAAATCTATAGTTGCAAATTTAAACATCGCTTGTAATGGTATAGAAAAAGAACCTGTTGTACTCGTCCATATACTCAAGTTGTCCACAAATACTGTTTTCAAATAATTTTGGATAGGTTCTTATAAATTTGTATAACATGACCCCAATAGCGCTATTACTGTTTTTGCTTTTAATTATATCATGTTCGAGATTCCGTAAAACATCATTTCTATTATACCTTTCCATGGCTACATCTAACAGAAACAGATTTATATTAGGAGTACCGTTTTCCGTTAGTTCTCTTAAAGTACTATCGTAGTTTAGAACGATCTGAGATATCCCTAAAAAGTGTTTTAAAGTTCCTTTGGTAAATAACATATAATTCTCATCCAATGTCACCACTTTCACTAAACAATTCTTATTTAAATAAAAACGCAAGTTGTTAAATTTACATATCTGATTTCGCACGCCAACTTCCATAGTGCGTGTAATTAATAGAAGATTTGATATAAACTTCCTAAATACCTTAAGGGATACATCAAGTACGGTCTGCGAAATGATGTCAACAAATCTGAAAGTTATTTTATAATAATCGAACGGGTTCAGGCCTACAATTATGATTTTGAAAGAAGATCTTGTTATGGCGTATGGATTTTTAAACAGCAACTTGGCTCGATCTAACTGAACTGCTGCGTTTATACATGCTTCATGCGTTGCGGTCGACTACTTTTCTAAATTCTTACTTTGCTCCCACTCATCGTTTGTAATTTTTAGTTTTTCCTGGAAATAAACCATTTCGATATGCTTCTCGTTGTGTTTGTTTACGGCGTCACCTCCAGTAAAAATGCTTTCACACACACTGCATGAGATACTTAAGATGTTTATTCTAGAAAAAAGAATGATCAACAGTTTTTGAATTATACATGTAAATATTAATTTATTCAACGTTTACAAGCGGATAGTATTAAAGGTGTCTTGCAGGTAAAGTTGCCGAATAACAATAGAAAATCGCAGTTTAAACATGCAAGTTCTAAAATGTTGTCTTACTCCGAAATTTTCAAAGCTGGAAAATTCTGTATCACTATTATACTTTGAACGACTTTACGTTTTACAAAAATAAATTCAAAATGAACTTTTAGTATCATTTGCCCCGTACTAATGCACATAGAGAAAGTATAAGTATAATTTGTCCTTACACTCACCTAATTTAAATCAAATTATTAGAAAGCGTAATCCCATATATAAACTAGAATTGTAGGAAGGTACCTTTCACAATTAATAGTCAGACGTCATTAACAAAACAATGCAAGGCTGACGATCATAAATTTCACTAAATTTATTTAGAAAATACGTCTTATTTTGAACTACATTTAAAATAAATTATGGAACTACTTTTTAACCCACCGTGCATTAATTGACAATTTTAACAATCTTAGATATTAATAAATATTTTTTGAGTTTTACTCAATTATTGAGTTAAATCTAAATAAAAATGTAGAGGTGTTTTGCTGTTAGGTTTTTGAATATTAAAACATTATGTGGGTCTATATTAGAGCTATTTTTAAAAGATGTGATAATTGATTTCGATTTCCAAAAAAAATCTATATTAATTTGATAGGTTAGACGATGAGTTTATCTTAAAAGACAGAGCAATGCTGTTAAGAAATAGATTAAAGATGAACACCGTATGCTTTGTAAAAGGTTGATCTGTAAATCAGTAAGGGGTCGTTCGATTTGAAAAAAATTTCAAAGGATTTGAGAACATGAGGAAAAACACAATAATAATTGATATCTTACACGACGGAGTTATATTAAAAATACCGCTAAGAGTTATTTTTTATAAAAATTTTAAAAATGGTGTTGGTGGTTAAATATAAACAGGTAAAACCCACTATAAAGCAATTATAAGCAACACATTCCCAGTCAAGACTTGCATATAACGCTAATTAACATAATAAGGAGATACGCACTCTCGGCCGTCAGCATAGAAGGCGAGGGAGCCATGTTCCATAGCCTTAGTTGTCAAAGTATCGTCAAGTTAAAGATGGATTTTTCTGGTGTTGACGTTACAAGTGATGTAAAAGTGCCATTAGGTATCGACGAATTAGTAGGTAAGACCACCTATGCGCTAGGTAAATTTACATCAAATTTTCACCACCATAACGTGAAAGTTGGTTTTGATTTATCCGGTGGTCTATAACCAGTCGTACAAATTATTTGCAAAAGTATAATGTGGCAAAATTATGCTATAAAAATGGATTACTTTAAATGGAGAGAGTTTTGCAATTTTCAATTGGAATTTAGAATCATACAAGAAGCAGCAAACGTAAAATTGAATGCTTTTTCTGGCGGAGATGTTTTAGAATTACAACTGTATCGTGAGTTCAGATTGAAACTGATTGCCGAAACATTTAATATAAGTGTGTGGGTGGCGAATAAACTCCAAAAGGAAAATTTATATAAATTGGAAATTACGATAGATCGGAATGTCATTGTGTTACTTGAGTACGAGTGCATCAAGCTAGTAAATTTGCGAGAACTAATCTATTATAAAATGGGGGAGTTGAGGTGTAGAAACTTTCCAGAATTTTACGAAAAATTTGTAGGTGATATAAAAAATGTATGTGAAAGTACGACGGACGAAAAAAGGGTTCAAACGTTATTAGAGGAAAAGAGCCGTGCGAGTATTTCTTTGTTTAATGATTGCAACATTTTAAATTACTTGACAGTGTTAGAAATTATTAAATTCCACCCCACCAGTACTTAGAAGATGCGCCTGCGAGGAAATCGCTTGCGCAAATGTTTAAAGATTTGGCTATCCCAGATTCACCAGACTCTGGTTATCACAGCGGTTTATAGATGTTATCAATACATGTTTATATTTTATTAAAAACATTATATTTCTTGATAAAGTTTGTTTTACTTATTTGTATCGCCAACATCAGCAAAAATTATTAATAGACGTATTAAACTATCTTGTTTTTTTATTCTTGAGTTTAAAGTGGTGTAGCCGCTAATTGCATTTTTTTAGCGTCATCAAATATGCGGTTAATAGTATCTATTGAAAGTTGTACGGGAATTTTTTCAAAATGAGCAGTAAGACCGACGACAATTTTTAATTCCGGTAAATTCAATTAAACATTATTTCTGTTAGAGAAAATAAAATTTCATTTTCAAAGAAATCGACTGACCTCGTCCTATTCCTAAGTTAGTGAACAACGTTAACAGGTTTATAAGTGGTTTGCGTTTAAAAAATGATATACAAATTGTTCAAACTAATGAGTCGGCAATAAGTAAATCATTGAATCTAGTCAAGTATTCGATTTCTTTATTTAAAACAAATTAGATTTTAAATAATAATTAACCGCTCTTGTAAAATGAGAAACTAATGGTTAAATTTAATAACACTAAGCATGTACTTTCACTTGGTGATTCATTTTGAAAATATACAAATCTGCCATTTCCAAAAATATGACGTAGAAGTTATTTAAAATTAAATTGTTTTATTAGTAACTATCCTGTAGACAATTGCATGATATACCCTTAGTAAAAGTTTAAAGTATTTTATTAAGTTTCCCTTCAAAAATTAAAAAAAGTAAATTAATATCTGCAGCTTCTTTAAATCAAGATGTAAAATTCTCCTGAGGTTTACTCCGATTAAAAAAATTTCTAAAAATTTGGTTTTCCTAGAAAAATTTAGGCCGATATTATGCGTCATACCCTAAGACGATTTCGGGTAACTTCTTAAAATCAGGGATATAAATATATAAGGGTGGTTTGATTTAAACAATTCCGACGGTTTTAAATTATCCGGGCAAAATCCAGATTAAAGCGAATATCTCGGGTAACCAAAAAGGGATTGAGTTAAAATTAAATACACAAAAAATTAAAAGTTTCGGGGCTTTATACGAGTGTAACTTTGTAAATGGTGATCCGATTTAAAAAATTTCAACGTTTTTAGATTGCCCGGGAGATTTTGTATCAGGTTAATGTGACTAGTCCGAGAAAACCTTTATCTGGGTGAAATATGAATGCAATATGCAAAAATCTGGGGTACGAGGCTTTAACAGGGTGTAACTTTGTAAGAGATAGTCTGATTTTAAACATTCTAACGGGGTTAGATCGCCCGGGAAATTAGGGTGCAGATCCAATTAACAGACTACCCAAGCACCCTCCAGGAACCGAAATACGGGATAATGCGCAAATGTGTTCTGATTCAACCATAAACATTCTACTGAGGATGTTACAAAATGATGGACACAGCTTCAGTTTCCTATATATTTTATTTTAATTCTGTAAGCTACGTATTATCATACATAGAAGGTGGCAGAATTTTAATATGCCCCCTTGCAGCTTCACGCATAACATCTAGGCGGAAGTTGAATTCTCCCTAAGCTTGATGGCGAATCTCTTGTGTTACTAAGTTAGCCGTATTTCTACTACTCAACTGATACAGTTTCTTAGGTCATTCAAAATCGCGGGAAAAGGTGGTTCGCATACTGCATCTTTCACGAAAACTGAAGTGCCAAGTTTTCATTCCCTATCGACTTATCTATCGTTAAGATAGAGTCTCTTTCAGGAAATGCCTAACATTCAGATGTCAAAGGGGTGGAACTCCGTACTACTGGAAAATGTAATCTTCCAAATCTTCATTCATTTGAGGAACAAGTCAGTTTCGCAGCATGGGGATTTTATATCCTCCATATCCGTACGTAGTGCCTGTTGATTTTCCCACTTGGATTCATTACTAAAAATCCAACGAGGCAAAAACAATTAATCTTGTTCCATGTTTCGAAGCATTCGGCCACAACGTTCTACACATGTTACCTTATTATTTGCGTGAAAAGCCTGTACGAGTTGTAGATGGTATGGATTGTATCCGAACGATAAATGCTTTTTCTCATTGGAGGTTCAACGTTAAACTACCACGAAATACACGCAGCACCGCACTTGCAGACTCGTTTCTACTATACTCCCGAACGCAAAAAATCTCGTGTTCCATGGAAGACATCTTACTTACAACCGAAACGATAAGTATTCGAAACAGCTGACGCTACATTGCGGTGCAGTGATAGAGCGCTCTAGTGGTAGTATTTGAAACTTTACTACATTTTCTTTCAAATGTAACGTACAGAATTAAAACTCAACATATAGTTCAGGAAATATAACAAACTAAAGTTATGTCCATTATTTTGAATCAGCGTTTATATATGAATAAATAAAATTTATATGTATAGTATTTTATTGTGCTTAGGGAAAATATGTGCCTTGTGTTTTAAATTTATCATCAGTGGCAACCGCTATTTAAAAGCTAGATAGTAAGAGGCACAATTTTTGTATCATTCAAAACTTATTTGTTAAAAACAAGTCCATTCGAAATGTAAAAGGTGGGGTGTAATTTAATAATACCTAATTATTTAAAATAGTTCTAAAAGCAACCATTAAAAATTGCCCGAATTCAATTATAGGTTTGTAAAAATGCAACACCTTGGTGCTTCGCGAAATAAAAAACCAATACAAAAAGAGAAAAATTAATCTTAAATGCGTAAAATTATTATTGATGCACCCTCTATAACGGATTTCATTCTCTTAAGGAAATTGATTATACAGGGGGCATCAATAATAATTTTGTCTATTTAAGATTCGTTTTCTCTTTTTGCATCTGGTTTTTATTTCCCGTATTTGAATTTCTTTTTGTTTTTAGAAAATACAATTTCGATTAGGGCAGTCAGTTTAGTTAAAATAATAAATTGGTGTAATTCAACAAAATATTGAGATAACGCATGAATCATTCAATCGGATACACGTCGTAACAACAAAAACTGCTAAAATGAAAGTTTCCACAAAACATAACATTTAATAAATATGTGATAAATGCAGCAAATCATGTAATAAACTTAAAGCCGAAATTAGAAAGTTATTTATGGTAAAATACATGTTAGGACGGAATTCAAATTCATAACTCATTTTAAAACCACAAACAGGTAAAGCAGATTTTAATATTACGCATTTCTCGCATACAATTAAGAGAGATTTTTCATAGTTCATTAGAAATAATTCCAGTTAACGGAAACAATTAACGTTACAGTGACAATATAACCTCCAAACAAGATAACAAAAATATTCCTACAACGTAGACAAAATTCATTTCAATTTATTGAGATTGATGAATATTAAGTTACCGATTAATAACTATATATTTCCTTACAAAGTACGCATGTTTTTAGCATATTTATTCGGAGTAATTAAAAAAAATTTAAGTCATGGGCGCGTGGTTTTTGCGTGGCTTTTGTGTAATGGGATCCCATGTGTTCACTCCGGAATCACGTTTTTCATTTCACACACTCCATAGGCAGACCAGATAATGGCATAATCTTCCAGCCGGATGCAAGGAGGAGTAGGAAGTAAATGATAATAGTTATATTCGACGGGAAAATTAACAAATTAATTAATGAGTTGCGAACCATAGGTACAGACACGAGAAGGTGAGCAGTGAAAGGTTTGTAGTCAAGTACACCCCATTGATTATGGAATAATAAACGGGCGTTGAGGTTGTGAACCACAGATTTTCGACAGAACCTACATTGCTAATATACCAGGGCCGTTTGTTTCCCAGCAAAGACAATTTGGAAATAAGCACCTGATGACCAGCTAATTTACTCTTGTCGCCAATGGACTTCTTAGTTACCTAAAAGCAAAACCGTAAGTCCTACTTTATTAGAATTAGAATTTTATGTTGGTGACACTTGTGTATGAAACTTGTTTTATAAATTATTAATAATTGTATAGCGCTACAATAAAAGTATAAAATCTGGACATTGCAAGTGAGTGGCAAATTAGAGGAGTGTTATAAAATTATTATTCTAGCTAATGATCAAGGTTATGATAGTTAAAGATGAACTGCTTATGAAATTTTACCATTCTGTGTGTGTATTTGTTTAGATATGCCGTTGATATTTACATTGATGTAAGTAATCTCAAACTGTTGTATGTATACTTGTTCACAGAAAAATGAAATAATGTCATAAAATAGATTTAGGTGACGTAGGAAGTTAAAATTGGTTGTCTTATTTGTTCAAACGTACTTTATGACATTAAGAAAAATGAAATCAATTTTACCAACAGGGTCAAATAAATAAACTCCCCCGAAAGCACTTGTTATTTAAGGGACTTATACTAAATGGGTTGACGCCCATAATTTGGCAGTATCGGAAGTCTTTCAAAGTAAGTGTTATTGGTAATGTAGCACTGAAATTGCACCGAGTGAATTATTACATTTTCTTTCTATTTTTTTGGTATTGCTTTTAGAGACCCATTCCTGCATCATTGCAGTTAGCCGAAACACTCTTACTTGGTTACGAGATTTCCGACCCTTTTGGGCAACTGCAAATTTAATAACTTAACGCTTCATTTATTTGCAGCAAGAATCACCATAGCTATCCTTATTATAAATAAATTAAGCGTTACTATTTCAAAGCAAACAATTAGGTCATATGAACAATGTAGTACTTTAGATACTAAGTGCGCATCTCGTATTTTACACAAAATAAAATTAATCAACAGTAAATAAACATGTGAGCTTTTGTCAAGCGTTTTTAAAATTTAACCTAATACTTTTTGGCAAATAAACTAATAAGTAGGAAAAAATTACTGTGTTAGGGCTTTTGGCAAACATTCTTTTTAAATTGTACATAATACCGTTTGTAAAATAAACCAATCAGTAGAAAAAAATCAGCGTGTGTCTGTCAAACCCTTTTAACAATGGTAAATTACACCTGTAGAGCGATAATATCGCTTCGCAGCAACAAACAATAGTTCTACAATGTCAATGTTTCTTATCACGTAACTACACCAAACGCTGATACGGAATATGCCATTGATATACATGAAAGAAAACAAATTGTATACCTGTATGTGTCTGGGTACTTAGTTTGCAATCCGTCGGGGGTGAGTCAGCACAGCAACGCCATGATCGTCGGGATCCATTCACCTTGTTACCATAACGGCACTAGCGGTCTACGAACAAAAACAGTTAGTCTACAGACAAAAGCAGTTGGTCTACTTCAACGAACAGTTGGGCCTACATAAGGAAAGAACCAATTCGGCCTCTAGCTAAAAGCTAAAAAGAAAATCTTATTAGGATGGGCAAGCGCGGAATAACTCACCAATACATGTAAGACACCTCCTACATGTCGAACAAAAAAAGTGCATTGCTTTTGAAGTGCTGTTACAAATAATGTAGAAAATATTTCGACGCACAAGCTGAAGAATCAAATTCAAAAATGGTTGAAATAACACGAATTTGAACTGCAAAATCCTCACGTTATCGAAGCGCGTTTAAACCTGGAAAACACGGTTTTATCGGATAGTGCGCGACCTTATTTCATCGTGTTTTTACATTGGAACAATAGCGAAAACCATTATACGCGGTCGTAATGTATAACAAGCTCACTGATACCTAAAACAGGATATAAACTATTTAGTTATAGCATAAACTTTACGTTTCAAAATAAATAAGTTCAAAATGAAAATTTGTAGAAAGCGTACTTATTGTAAACAGGATGTTGTTGAAGAATTTAAAAATTGAAACGGAATCGATTTAATAAAATTGTGGTAAAACGGGCTTATAAATTAATAAGTAAAAAAAGGGGTAATTAATTTATGCTAAAAATAAACGTAACACCTTTTACTTTTAAATTCTCTATAGTGCTAATAATAATTTTATTTTTCTAAAAATTCCCTATTTTGAGCTTGAGTACAACCAGCATTTTAGAAATCTAATAGTACATTCTGTGAATCTACCACAGAGAACATACCAGGCATAAAATACAAAGCATATTGTTTGAATGTTCGGTAACATATACTAAGAATATACGAGGGCTATCTCTTCAGTTTTGCATATAGAGCTGGAATAAAACAGCAAATAGTTTTTAAAAACTTTATTTGTTTTTTGAAGTATTCTTTACGAAGCTTAATGCACTTTGGCGTACGCTTGAACTAACTCTGGTAGCAGTTACCCCACTCCTTGGTTGATATAATAAAGATTGCATTTCAAAAGGCACAGACTGCTTCTTCTGACGACTGGAACAACCTTAGACCACATAGTTGGTCCTGTATTTTCGAAAAGGTATAAAAATCGTTGGTACTTAGGTCGGGACTGTACGGAGGATGGTTTAACAATTCTACGTTTTGTTGGGTTAAAAATTCAATTGTCCTGCGAGCTGTGTGCAAACTTGCATTGTCTTGGTGTAGAATGATTTATCGAATGGCGTTTGTGTTTCGAGGCTTCGCGATGACTTGCAGCAAACAAATGGTTGTATACCATTCGGCAGTAACCGTTCTTTGATCTTGTTGGAGGATTGTTACTACATCGCCTACTTTCGAGATAATTGTTGGGACCATATTTTTGGAGATACTTTGAGAACGGATGACTTTTGTCGGTTTTTCTTCACTTTTAAACAAATAAACAGACGACTGGTGTTTATTTTCTGGCTCGTATGAGCAAATCTAAACAATTGTTCATACAAAATTTCTTGAATTGAAGTCTTTGAAATCCCATGTAACGCCTCAATTTTGCGATGTTACATGTCGATCTTTGTTAACGCGCGAGGGGTTTTATAATTTTATATATCGACTTACCTTAGGCGTATTCTATTCTTCTGTGTCGTCCCTACTCTTCAACCAAGTGGACTTTATGTTTATTTATTGGACGTGTTACGTAGGCACTCGCACTGTGTTTTTTAAGCGTTTATTTATAAAATCACATTCTGATACACTAATGACTTATCTCACTTTACCAAACCAACAACCGTTTCTTTTCGATGTCTATGAGCAAGTGTCTGTCACTACCCCTTTTTTTAATTTAATTTTCACAGGCACAAAGGATGTTCTATGACAGGATATAACGAGACAAGGGGTGGCAACTTTGCTATTTTATTTACAACTACGAATCTACGACGACTTAAATTAAACACAAAAACGTACGAAAAAGAGACTAAACAATCTTTGTTGATGAGCTTGCGCACAGCATCGATGTTTTCCTGATTGAATGGTGTTTTTGGTGCAACTGCTCTTAGATCGTCGCTGAAACTAATCCGTCTACGTTTGAATTCTTCATACTAATGAGAAATTATTGACTGATGTGGTGCTTCATTGCCGAAAACAGGGACCAACTTGGCGAAGCATTCTTGTTGAGATAAGTGTTTTCAAAAATTATAAAAAAATATTGCGTGAAAATTTTCAAACTTTGACAGTTCCGCGAAGCTACAACAATACATGTATCGCACTGAAACTTTGCATTTACGTTAACTAAAGGTGGGAGTTAATTATTAGTGTTGACGTTTAATTAGTGGCGCTTTCTATGTCCCAGTATGCAAAACATAAAGACATCCTTCATATTCTGACACAACCTATGCATGTTAAGCAGGTATCCCAATGAATATGCTCAGCATATGCATCGTATGTACTTGATGTACTATGGCATATGGTAGAATGTTCTATAAATCCTTAACACAAATTTCTAGTATATTCTATGCATTTGTTTTTGCTGTGTGGGAGGGTTATATAGAATATCAATCGTTTCACAAACAGTCGATTTGCCGAACTACCAATTATGTATGGTTTTTACAAAGATTTTAGAAAATGAACTCACGGCGATAGATATCTCCTTAAAATTTTACGACTAATGTAACAGACAAGCAGAAGGTACATGCCATTTTCTTAATTGTGCGGTAATTTGTATCATACGCAACCACGAGATATTTATTTTACTGCGGTAGGAGAAGTTGTAAAGTTTAGATCCATTATCAAACTATACAATGTGTGTTAGATACCTCTGTTGGGAGCAATGTGTGGAACTGTGCGTCTACAGCGTCAATACAACTCGAACCAATTTTGCAAAGAACGCTCTATATGCAATAACTGTTCTTTATTTTTCTGAGCATACAAGCCTTTTCAACAACTCGTAGTTACAATAGAATTTGTAAAAGCTCTCCCAACAACTTATTTTTAGAACTAATCGCTAACAGTACAAGTATTATTTTCTAAAATTACGACGCTATCTTTTAAATTGCTATCGAAGCACCACAATTAACTATCTGAGCACTATTTACTGATTTATATTATTTTATGGGATCACTACAGTAATTTATTTTAAGAGAGAGTCATTTATATCGACAGTTATTTATGTCACATATATTCCACTACGTATTTCATATGACAACTAAGAAATCTTATACTAGAACATATCGTAATCAAAGCTTTACAGAACTCAACTTCAATTAGAACCGAATCTAGGAACCCCTCAACGTCTATTTATACCTATTAAATTGTACTAGTCATTTTGGGAGCATTCCAGAAATTATTCCAATTATGTTCTTGAGATTTCTTTTTGTAATCTTTAAATATAAAGTCTTGTACCTATTAATCACGACATCTCGCACCGCAGAACCGGTTAATCATCTTTTGTATTCAAACCCTTCGTTTACGTTCCAATGTAATTATTATGGTAACAGGTATATTAAACGGTGCCAAAATCTATTATTAGAGGTTTCACAAATAATCCTAATACTAGCTCAAAAATTTGTTACCTTAATTTAAAGCTTAAGCTTAAACCGAACGAACTATTTCTATTCTTACCATAATCTAAATAATTTGCAGTTAGCAATGGATGAATAGAACATACTGTTAGTATATGGAGGCATTTGTTGATATAAATAATTCAGAAAACAGAAAGTAATTACGGTCACTACGATATTAATTTTCAAATATCAAACTTGTGTACTACGAAAATTGAGTGCATCCCATACTTAGCAGTTTCACTGATATCACTACAATAAAGTGCACAAGTTTTCAAAGTAACTAAAACTAGTCTGAGGACAGCAGTTATCCATTACCCAAAGACCAAAATTGAGATGCACCCCATACTTGAATCAGTAATAACTCCCTTAGCCTAATCACCACAATGAACCCCACTATCCCAAATTGAAACATAAACCGCAAGTAACCTATTGTTTCAAATCTTATAATAAATTCTTTAGGTTCAATTTTCGTAAGACTAAACTTTCCTGCATGTGTGTAAATAAGTACTTCAATTACTATTTTTGGCTATCCTAAATTTCAGAATATCTCTGAACCAGGCAACACATCTTATTCCGTGTTCTTTCACTATTTGAAGTCGGGTTTTCAATCATCAAATTTTAATTGGTTGATCATTGATAATACTAGTCATTTATTTAACATCTGGCATTCAACTTTAAAGGGTGACTTACCTACAATTGATAAAAGTCATTATTGGCATTTTTCACTTTTCTTTGTGTTTTAGAAATGAATACACAGTTATTATCTAGTAACATTTTCTGAAAAATGTCAAAAGACCAAGTTGCATAAATACTTTTTTTAAAACACTCCTCCTGGTGCAAGTATGATATGTATGCGTGGTGGTGACTTACCAACATATTGTTTCGCCTTTTTATCCTAGAATTGAATTTTATCTCATGATTAAATTATACGATTAAGTTTGGGTTGTATATCCTTCTAGATACTCATCACTAGGTCTTCAGTCTAGGAATTGGTTAGACGCGTACCCCTGTTGTTACCTATTCTAAACTAACCTACACGTTTCTCTGAAATTACCACAGTCTACATCTTTCACTATTTGCGTGCAATAGTCTGATCTAGGTCTACCTTTACCTTTCTTTTTTCCTATTTCTGTTTGTAACGTATCCAGCACTATTCTTCAAACGTCTTAGAGTAAGTCCTGCCTTTTAATTTCTTCTATTGATTTTGTTTTCCTAAGATATCTTTATTCCACTCCTACTTCGTTAACCTCTTTGTTATTAACTTTATCTGTCCATGATATCTTCATCACACGTCTGTAGCATCACATTTCAAAAGGTTTCTTTCTACCATTTTTTCTATCTGATTTGCCTGCTGTCCTTATTTCATAGCCTTATAGTACTGATCTCAACACATATGCTTTCTACAATTGTTTCCTTGCTTTTATATTTGTTATCTTCGAACAACAGCCGCTGCTCTTTCTTGTTAGATACAGCTCGGATCTCTATTGTGTTTTAAATATATGCCTCATTTCACCGATATTCAGTGGTATGTCAAGGTGGTTACACAATTTGCGTCTACTAAGATCCCCTAGCACTTAAACATTCGCTGAATTAATGGTTTTCCAATAAATCTTTTCTCACAATCAACATTAGTTGAGAATATTGCAAAACCAACACTTGTAGCTGCTTATAATAGTCATCAGGTTTAGGTACAATAATTTTTTTCGTCATTAGGTTTTCAGTCTTGGAACTGGTTGGACGAATACCTCTATTGATTTCTATTTTGAGCCTACACATTTCCCTGAAATTTTCACAGCCTACATCTTTGACTATCTCTGTGCAATAGTCCATCCGAGGTTTACCTCTATATCTCTTTTTCCCTAGCTCTGCTCCGCACTATTCCCTCATGTGACGTACTATCCTATCTCTCGTATTTTTTATTGTTTTCCATATATTTCTTTCTTACTTACCATTTCTAAAATCTCTTTGTTCTTTGTCTGTGCATGATACCGACATAATACGACATTTGAAAAGCTTCTATCTTCTTCTTGTCCGCTTCTTGTACTGTCCGAGTTTCACAGTCGTACAGTGCTCCACCCATATGCTTTTAGCAATATTTTTCTTGCTCCTATGTTTGTTGTCATAGAACATGGTAGTTGCTTCTTCTTGCTAAATGCAGCACAGCCTTATGCTATTCTTTGTTTTAAATCTTCTAAACTTTGCCCATCTTGCGTTATTTGTCTTCGTAGATAGCAGAAATCTTTAACCTTTTATAGGTTCTGGTTTTTTATTTGTATTCTCCTTTACATAAGACTACTATAGTTTCATCATTGTTAATACTCATACCGTAACTCTCTGTTAGAACTGCTTCCATTTCATTAAGAGCTGCTTCTATCTCTTTCTTGCCAGATGCTAAAACCGCTATATCTTCTGCAAATCTAAGCATATCAATCTTTTGTCTCTAATATAATAATTCCAAATGTTTTCCTGCATATGACAGTATTTATTGCCTCTTCGATATACAAGTTAAAAATTAGTGGGGATAGGATAAATCCTTGTCTTACCCTTTTCCTAATATTTACTTCCCTACGTTCCGGCTCTAATTCTAGTACCACCGTTTGTTCTTTGTATAAGCAATGTACTATCCTTCTGCCCCTAAAACTCATTCCAATCTTTTGAGTATTTAGAACATTTTTTTTTCTATTTTACAATGTCGAATGCTTTTTCCTGATCAATAAACCCTATATACACGCTTTCTCCTTTTTATATTGTCTTCTCCATTATCACCCTCAGAGCTAAAATAGCCCCCTGTATCCCTCTGTTTCGCCTAAACCCAAATAGATCTTCCCTAGTATTTCTTCAACTCGTTTTTCCATCCGCCTTTGTACAATTCTAGTTAATATTTTTTACACGTGTGCTGTCAAACTTATTGTACAAAAATTTTCACATCAATCAGCACCTCTCTTTTTGGTATAGTGACTATGATGTCACGTCTGAAATCTTTGGGTATCTCGCCTGTTTCAGACATATAGCTTACAAGTTAGAAGAAACGTTCTGTTATTCCTTGTCTAACGGCTTTTAGAGTTTCTGCTTGCACCTTATCTTTACCCGTTGCCTTACCATTTTTCAAACTTTTTAATGCTAATTCAAACTCATCTCTAAGTATCATTTTTTTTAATGATCCTTTTGTGCTGTAAATTCCTCTCTTGCATATAAACTCCCTCAATATTCTTGGCATCTAACCACTGCCTCCACATTTTCTGTAATGACGTTTTCTTCTGCACCCCTTATATTTTTGCCATACGATTTTATATTTCTAAATTTCATTCCAATTAGTTTGTATGCTTCGTCTGTATTTCCTATTTCTATCTTGGTTTGTATTTTTTGCACTTTTCATCAATCCTTTGTTCTTTAGCTTTCCTGCATTTGCAAATAATTTTCCATTTTATGGCTTCCATCTCTTTCTCACTGTTGCTAGAAGTGGGCATATATAATTGTATTATTACTGTATTTACCGGTTTAGATTCTAATCTTACCATGAGTACTATTTTGTTCTATTGTAAGTAATATTCTGCATAGTGTCATATTTTTTTTCGCATAACTATCCCTAAACCAGAATTTCTTTATTCTGATCTTGTATGAATTATCCTAGAGTCTACGCTCCAAAAACCGCCCACCTCTGGCTACCTAATTTTGCTCATTCCCACTGTGTCTAGTGTTAACCTATCAATTTCAATTTTAAAGTTCTTTAGCTTACCTACTTGCTTCATTTCATATATCTGTCATTCCACGCTACGGCACGCAGAATGTTTCCGACTCTTTTTCTAAACTTTCCGATCACATTCTGCAAATTGGTTTCCTCTTGGAGATCCGAATGGGGACCATTTTAACTCCGGCATTTTTACCCCAAAGGATGCCATCATCTTAAATAACAATTTAAGTACGCTGTGTACTTGGGTCGTAATGTGGTGGTTTCCCGTTTCCACATCGCAGTAGTGCGTCTTGAATGCCGTACTGACGCTTATGGTCTCTAAAGAGCTGCTGCTCACTTTCTGGGACCTGTCTTAGTCTGTTTCATCACTAAAGGCCCTACTAATTTGGTCAAACCTCTAATTCGGCTTTTTAGATCACTGGAACTCGCTGTCATTCTACCCGTTTTGGTAATCTAGAATTTCTTTAAAGTGCAGGTCCATTCAGAACAGGCAAATACTGTAATTCCTGCTAAATGGTACTCCATTTCTAAATTAAATTTTCTTTTTCAGGTGAAAATTCACTATCTGAATTTTTGATCCGTTTAAATAAACGTGGCATTTATCAAAATATTTCTACTCAACAAGTTTTTGTGTTTACTTCGATACTGCTTACCAGAAGGACCTTACTCATTTTTAGTGCACGCCCGCGTTTCCTCACCTTTTGGCAGGACGTTGTCAATTTATTAAAAGTAGAAATTTTACTGCGGGTTACGATAAAGTTTAATAAAAGAAACAAATGCTAGAACCATAGGTTCTATTGAAACCATTGGTTTGTACAAAGTTTAATTTTTAGGATTCTCAGTTTGATTATCTGAAGCATAACTAACAATTGAAATTTTACAGCGCAATCTTGCCCCATACTATCAATCCTCCATTTCAGTACGAAAACAGTTTGTATTATTTATAGAAGCTTTAGTATTTTACTTTAATAGAGTGGCTATTCTAATATAATATTAATTTAGTATAAATAATTAAAATATTAAAACATCTAACACATTCCTATACAACCAGCAATAAATATTGGGATTACGCTATTCGTATTAAATAAAAAAAGTAGCGATTGATCTAGGTAAATAACCGTAACAGGAAAGCTTATTTGTACGCATTCACACGAATTCAAAGAAACCTCCACCATACTAGAGGTCCCCGATATACATAAACTACTAAATTGCAACCACAAAAATTGGCATTGCGAGCGTAAATAAACACGCCGCTTTAAAAAGTGTGGGAACAAATAACAAATCACACAAGGAGATGCCTTTGATCTCGACTTAGAACAGCGCTACACCCACTACCCCACGAAAACGAAATATAAGATTCCGATGATGTTGAAATTAAAAACTAATAAAACCCACTGATAATGATAGGGGGACGTTCAATCTTTCATTTTCAGCTATAAAGCTTGACACGCGACCATCACCGTGTGGGTTAAAGGTAATTCAAGTTCGCTGTTAATGTTCTCGTATCATAGACATCAGCATAATAGGAATATAATTGTATTGTCTTTTTGGAAACCTTCGAAACAACTGTATATCCATGGAGCAGTGATATGCTGTGTTACATGGGCTGGGGAAGGACTTATTTCATTTCAACCAACAGAAATCAATCAACGTAGGTACATGTATGTTATTATAAATCTCAAATGATAACATCTGTAAAGCAGGCGCAAACTCGAAGCTTCTATACTTAATTATTAGGAGTAATTACTTACTGCGAATGTGTGCTTTATTAATGGCTTTCAAACTTGCACTCAACTTAGAAATCATATTACATAGTTTTTAATTTAAATTGAAGTGAAGCTCGCTTAAAAATATCGAGGACGGACACCAACAACGGTGGTTGATGAAGGAATGTGAATGAGCGTGAGCGATTAACTCGTAAAATTATATTACCTGCAAGAAGTTAAACGGATGGTAGGTAATATCTTACTATGACCTTTCCCTTTTTTTAAATATTGTAAGGAACACCAGGTACTTGCTATTGAATAACTGGCTGGAGAGAAAAGTGGCGTTACAAAATAAAAACTGTTAGGAAGTAAATTCCAGCATTCGTTATTACACTACGGGATTGTAAGAACTAAGTTCTCGACCCCGAGTGAAAACGCGCAATTAAAAATACCGATACAGGCGAAACTGCCAGATTTCTAAGTCGGACATTGGATTACCTGTCACCAAAAGAATCCTGCACTAAGGAAGTCGTTCGGAGCTTTGTAAAAGGACAAATATAAGCTGCAGGCTGTTGAACTTTTTCTTTCCGCAGCTACATATTTCATACTATTGTGATTGATTTTAATCAAACGAACGAAGAAGATTTTCTATGTTGGTGCACGCTTATTTAAAGCGTATTACAAACCAGAAATTCTTACATATAAAAGTACCACATCTGTATCCGTATAATTTATATGTACCAGTTAATTTAGATGTATGTCTATAATTAATAAATACTTTTTTTAAATACGCCCATATTTAGTCAGTTAGGTATAAATCTTAGTTCTTTGTTTGTTATTTACTGTGATGTACATGCTTGATAATATAGGTTAGGTTGTTAATATTTTAAATTAGTAAAAGGCGAGAAGTACGTACATGTACATCAACCTCTCCTGCAGTAAGAACAGTTTAACCTCTTTTCAAAGAACCACCTTCTAGGGAGTGGATGGCAGTGGATCAACTTGTACTTCTCTAAAATTATCACAAACGAAAAAGGTCGCTTAGTGTTCTATAAACGCGTTTTTTGTTGCTGATGGAGTTTCGTTGCTCTCACTTGTACCTAGCGGTCTCTAGAATAGTGAGATAAAGGTATGCTCCGTTTTCTTGTTCTGAAATGCAGAAAGCTGCAAAAACATTCAACTTACTGCTATCTGTTAATATTAATAAATTTGAGTTAATTCGCCTAATACATATTTTTTAATAGGCAATGAGATAAATTAATTATTATAGTATTCGGGATATGGCTTCTTATTTGAACTGAGAATTGTTTTCTAAACAAGTTGATGGTTTGTTTATATTACAAGAGCGCATCTCTTTTGCCACTCAAATTTCAAACTTGCTACCTACATTGACGTAGCTGGTAGAACAATGAAAGAATGCCCGGGCTCAGTTGGTGAGTAGGCGGGTCTTACCAATACAAGAAAGAAATAAAGGAAAATCTGAAATAAAAATAATAGGAAATCAACAGTGCTTATCAATACTTTTAATTAACCTAAGTGACATTTTGGAGACATACCAGTGCATTATAACCAAAAAAAATCAATAACCACAAGATACACATATCAAGTAGAACACAAAAATCACTCCTTAAAATGGCGAGTTGTAGTTTTTCGTCCCTCCCTTACGTTCATTACCCAAAAAAAAATTGCAATTCTAAAACCAACAGCTCTGAATTCTCATTGTAAATATAAAATTTAATCTATAAGATTTTCGCTACGAGGTCGTAATTAACTAAAATGTACATTTACAACGCCAATAACAGCTCTACATCACCATCGTGAAAATAAAGTTAACTACATAAAATTATCACAGTAAAAGGTCAGAATATAATACAATATTATCGATAAATATCATCTCACATAAAAAGAATCGTTTTTCCCTCACAAAATTTAGTCGGCAATAGAAGAACCTTATAAATAGGCCGTTTCATCAAGTACATAAAACCCATACCAGAAAATGGTGGCTAGACACTCACCCTCGAGTCCACAGCGTAGCTTTGGTCCTAATAACATGGCGGAACAAAGGGGGCTTGGAATCAGGCAGTGTTGGTTTTATCCTATACCAAAAAGGAGCGGCAATCCAACGGGTCGTTAAGTCCCCCGAAGAAAGAAGCACACAGTATGTGCACAAAATTGTGAAGATAACGAAAAAAGAAAAAATTAATGAGGAGTAATCGTTGTCATATGCATACAGAAAGAATCGAATAAAATATACAGGATGGTGTTTGAGTATTGGAAGCAGAATCTATGTGAATGAGTAATGACATAAAAAGGCGTACGATTTAGTACACTGTCGAAAGGTGAACGTAACAAACTCTATCAACCTTTTGTGAATATGGCGGTCAAAACAACTGTATGTTCATATTTGGTAACAGATGAAAATTGTTCTAATGGGGAGTCAAGGAAAGTTAACATTAAACATAAAGATATTGTAGAAAGCCAAACCTTCTCCACCTATTGCTTTTAGAAATCTACTTTCCATTAATTAAGTTTTGGCAGAATTTTATGGAGTTTGCATATCACATGTAATGCGCAAACAGTTAAATAATGTACGGGTGTTATTTTTAAACCAAGAACTATTCTGGTTTAAAAGTAAACACAACTACCGTTTTTTCCCAAAATTTTATATCTATAATAACCAACATCCTATAGCTATTTTTCGACGTAATCCGTTCCACTCGAGGCATTTTTCCAAACCGAGATGAGTTTGACAATCCCCTTGTCATAGAAGTCGACCGCCAGTCCGTTTAACCAACCGTCATAGAGAACAGTTCGGCAAACATATTGAAAATTCTTATGCAGTTTGTTGATAGTGAGGAGCCTTTTCTACCGAATGTGTGCATCAACGGCTGCTGTCAGTTAGTCCATAATTATGGTTGGGCAGCCAAAACGTTCCTCATCAGGGATGTTTGTTCTTCCACCATTAAATAAACCGCACCACTTTCGCACATTCTCTTCGTTCATTATACCTATGCCACACATTACAACGAGTTGCCGATAGATTTCGACATGACGAGTCGTTTTGCACTTAAAATCCTAATCACAGCGCGAACTTCGCAATCGGCGGGATTAGTAATGGACATAGCCGATGTTAAATTTCTCCACAATATTGAGTACTTCCGCTAGCAACTTCAGCCTGACAAATGACCAGAGAAGACATTAGATGGTAAAACGACCGCGGGAAACGATATGAGCGGATAGAGGGTGCAAACGGTTCTTACTTTAAAAATAACCCTCCTACTTGATTTTGTAGCGTGCAAAAATAGCAGTGCTCCAGAACATCTTAACCCAGTAAAATGACAAAATTTGGAGGAAATAACACTGACTGGGCTGAAACTTTGTAAACAGGGTTGTTTTAGGATACTATTTAACACATTAAAAGTCCCCATGTCTAGACGCTACGTTGCTAGCAGGAGAAGGTCCAAAAGGTCCAAAAAATCAGTTTTTCCCAAATAACTAGGAAAATATCAACTTTGCGATAATTTATGTTAACATCAAAACCCTCCCTGCCTGTAACGTAGAGTCTACACGTGAGGACTTTTAATATGTTGAATAGTACCCTAAAACAAGCCTGTTTAGAAAGTTTCAGCCCAGTCAGTATTATTTCTTTCAAATAGACAAATTTCGAGTCATTTTACTGGGCTATCAAGGGTTTAACAAATTCAATATATCGCTCAATATTTACGGCCAGTGCACTTTATTAATTATGTGCGGCTTTGAACCGTTTACAGACACTAAACCATGGTGCTCATCTGAGAATTCTGAATTTTGGTTAATTCAATTAAATATATTTAGCACCAGTCGCTAGGATCTTGTATATCTCTCTATTTTAGTAATCGAGGAGTTCCGAATCAGTTGTAACTGAACAAACAAATCTTATCTGCACTGCTTACCAAAAAAGTATATCTATACGCTCACTATACTATTTATAGCAAAGTTAACTGAGCTAAAAATCCGCTTCTATATAAGAGCATAAAACTTGTACTGCGCGTAAAATATTTTATACATCTAATAAAGGGGTTCACTGCCGGGATCAAAATACAGCTTATTGATGGCTATGTTAGCTTTAGTCACAAAGTCGCGGTAATCCAACGCTATCACGTATGTTTTTAACACTCTATACCTATTTAACTTAGATCTTATATATTATTTTGGGTTTCGTATATAACCACCGTAAAAACAAAAATGCGATTACATGATTAGAAAAAGACCTTTATTGAAATAAAGTAAGCATGGAATAAGTTGACTTATCGCGAAACCCCATTTCAATTGTAGCGAATTTTGATCTAACTATAAGAATTGCACTCAAGAAAAGTCTCTACTCGATATCTCACATTTAATCATCGTGCTATATTTCTAATCGACTGTCCACTGAAAGCTAAATTTAAAAAATCATTAACAATCGATGTAAAACTACGTACAGAATTAAAGAAAGCATGTCTTGCAAATATACGCGCTTATTGTATTATCATTCTTTCCATTATAGAACAATTGCCAAAATTACCAAAATTCTAAGATATATATTTTTTAAAAGTAAAATACTTTGTTGCTTCATCAATTGTTAACAAGATGTGTAATATGTACATCTGTAACACGAGTTATGCATCGCCCAATCTCTATATGTATAATAAAATAGAATTTAATAGGAATTATTAGAAATTCTTAAAAAAGCTTAAGTCATATGCAACAAAGTAAATGCAAGGATAAACCAGAGATGTTATTGAAAGTTCACAAGCAAGTTGTGAGAACGGATGCAATACATTGTATTCGAGACAGTAAGTGATACTGCAGCTGCAGGTCACAGACGGTTAAGAAACCGCGATTACTTAGAAATCAAGATTGTTACATTGTATAATGAATAGAATTAAGAAATAAGCAGACATGAGCTCTGCAAGTTCCCACAGACATGTGAGGGGCAGGGACAACATAAATACCCCGGGAGCCCCAAGACCATCAGTCAGTCTTGAGTATTTCAGCTTTAACATTGCTGTTAGCTTAAGTCACCCTAATATTAGTTCAATTATCAATTATTTTTCGACTTAGTTTAATTTTAATCAAGCATGTTAAAATTCCACATTAATATCTGTTTAATAAATAAATTCTGTTACGAAGTTTTTGGAAGGAGTTTTTAAAAAGACCGCTCCCAAGGCCCGAAACGTAACTCGCGATGCGTAACGCTAGTTGTAATGGAAAAAATTAAATTAGAATCAGAACAATGAAAACTTCCACCGATCAAAAAGGCCGATGAGTCCTCTAATTAGAAATCAGTCTGGGTCCGTTGCATTTTACAACTGCAAGCAAACAGCTGGAGGCGAGCTAGAACCTAGACACAACTAACGCCAGAATAGCAGTCGGCGGCCAATGGTTAAGGATAAGACCTTTTTTGCTGAATTTTTAAATGGATTTGTTCAACAACCCCTTTTCTCACCAACGGTTAAGTTGCTATCTGCGAAAACCCCCATTGTTTCAGTTTGTAAGATCCGTCATTAAATTGCAATAATCGCACTTAATATTGTTAATTTTTTGAGAGCCGTATAATTTTTTATGGAGAAAAAATATTTCTTAAAATTTTGTTATATTTTAAGCTCAAACTTAGATGAGTCTAAGCTTACTAATAACGAAATTCGATTTATATTGAAATTGCTTAATTATACAGTTTCTATTAAATTTGTACCTGACTAACGAATCTGACAATTATCCAAGAACTTAACTGCGTGTAACGTAATTCTATTCAACTATTTTCAAAGAAAAAATTAAAGTTTCTGTATCTACCCTAAAATTGTAATTTTTTTATTAACACTTGCTACATATAGTAATGAACAACCTAAATTTAAATTGTTTTCAGATAGCCTAAGAAAATTTTCTTCTTTTTCTTGCGGTGATAGTCAAGTTAGCCATCGGTAAACAATTTTTAGTTTTTCTAACTAGTTATCATCATTATTAGGTCTTCAGTCCTGGAACTGGTTAGACGTTTTTCCATCTTGGAATTAGTTGGGTGCGTACCTCCATTGATTTCTATTCTGAGCTAGCCCACACATTTCTCTGAAATTCCCACATCCTACATATTTCACTATCTGTGCGCAATAGTCTAACCTAGGTTTACCTCTACTTTTCATTTTCCTATCTCTGCTTCTAATATATTCCTCACTATTCCCTCATGTCTTAGTATGTGGCCTATCATCCTATTTCTCCTATTCTTTATTGTTTTCCACATATTTTCTTTGCCTACTATTTCTAGTACCTCTTTGTTCTTAGCTTTGTCTGTCTATGATATCTTGATCATACGTCTGTAGCACAACATTTTAAAGACTTCTACCTTTCTCTTGTCCTCTTCTCCTACTGTCCAGGCTTCACAGCCGTACAGTGTCGTGCTCCATACATATGCTTTAAGCAATCTTTTTATTGTTTCTATGTTTGTTGTCTTTGAACACAGTAGTTGCTTTTTCTTGTTAAATGTAGCACGACCTTGTGCTAATCTTTGTTTTATATCTTTTGCACTTTCCCATCTTGCGTTATTTGGCTTAACCTCTTGTAACTTCTCGTTACCTATTTGTATTCTTGTTTTTCATTTATTTTCCCCTCCTTTGCATACTAGTACTTTAGTTTTATTTTTGTTAATTTTCATACCGTATCTCTATGTTAGAACTGTCTCCATTTCATTGAGAGCAGCTTGTAACTCTTCCTTGCTAGATACTAATACCGTTATATCATCTGCAAATCTAAGCATATCAATCTTTTGTCCCTGCATAGTAATTCCAAATGTCTTTCTGCATTTGACAGTATTCATTGCCTCTTTAATGGAATTATAAATTATTGAGGATAGAGCACATCCCTGCCTCACCTCTTTCCTGCATTAATTCTATTACCGCTGTTTGATTTCTGTATAAGCTATGACTATTCGTCTATCCCTATAACTCATTCCAATCTTTTTGAGTATTTCGAACATTTTTTTCCATTTTACATTGTCGAATGCTTTTTTTTAGATATACAAACCCTATATATACGTTTTCCCTTTTTTCTATTGTTTTCTCAATTACCACCCTCAAAGCTAAAATAGCCTCCCGTGTTCCCCTGTTTCGCCTAAACCCAAATTGATTTTCTCCTAGTATTTCGTCAGCTCCTATTTCCATTCATCTTTGTACAATTCTAGTTAATATTTTTGACACGTGTGCTGTCAAACTTATTGCTCGAAAATTTTCATATCTTCAGCGCCTCTCTTTTTTGGTATAGTTACTACGATGTTACGTTTGAAAACTTTGGGTATCTCGCCTGTCTTATACATATAGCTTACAAGTTGGAAGAGACGTTCTGTGACTGCTTGTCCAGCGGCATTTAGAGTTTCTGCTTGCACCTTATCTGTACCCGGCGCCTTACCATTTTTACGACTCTTTATTGCTAATTCAAACTCTTCTCTAAGTGTAGGATATCCCAAATCATCATTTTCAATGTCTTTTCCTGTTCTAATGCTGATAGTTCCTCTCATGCATATAAATTCCCCTATATAACCTTGCCATGTTACCACTTTATCTACATTTCCTTTAATGACTTTCCTCCCGCATCCCTTATATTTTTGCAATATGGTTTTATATCCTTAAAATTTATTCAAATTAGTTTGTATGCTTCATCTGTCTTTTCTATTTCCATCTTAATTTGTACCTTTTTGCACTTTTCATCAATCCATTGTTCTTTAGCTTTCTTGCATTTGCCACTAATTTTCCAGTTTATGGCTTTGTATCTCTGTTTTCCTGTTTCATCTGATCTATTTTTGTATTTTCGACTTTTTTCTATTAAATTCGGTATATTCTTTGTTATACATAGTTTCGTATTTTCTTTTTGTGTATACCCCAGAATATCTCTGGCCGCCATGTCTAAGCTGGATTTAATGTTATTCCATTCTGTTTCCACTTCCTTAGTATCAGAAATTTTCCCGATATCTTTCAGTAATTCATTTGACTTTTTTCAATCTTTCGTGGATATGTTTTTCTTTTAGTTTCTCAAAGTCAAAATGCTTTTTTCCGTTCCTTTTTTCAAATTTTTAAATTTAAAAGCGGCCTATATAATTACGATGTTGCGATCAGTGTCTATATCTGCTTATGGGTAACTTTTGCAGGCTTTTACTTGATTCCTAAACCGTTGTCTAACAAGAATGTAATCTATTTGATATTTTCCTTCCACGTGTATCGTCTTTCTAGCATGATGTTGAAATAATGTGTTTATGATGATTAAATTGTTTTTGTTGCAAAATTCTACCAGCCTATTTTCCCTGTCGTTTCTCGTGCTTGAACCAAATAAACCGGTCCTTCCCTACCCTGACTTACCACTGCATTAAAATCCCCTGTAATTATTAAATTTTCAAGTCCTTTTACGTATCTTAGTATGTTTTCGATATCTTTGTAGATCGCTTCTATAGCTAAAGGTGGGCATGTATACTTGTATTATTACTGTGTTTACCGGTTTATATTCTAATCTAACCATGAGTACTCTTTCGTTCTTTTGTAAGTAATTTTCTACATAGTGTCCTATCTTTTTTCGCATAACTATCCCCACACCCGAATTTTCTTCCTCTGATCCTATATGAATTACCATAAAGTCTCCACTCCAAAAATCCACCGCCTCTGGCCAGCGAACTTCGCTAATTTCTACTATGTCTAGTGCTAACCTATCCATTTCAATTTTCAATTTCTTTAGCCTGCCTATCTTGGTACATACTCTAACAATCCACGCTCCGGTTCGCAAAATGTCCCCGACTTTTATTCTGAACTTTCCGATCGCATCCTCCAGAGTAGTCCTCTCCCGGAGATCCGAATAGAGACTATTTTAACTCCGAAATCTTTTACTACAGAGAATGCCATTATGTTTATTACAATTTTATGTACGCTATGTACTTGGGAGATAATGTACCGAAAGAGCCGCTGCCCTATTTCTATGTAGTACGCGTAAAAAAACTTGAATTTTCTTTAAAATTACAGTCAGCATTCGCTCTAGGATTTTGGCGCCCTCATGTAGAACAGTATTTGACGCCCCTCAATTAAGCATTAGAAAAAAATTGATTTTACAATTTTTATTGATTTATTTTACAAACAGATACAACATGGTTAGTAATACAAACAACAAGATGAAATAAGTATTTATTTATATCTTATCTATTTCAATAGATTTCAGAATTATTGCACTAAATGACTATTTCTGATAACAACATTTATTTCCAGTATTAAAATGCAATTTTTCTTGCTCTTGCTGACACAAATTCTTCAAAAATTTGACTTGCACCAATATTGTCACTTATTTCACTATCAATTGAAATTAGTGATAAACCAACAAATATTTCTTGAGATATCATTGATCTCAAATAAGTTTTGATTAACTTCAATTTCGAAAAAAGCGTTCACTAGCAATGGAAACAGGAAGTGTAAGTAAAATTTGTATAGCAATGGTCAAATATGGGAAAGCAGACTCAGGTTAGTATCAAATATAAATTGAAGAATATTTAAAGAATCCTCTTCCCCGCAAATATGTAAATTTGTGTCCCCAATAATCTTAATTTCATCAAACAATACTGCTCCAGAAATATACATTTCTCCTAAGTTGCTTTAGAAAATTTGCAAATCATTGCAATACTTTTATAAAGTGGCGCAATCTATACTACAAATAATATTAAAGTTTGTTAAAAAAATTAATTTTTTCGTATGTTGGGATAATAAATTAAATCTTTCTGTTATGGAATTAATGACTGTATTTAAAATTGTAAAAAAGAATGAAATTTTAAATTTGATTTGTGAATCATTTGGCGTTTCATCTCTTGCTTCATAATTGAACATTCTTTTTTTTCGTTTTCGAATGGATTTTTCTTTAAATTCGTGAGAAATGTCTAATAATTCAACTAAATCTTTTTAAAATTGTCATCTGATCGGTAGTTTTGATGATAAGTGATTAAATTATTAAGTGCTTTTGTTGCGTCATTTAAATGTTTACTTGGCTTTTGGAGCATTTTATTAACGACGTTTATCCGCTAGAGTATATCATACCAAATTATTATGGAGCAAACATATTTAAAATCTTTAATTTTGAAAGCTAGCGATTGGGCTTCGCATTTGGCATTATTACTATTAAAATTATTACTCTCAAATATGTCAATAAATGCATTCAAAGTCTTTTCAATACTAAAACGTAAGGGTTTCAGCGCTTCAAAGTTAGACACCCATCGAGTATCAGATAAATTTTTAAGTGTTATATTGGTATGTTTTAGTAAAACATTCCAACGTTTAACTGATGAGTTAAAAAAGTTATAAATCTGCTGAATAGTAGCGAAAAAGTTAAGAATTTCTATATTTACCTTTGCTACATCACAAATCACTAAGTTGAGAGTATGTGCTAAGTAAGGAACAGAAAATGCTCTGGGATTTACATTTAATATATGTTTCTGAACCCCCTTGATTTTTCCTCGCATATTTGCACTATTCTCGTACCCCTGAACGCATAGATTTTTGAAATTTAACTTATGTTTTGTAAAAATCAATTAGATAATTTGATAGACCTTTTCCTGTAGAATCTTCTATTTCTAAAAACCCAAGGAAATCTTCGCGAACGCTTATTTTATTATCTTTGTCTTTATGTACAAATCTAATAACTACTAATATCTGGGGTGCAATCCAGTTACAAAAGCCGTCAGTAATTAATTGAAGTAAGATGGAAATAGGAAAGACAGACAAAGCATGTAAACTAATTAGAATGAATTTTAGGTATAAAAAGCTTATAGCAAAAATATAAGGCGCGCGATAGGAAACGTAGAGGAAATGGTTATATAGCAAGAATATATAGAGAATTTTAACAGAACCGGAACTAGAAGCACCGGAACAGGAATCACATATTGAAAAGGATGACTTGAGATATCCTATACTTATAGAGGAGTATGAATTAGCATTAAAAGACCTGAAAAATAATAAAGTAGCGGGTATAGATAACGTACCAGCAGAAACTCTAAAAACCGCTAGACAGGCAGTAACGGAACATCTCCTCCAACCTGTAAGCTAAATGTATGAGACAGGTGAAATGACCAAAGATTTCAAACGTCACTATGCCAAAAAATGAAAGTGCATATAAATGTGAAAATTTACGAACAAAAAGTTTGACAGTACACGTGTCAAATTTTTAACTGGGATTGTAAAAAAACGGATGGAAACAAGGGCTAAAGAAATATTAGGAAAAAATCAATTTGGGTTTAAGCGAAACAGTGGAATACTGAGGCCGATTTAACTTTAATGCTGATAATGGAAAACAACGGAAAAAAGAGAAAGCGTATATATAGAGTTTGTAGATCTGGAAAAAGCATTCGACAATGTAAAATAAAAAAAATATTCGAAATATTCAAAATAATTGGAAACAGTTATAGGAATAGACGGATATTACATAGTGTATACAGTTGTAATAGAATTAGAGAAAGGACGTAGAGAAATAAATATTAGGGAAGGACTGAGACATGGATATGCCCTATCTTCGTTCATTTTTAACTTATATGTCGCAGAGGCAATGAATACTATCAAATGCCGAAAGACAACTGGATTTATTATGCAGGGACAAACGATTGAAATGCTTAGATTTGCATAGGATAGAACGAGGTTAGTATTTAGCAAGGAAGAATTAGAAGCAGCTCTTAATAAAATGGAAAAAGTTCTAACAGAGATATACGGTAAGAAAATTAACAAAAATAAAACTAAAGGGCTAGTATGTAAAGTAGAGGTAAAAAGTTAAAAACTAAAACACAAATAGGAAACGAGAACTTACAAGTAGTTAAGTAATTTCTGTTATCCTAGGAAGTCAAATAACGCAAAGTGAGAAAAGTGCGAAAGATATAAAACAAAGACTAGCACAAGGCTATGCTGCAATTAACAAGAAAAAACACTTACTGTGTTTAAAAACAATAAACATAGAAATAAGGAAGAGATTGCTGAAAGCATATGTGTGGAGCACAGCACTGTATGGTTGTGAAACGTGGAGAATGGGACAAGCGAACTGGAAAAAGATAGAAGTCTTTGAAAGGTGGTGCTACAGATGTATGGTGAAGACACCATGGACAGAGAAACTTAAGAACAAAGAGGATTTATAAATGGTAAGGTAAGAAGGTATATGTAAAAAACAGTAAAAAGTTGGAGGTATATGATGATAGAAGACGAACTAAGGCATGATGGAATAGTGCGACATGTATTAGAATTAGAGAAAGAAGATTTGAGATAGACCTAGATTAGACTATTGCACACAGATAGTGAAAGATGTAGGCTGTGGGAATTTCAAAACAATGTGTAGATTAGCTCAGAGGAGAAAACAATGGACCTACGCGTCCAACAAGTTCTAGGACTGAAGACCTAATGGTGATGATGATGATTTCTTTCAGGTTAATCCTAAAGGTAAGTTGAAAAGTGCGTTCTGCGAGTTTTTAGTGGTTGCGTTAGAGGTAGTGCTTTATATGCTATTAGTATTTGCAGTTTCTGTGGGTCGTGGCTCTCTGCATCTTCTCATCGGATGATACCGTCGTTCGTTAGTTTTTATAGATGCTGAAGCCAGTTACATATCTCCTAAATTAGAATATAATCAAATGGAATTATTAAATCTTAAGTTAGATTGTTACAATGTACAAATTGAAGGACATATTACAAAAGGTTAATGGAAGTTCATAAACCAGACATGAGAACTGATGTGAATACTTTGTATTCCAGAAGCCTTTTTAAAAAGGTAGATTGGCATTTGATCACTTTCCCGATTTACCCTTGAGCTAATCGTTCAGACCAGCCGGTCACATTATTTAAGTTTCCCCCACATTCAAGCCATCCCTTCAATTCTTTTCTTTTGACTTTAATTCAGTTAATAATGTGGAATTTCTAGTTTAGTTCATGGTACCATACAACATGAAACAATTTACAATAATTATTTAAAAAAATATACAAACAACCTAAGCGTCGATGAATTAAAAACATGTTTGAAGTTGGGCTCAAACATTTATGCATCTAAAATACGTTAAATAATAATTATTTACTTGCATACACTTGCATAAATATTGTAGTTTCCGAGTATGATAAATGTTTGTCCTCATTCACAGATAAAATAATTCTATTGATTGTGTTAAGGAACAACTTGTAGTATATCCTTTACAATTGAATTTCGATGATAAAGAAATAAAATACAAAACCACCTCGAGTTCAGAAAACATGGATAGAGTAGTCGAAGTGCTTGTTAACGAAACCACTGCTTTCCGCTTGAAACCACTGCAAACAAGTGCTTAACAAACTTGAACGAACTGAATAAATTCCATTCTACAATATATTTACAAAGTACAAGTTGTTTGAAGAGGGTTTTTGAGGTGTTGCAAAACACAAGCTTCAGTTTACTAATAATATTTGAGCAATATTGGTTTTTGGGTTCTTTGATAGTTCCGGAACTTTAATAAATTGTTTTTATTTAATAGAACAGCGGTTTTATATACGTGCATGTGTATATTTAGACAAAATGCATTAAAAAAATTTGCACATTAAATTGGGGTAATTTTATTTCCTTTTGATCAAAGATGAATAAAGAGATTAAATTTATACATATTGATTATTCTTGTAAAGATGTCAGATTGGCAAACAAATATTTGTTTTGCCTAAGAAGTAGGGCGGTGTTAGAAGTTTAGGTAGCCTAGCACGTTAATTTATATACAACAACGCACCGTAAGCCTACTTAAGTTTCACAATCAATCAGAATGTTCTAATAATCGCTAAAAAAATGTAAGGTACAAAGATAAAAATTAGTTTATGAATAACTTCGTATATACGCATGATGTGAAATTAAATTAGTAGAGGATCTATGATCCTTCTTAATATATCAACCCTTCATTGATGGACACGCAGACAGGTAGCCAAATACAAACGCCTGCTTGAGCGCACGCACACACCCACGCACATGCAGTTTAATTAACTGTCACTGTAGGTATAAAGTAGATAGACTAGTTCTAAGAATGTTAGACTAAGATTCCCGCCTCTTTTGGGCAATTCCAAGTTCAAGAATTTAACGCTTTGTTTATCCGTGAAGAGCCTTTACTTCATTTACTTGAAAGAATTTAGAAATATATGAAAAAAGAGGATTACCCATGCGATTAGTGTTGTAACAACATGAAGATGGTGCAACAGCACATGCAGCATAAAAAACTACAGTTCTTCTATGTGTTTATTCATGACCACCAAATAAGATTCCATATAGAATTAGAGTTTTTGGGGACTATATGAATAGCTTATTATGAACTATTTGTTTCTTTACTTAAAAAATAGTATATGCAGATCCCCTAGAAACAATCCCAAGCAGCATTCTAAGTAGCTTCAACTGACATTGGAACTTTAGCAAGGAGTTGCTACAAAACAAATCCCAATTTTGGCACTTTAATTGATACAATTACTTACATTTAGCAATCCCTTGTAATAGTTTAGTAATTGTTACTGCTTTTGGGAACTACCTGGGTACATTACCTCAAAGTAATTAATTATAGTGTCCGGAACGTAATTATTACTATGTTAATCTATTTTCTAGTTGATGTAACTTTAAAGTCGTAAAGAATACCCCTGAGGTGTAACAAATCAAGTTGCTGCTACATGTCTGAAACCCACACTAGACCCCTAAAGTGATGGTAGTTATGGTAGTATTGCAAGGGACATTTACTTCTCTGCAATCTCCAAATATACTTTAAAGTTATTTTCACTATTTGTTTTAAATTAAAATGACCACCAAGTTGTAGTTCTCATGTAAAATAACCATCTAGTAACTTTAACTTCATTGTGTATCTCAGATACATTTTTTCTACTCTAACCTACAATTCTATATTTGCTCTGTCTGTGCTAGTTATTTGCAATGTTCCTATTGTTGGACTGTGTATTTATCTTATCATAAATAACATAATGCCAAAGTACAATAAAAGAACGAAAACGACCTTCCGACATACAACTACTTTTTATAGGAAACTAAAACAGGAATTGAACCTGACTAATAACAGCAATGCTAATTTATTAGCATATAAAGTAGTGAAAAGTAACAATATCAAAGAAAAGCTGCCATTAACTCAACCACAATTTGTGGCACCACAAACTCAAATTGCAACTGATGATGTTGTATATATAACTAGTGGAACCCAGGATTTGCAGGACGTGGATTTAGCAGTTAGCGATGATTTCAACGAAGATGATGTTCAAGAATGTGATGTATCTGATTACGAAGAAGAGAAAGCTGTTTCTACACAAGTTACACTACTGCAACAAATATCAGAATGGGCATTAGTTCACAGAATAACACATTCTTCACTAAACGATTTATTAGTAATATTAAATGTTCAGGGTTTAAACTTACCATCGGATAGTAGAACGCTTTTAAAAACTCCAAGTTCGGTACCTATTACACAAATGGGAAATGGAGAAATGTGGTATAATGGAATAAAAAATTCATTGTGTGCAGCTTTCTATAAAATAAAAATTCAGGAAAATATAAAAACTCTGTGCTTGGTTTTTAACGTAGATGGACTTCCACCTTTTAGAAATGCACCTTGGGGCCAGTATAACGTCCCCCCGTTGTCCCATTTATGGGGAATTAGAGTAAAATAAATACCCCGCTTTTCTTTGGTGGCCACTATTTTAAAACCGTCCATACCGTCGGCAAATTACAAAGTAAGGTTAGGAATACTTTTAATGGCACTTAATTTGACAAGAAAAGTGTGGCTCTCGTAGCATATACGTTGTATCGGAGTGACTATTACACTTTAGTTCCGAAATATGTATGAAAATTTTTAACTATGAAGTGATCACAACTTCTTAGTGTAAATTATTTCAGAGAGCGTTACTACCCATACAAAGATAATTACTATGAACACATTTTTTTCAGTAATTATCACTTTGTGGTAATTTTATGAACTACTTCCATATTTATTTACATAATGTGGACGGCCATTATTATATCTAGAATTATGTTCAATCTGTAAAGTAGTTTTACTTTAAAAATCCTAAAAATAGTATACTTCTTAAATATTCTCAGACTTAAAAAATATTTTAAAAATTATTTTGTACATAAAAATGCACTTGACATTAAAAAACTCAAATTTCAGTTAAAAGAATTTTCACTCAAAAATTATTTTAAATAGAGAGCTTTGAAAATTTTCGATCTAGCGCAATTACATTTATCAGTAAACTTATAGTCGCATATAGATTTGGTGTAATAGAGACAGCATATTTCCAAATATATAACGCCGTTTATTCCTTTACTTTTAGAAGCCATTATTCTATTCAGCACTTATAACGAATAGGAAATACATTAAAACCTACGCTTTAAGTTATACAGGACAAGGAAAGCAATAAATTGTCAAAGAAGACTGACGTTCCATATAAAGTGATTGATGATAGACTATTACCAACCTGGTGGGTAGTCACAACTTAACTTCAACGTTCTTGCATCAGTTCCAAAGTGTACACGGCAACTTAATTGCTACGCAACAATTGTTCCCCATTTTGGTTAAGAATCCGTAATAAGATAGTAGTTATTTGGTAACTGTGTTCAGTAGCAAAACCTTTGTAGTTCTCGGAAATGGTTGTTGGTACGTGGTGACGACTAAAAATGCTGCTTGGGATTTGCAAGAACCCAAAAACATATTGTAGAAGGTGTGGTAGCATAATACCGGAAATGTTGAAATTGCGGTCTTGATAGTATAAATGGAAGAATAAACATGTATAGTATGCGAGGTGGGGGGCATTTTAAACGTTTATTTTTGTTCAGCTTTTCTGTTAATAAATACTATCTTAAGTAGAAGGGGTTTCTGTAGGTATAAACTTACTACAGGAAAATAATGCCGTTGAACACCACATTTTCAAACGGTAAGAGGGTGCTAAAAGCCAGCACAAGCGTTTTAACTATCCTAGCTAAGATATGTTTTCAGTGTTCTGGTACAACAACAAGCAAGGCATTTATGTATGCAAATGACTATGGCATTGAACCAAGCTTGACGTTTTACCTAATACAGCAGTAATTATTAGGTATTATGCTAGGAATTTACTTTCTGCGTGCATATACGGTTAAAATAAAGTATAAAGCCGAATGTCAATCTCAAAGAAAAAATACCCAAATTCGCAATCTGTCAAAGTCAACATGGCTGAAAAGGATTCCAAAGTCTGGAGGCCGCTGGAATACGCACAATCTACATTTCAAATCCGCTTAACCCTGCTTCAAGGCACAACATTTGATTTAAATTACATTTCCTTTGCCCATGTTCAAGCTTAACATCCTTATCACTTTTGTACAGTTACTATACATGGAAAGATTTAGTCTCGTTTAACTCTAGGTTTCCGTTGAGTAATTGCATTATTAAAAATCGTTTTTAGACAAATAGTAGCAGCTCCTGTTATAAACCCCAGGAAATCTGAAAGCAATTTGATAAAGGCTTTTCAGGAAATCTAAAAGCTAATTGTGATTTATGTCCAGTGCCACTACTTTAATTTCGAAAAGGAAATTGAATCGGAGAACTAAATCAAACGAGTATTAGATCGCGCTTCGTTTTACTCCTTTCAATAACATGTTTCGTTTGATTAGTATGTTACTCATGAAGTAACAAAAAAAATTTTCTTTTTAGTTTTTCTTATATTCAGATTAAGCATTAACAGTTGTTCATATTCGTGCGAAAACTCCTACTTTTTACAAGACTTCGACTACAAGTTATATATGATCTAGCTTATAGTAGATATTAGTCATTTTGATACTGGAAAAATTGGAGAAACGTGAACAAATTTTTTAGTTAGAGAGATGATACATGAAAGTGCCAGCACGTGCTGCAGCCTCTTTTCAAATTTTTTAGCTAGACCACGTCCTTGCTGAGTTGTTCAAGTTTACATTCTTACCGTTTTAGCATGATTTTGAACAACTTAACAACTTATTGTATTGCTTGCACCTCACGGCAATTCAATCCGTAGGAAAAAGTAGACTGCTTAGGCTTTGAACTATGCTGAGAAAAGAAGCGGTTTTACAACTTTCATGCTGCCAATACGTTGGGGCGTCTCCGTGGCGTAGTGGTATGTGTGTGACTACTACGCCCAAGGTCCCGGGTTCGAATCCCGACACGGTCCGCTTGAAAAATGTTAGACGAGCATTTTTCACAAAAATACACCCTCGTTCGGATGAGAGGTAAAATGGAGATCCCGTGTGTGAGTGTTGTTTCGCACGTTAAAAATCCCTACCTTGCTTGGAACAACAAGGGTTCGGCAAAATTCCAAATTTTCCAGGTAAAAAAAATCGCTTCCTGGCCAATGCAGCATCTTCGTGTGGAGCATTGGAAAATCACATGTAAGGTATGTGAAGGGAGTTAAGCAGTCTATGGCTACCAAGGATCCCCCAACACTCAGTCATTGCGAATTAATAGTTCTCCGGTAAATACTTTAGCACAATTGACATTAGTTGAGAATATTGCAAGACTAATACCTGTAGTTGCTTATAATAATCATCAGGTTTAAATACATTTATTTTATGCGTCATTAGGTTTTCCATCTTGAAACTGGTTGGACGCGTACTTGCATCGGTTTCCATTCTGAGCTAGCCTGCACATTTGCCTAAAATTCACACAGCCTACAACTTTCTCTATCTGTGTGCAATAGTCTAACCAAGGTCTAGCTCTACCTCTTTTTTGTATCTCTGCTTCTAATATATTTTGCACTATTCCCTCATGCCTTAGTATGTGGCCTAACATCCTATCTCTACTATTTTTTACTGATTTCCAATTATTTCTTTCTTCCGCTACCATTTCTAGTACTTCTTTGTTCTTAACTTTGTCTGTCCATAGTATCTTCATCATACGTTTGTAGCACCACATTTCAAAGGCTTCCATCTTTTTCCTGTCCGCTTCTGATACTGTCAAAGTTTCACAGCAGTACAATGCTATACTCCACACATATGCTTTAAGCTATTTTTTCCTTGTTTCTATGTTTGTTTTTGAAGTCAGCAGTTACTTTTTCTTGATAAGTGTAGCACGACCTTGTACTAATTTTTGTTTTATATCTTTTACGCTCTTTCCATCTTGCGTTATTTGGCTTCCTAGGTAGTAGAAATTTTTAACCACTTGTAAGTTCTCGTTACCTACCCTATTTGTATTCTTATTTTCGATTTATTTTCTTCTTCTTTGCATACTAGTACTTTAGTTTTCTTTTTGTTAATTTTCATACTGTATCTGACTGTTAGAATTGCTTCCATTTTATAAGAAGCAGCTTCTAACTTTCCTTGCTAGATGCTAGTACCGCTATATCATCTACAAATCTAAGCATATCAATCTTTTGTCCCTGCATGATAATTCCAAATGTTTCCTCTTCGGGTAACAAGTTAAAAATAAATGGGGATAGGGCACATACCTGTCTCGTCCCTTTCCTAATATTTATTTCTCACGCTCCTGCTCTAATTCTATTACTACTGTTTGCTCTTTGAATTATCTATGTACTATCCGTCTATCCCTAAAACTCATTCCAATCATTTTGAGTATTTCGAACATTTTTTCCATTTTCCATTATCGAATGCTTTTTCCAGATCTACAAACCCTATATACACGCTTTCCCCTTTCTCTAATATTCTCTCCATTATCACTCTCAGAGCTAAAATAACCTCCCGTATTTTCTTGTTTCGCCTAAACCCAAATTGATCTTCTCCAAGTATTTCGTCAGCTCTTTTTTTCATTCATCTTTGTACAATTCGAGTTAATATTTTTGACACGTGTGCTGTCAAAATTATTCGAAAATTTTTACATCTATCAGAGTCTCTCTTTTTTGGTATAGTGACTATGATGTTACGCTTGAAATCTTTGTGTCTCTCGCCTGTCTCATACATATAGCTTACAAGTTGGAAGAGACGTTGTGTTTCTACTTGTCCAGGGGCTTTTAGAGTTTCTGCATGCACCTTATCTGTAACCGCCCCTTACCATTTTTCAGACACTCCAATGCTAATTCAAACTCATCCATAAGTAGAGGGTATCCCATGTCATCCTTTTCAATGTCTGATTCCTGTTCCAATGCTGTTAGTTCAACTCCTGCATATAAATTCCCTATATATTCTCTCCATCTAACCATTTTCTCTACATTGTTTATAATACGGTTTTTCCAGGGTACCTGAAATATTTTTTCTATATGATTCTATATCCCTAAAATTTATTGTAATTGGTTTGTATGCTTTTTCGGTCTATATTATTTCTATCTTAGTTTGTACCTCTTTGCACTTTTCATCAATCCGTTGTTCTTTAGCTTTCCTGCATTGGCGAATAATATCTCATTTTATGACTCTGTATCTCTGTTTGCCTGTTTCATTTGATCTACCTTTATATTTTCGTCTTTTTTAAATTTAAGAGCGGCTTTCATAATTACGATGTTGCGATCAGTGTCTGTATCTGCTTCTAGGTAGCTTCTACAGTCTTTTACTTGATTACTAAACTGTTGTCTAACAAAAAAGTAATCTATTTGACATCTTCCTATATGTCCTGGCATCTTTCACGTGTATCGTCTTCTAGCATCATGTTGAAATAAAATGTTTGTGATAATTAAAATGTTCTTGTCGCAAAATTCTAAGAGCCTATTTCCGTTGTCATTTCTCATGCCTAAACCAAATAAATCTACTACTGCTCCTTCCCCACTCTCACCTACCACTGCATTAAAATCCTTCGTAATTATTAAATTTGCATGTCCTTTTACGTATCCTAGTATTTATTTTCGATATTTTGTAGATTGCTTCTACCTCTTTCTCACTGTAGCTAGAGGTGAGCATGTATACTTGTAATATTACTGTATTTATCGGTATATATTCTAATCTAACCTAAGTACTCTTTTGTTTTTTTTTCAGTAGTTTTCTACACGTTGTCCTATCTTTTTCCCATAACTATCCACACACTCGAATTTCCTTACTTTGATCGCGTATCAATTACCCTAAACTCTTCACTCCAAAAATCCCCTGCCTTTGGCCAGCAAACTGCGCTGATCCCTACTATGTCTAGTGCTAACCTATCCATTTCAATGTTCAGGTTCTCTAGCTTACCTACTTGCTTCATGCTTTTGACATACTACGCTTCAACTCGCAAAACGTTTTCTACTTTTCCTGTAAACTTTCCGATCACATCCTCCGAAGTAGTCCCATCCCAGAGATCCGAATGGGAGACTATTTTAACTCCGAAATCTTTTACCCCAGAGGACGCCATCATCTAAAAACAATGTAAGTACGCTGTGTACCAGGGAGCTAATATGGTGGTTTCTGATGCCTTCCATATCGCTGTAGTGTGTCTTAGAATGCCATACCGGCCACTATGGTCTTTGTCAATCTAAGTACCGACAGAGATGCTGTCCTCTTTTGGGGACCTGGTTTCTCACTAAAGATCCCACCAATTTGGTAAGACCTTTGGCTCGCCTCTTGAACTCATTGATGCAGGTTCATTCGGAACGAGGTTTTTTTATTTAGTAAAAATTCTGCTGTGTGGTATAGTGAATTAATTTTTTGCTCTATGACTAAGTTTGCCCAACAACGATAAATGGAAGTTAATGTAGTATCCTGGTTGAATTTTAAATATTTTTTTTTTGGTTTCTGGTACTTATTTTCTATTGAGATATACAGGGTGTCCTATTTTGAATGGTATTGTATAGGTAACTTTGTTAATCTAAAGAGATGGAACGTGGGTTAAATAGGCAATGTTTTGTAGCTTTTGTTGATGATTAACAATCCTGTATCAAAATTAAAAAATTTTCAAACGTTTTGTATAGATATTTGAAAAAAAATTGAATTTGCAAGAAAGTCAAAACTTTTCAAATAAAGTTGATGAACATGATTTTAATAAATCAAAATTGCAAGCGGAAATTTTTTTGAGCCCAAGTTGACGGACTAAATACACCAACTATCTTATTTCTTACCGACACCAGATAGGATTCTGCCATCTTTTAATTTCTCTTTGCATTCTCTTTTCAAAAATGTATCACAACATTGATATTAATCTTACAATAAACCCAATTTTTAAACTTGAAAATTTTTTATTTTAATTATAAAGTCTGCTATTTTTTCGTTCATATTAATTTGACTCTTGTTTTTTTTTAATAAATAGTTTTTTATTGGTAAATTAAAAGATATTTAACAAAAGAAAAATTACAACAAAATTAATTACATACAAGAAACAGAATTTTATCGTATTACCTAGTAACCTGTTGGTTGTAAAGGCATATAAAAAACGTTTTACAGGTAGTGTCGAAAGTATTGTCCATTATTAGCTATACATAGTTGACATTGTTTTAAAACACTATCTCTACTACGGTTGTGGTAGCGGTTGCAAGCGCTCGGTCAAAATCACGATCCTTTAAACGATTATAATCTTATGTAGAGCTATGACACTAGCGGCCAAGTGACCGCTGTCGCAAGTGCTACCACGACATACCACAGTTGGGTCGCTGTAATAAGTTGGTGGCTGAAAGTCTGATTTATTGTTTCTTATGTGCGTGTTCATACTTGACAGGCCTACCGCGCGTTTGGTTATTCTTGTTTTAGTAATCACAGTACTCACAATTGCATTTTGGCCACAATCAAAGCAACATGAGTGATTTCAATACTCAAAAATTTATTATATTGGTGCAGGGCAGGGAGTGTTTGTAATGCGTCCAGTGAAGAATATAAAAATCCCAGCATAAAATTGATGCATGGAATGAAACTAGTGATACTGAATCCAGACTGTAATTATTGGACAGGGAATGGGAGAAAAATAAAAGGTAGATAGATCATCGATAATTAGTATATTGAAGTTATTCTTAACGTCAGCCAACTTATACGATTTTGTTATTCAATTTATGGTAAATATGGCATTTTTAAACACTTGCTTATTCCTCACATTGCAATACTGAAGTAATATCTTTTAACAAAAACAGAAGAATTCTCATCGAATTTTTATCTATAACGAATTGTCTAATTGTTCGTTGCCTTTTATTTTCAATAAATACAAGTTTAATAATCATTCTGTACAATCACAAGCATTTACAGAGTCTTGTTTACGTTAATACTAGCTTAATCAGTATTTGCAGGCACCAATTTAATTTTCTAAATACAACGAATTAAATACTAGTGTAATACTAATTTTACTGGTAAGTTATATATCTAACACATTTACGTCACATAAACTAATTTATATCTGGATTTATCTATGTACATCAAACGTTTTTTAGGATGGAATTTAAACAAATACTAATCTTTCGCAATGGGATTTGCACTTATATACAATAATTCTTTATTCAAGAGAAATCGAGAAAAAACCAGAATGAGTTATCAAACCTGTGACGATGAGAACAACCGGAGCCATTCCTACATTTTCCTATATTGATGGAAGTAGCGATCGACACATTTAGTAGCAGGTACTGTCTCGTTTGGGTCAAACCAGCACACCAAAATTTGGACACCAGTCTTCTGAAATAGTACCTCCAGTTCAATCTATCATGCTCTCGACCAACCTTAAGTAAGTCAACGTCTTGCTTCCAAACTCCATGATCTGGTCTTTCATATCCATTAATGCCCTCCAAAGGTTCTGGTAACTGGGTTTACCGCAGCACACTTTCTTTGTCGCTTGTTAATAACAGTGACGACGTCCATCCCTAAAGTGTATGGCTTGGCCCACTTTTGATTGTCGTTAGCAAAATTGCTACGTACCATCAAATTTACTTTTGAATACCGCAGCAGTCTTCGGGTCGTATTGACATCCAACGCTACGAAATGTGCAAGACAGTATTTTCACGGCATACCAAATATATCCCTGCTGACCTTTTCGGTAATTCCAAACCTCGTCCTGCCGGTAGCGCTGTACACAAACATGAAGCATTCATAATTTGAACAAGCTCTTAGATAGCCTTTCTGGGTCCCTACTCGTCTCATTTTATCATGTCATCCGTCATTGTCGTAGTCGTCATTGTTTTAAGGTGCCGGCGTGTTAATGTGTACAACTATTGTCCTGTCCTTTAAGAGCTTACGAATCCTACATACTATATTGTTAATGCATTTTAGTACTTCGGAAGGGTTCCCCAATTTCTTTGCAACTTTGGCGATGATCCACACCTTTATCTGAGATACGCGGTCTTCTGTTTGAAATCCAGACTTGCACCTTGATGTCATACCTTTTCATCCGGTAGTTCACCATCTGAGTTTTTTTTTGACTTCTCTATGAATGTCATGCATTTTCCGGTTGCCTCTCGATATAACTTTCGCCTACAACGTAAAAACGGCAGAAAAGCTCTTTTACTAACTATTACGTCAGCGACGGTTGCTGCTCTCTGGTTGGGTATGGCATACGCCTTAGTCCATTTCGTAGTTGTGAAATGGCTGTAATTCAGTAGGGTCTGTTCTGATTTTAAAAGTTCTAACAGATTTAGACTGCACGAGAAGCTTTTACAATTTCCCAGCAACTAGGATCAATATGGATGTGGGCAAATGAAGATAATATTTTGAAAGAGCTATAACTCGATAAGAGTTAACCCGATTGTAAATATTCTAACAGATTTAGTTTCCCCACGAAATTCTGGAATGCCTTGGTTCCCCCAGTAAATCCTTTGAGAATTAAGAGCAAGGAACGAAAATCTTGAAAGCTTCAACAATATCCTTCTACGAGTGTGGTTTTATACATAAATCGAAACAGAAAGTGTAATAAAAGTTATCGGAAGTTTTAAAATTTTGTAGTATGCAAACAGAGTACAGCATTAAATATAAATTTAGTATTAAAGATACTTTTACATCCACCATCTCCGAATAGTCATACAAAGGGCGCAAGCTGTAATAAAATAAATTTACATTACGACATTTTTCTGCTCTGAAAGTAGGTAATAATACACAAAAGACGTTTTATATACTTTCTCTTACATTGGGCTACTAAGGGTTAAGAATTGAAATTATGAGTATGAATTTAAGCCGTGACATTTAAGTATTCCTTGGAGTACCGACGAAAGGAGGAGGGTTTTCTTTTTTGTCGGTTATATTGTTTAGCAATTGAATAAAGTTCAGTGATTTCATAACGAGCTCTGATTTAATTCATCTTCATTACTTTATTTATTATTGGATCGAGGGTTTTGTTTTACATTCTATTTAACTAAATTATGCCACAGTGAGTCTTAAATGACTGTGCAGAGCTGATAAACGTAAATAGTCTGAAGCGAAACCCTCTTATGGCCATAAAAAAAGGGATTTACCATAAACCCTCAATGCTAGGTCATAAACTATTCAACAGTGTTATTCCAGAATTTCAGCACTATAAACGGTTTTTTAAAAGTCCATTTAGCATTTCAGTGTTCTCTTTTGATACACATTCTGGAAGCATATCGCTTTATGGTAGAAACCTATACGTAATGGTAGCTTTACAGTTATGTATTAAACTCGTCAAAAGTGCAGTAGCCTATATAAATTAATAATCCTTATTTCGCTAAATTCTGCAATTAAATCTCATTCAAAATCATATTTCTTAATTACATTGAAGTAATATTTTCATCTGTGAAAATAATATTTCAAAACTGCACATGAAAGAAATTTGCATAAAACAAGTAATTTTTATCTCCTTAAGAAACTCCCTTGCAAAGACATTTAAGTATTGTGTTGTAACAAGTTTATTTTCCAGCAGTATTTTAATGGATGTTTGTGCTATTATTTTGATAAAAGGTTAGTTGTAAATTTCCAAGTCATAATTAATTGTACGATTCTGTTTACATCTTGTATTTATTACTTATAGTATTAATCTAACTTTATGTTTCAAAACTGCGAGCATCATTTCAAGTTGCGCCGTGACAAAATATAACTGTTACAAAAGTTATTGTAAAACCTCCCTCCTCATATAAATAGAACGATCGTTATAACGGCCAAACTGACAACCAGTTGTCAAGTTGTTAATACGTGCACTTTCACGTTTACTGTTGGGTGTGGAAGTCGGGGTTCTGATAAGAACAATAGCCCGGAACAATTATGCTTGGTGCCGCGTGAGAAAGAAATAAGAAGGAAGTGAATACACCGTGTAATAGATCATTCCTGGCAATGCTATTCCGGCAGAAAGACGTCTAAGACACGGTGCTAGTATAGGTAAGAGTGCATTTTGAGTCGGGATTTTATTTGGATGCCAAGGTACTTGGTTGATTCGCAGAGGGTTAGAGGTGTATTAAATAAGTGGATTGTAGGGGCTCGTTGGAGGTGGCGTTTTAATAGGAGGATTTTTGGTTTGGCTGGTGATAAGGGTTGTTTATTCAGCAGGGACCAGGATTCAATATGTTGAATTAGGATGCGGGCGGTATTTTTAAGGATCTTCGGGAGTTTCCCTGTATAAGGTAGGTAAGATTGAGATATTAGGGATGTCTAGGTCTAGGAGGTGATTTATGGAGAGGTTCCATAATGTAGGCGAGAGGACTGATCCTTGCAGGCAGCCCTGGGATAGGGACTTTGTGACGGAGAAGTAATTGGAGCTAAGGGTTGCAGTTCGTGAACGTAAATAGGATTTTATGATTTGGTATATAATACGTGGAAAGTTGAATTTTCAATTTGTGATAGGATATTTGGCCACCAGAGGAGATCAAAGGCAGCTTGGAAGTCAAGGAAAATGGTTATTACGTATTTGGAGGGGGATGTTTGAACAGTGGGGATAAGGAGTCGGATGGTGTCTTCGGCACTGTGTCCGGGGCGGAGGCCATGTTGATTTTCAGAAAGGTGGAAGTTTTTGTTTATATGGGAGCTAATCTTTTGAATAAGGATGCGTTCTAGGATTTTACTAACTGCCAGGAGCAGTGCTATTATACAGTATGATTTAGGATTTTCTGGGGGTTTACCGGATTTTAATATGAGAGTGATGGATGTTTTTTTAAGGACGTTTGGGAATATATCTAATTTGAGGTATTTAAGGATAAGTTGGATCATGGAGTCTTTTATGATAGGCCAGGATTCTTGGATAATAATATTGGAAATTTGATCTGGTCCAGGAGCTTTTTTAGGATCGAGGTTTTTAACTATTAGGTCTAGTGTGTCTATGTCTCAGTCATAGTCAGGTGTGTTATCTGGTGGTGTATTAGCGTAGTTTATTATTCTTTGTGTTCTTGTGTATATACGTCTGGGATAGTGGAGGGGCGACTGTGTCTAGGAGGGTGGATATGGTATTTTGAAATGAGGGGTCAGTTTGGTTGGAGGGTGTAGATAGTATGTGGTTAGGAAGTGGTTTTAACAGTTTCGGTATGTCTTCCAAAGATAGCTATCGTATTCTTTGATTATGTCCATGTAGTGTTGTTTTTTGGTTGTTGTGATTAGAGTTTTATATTCGTTCCGTGCTGTTTTGTATTCCTGTGTGAGTATGTCTACGATGTTGTAATGTCTACGTTTAGCGTTCTGTAGTTGGGGTCGCATTTTGCCTAGTGCTTGTCTTTAAGTGTTTAGTTCAGATATCCACCAAGCGTTCGATTTGTGCGTGTAGTATTTGTGCGGGATGGTGTCTTTGACGGCGGTGTGGATGTTTGTGATTATGGTGGTGGCGAGGGAGCTGGAGTCGGTTTTTTTAGTGTGTGTTGGAAGAGAAGCCAGGAGTAGTTTTATTTAGGTTTGCTAGAAATTGTTGCCAGTTGGCTTTCTGTGAATTGTGGGATGGGGTTTTAAAGAAGGTTCGTGGTGGGAGATTTGGTAGTATTTTGAATGTTATAGGATTGTGATCGCTGATTTGGATTATATGGGATACTTTCCAGGTGGTGATGATATTGGCGGCGGATGGGGTGGCTAGTGTGACGTTTATATTGGACTGTTGAGTATAGGGTTCCCATGTTGGGATGTGGGAGGGGGGTGTTTAGGATTTGCAGGTTGTGTTGGAGAATAAAATCTTCAAGTAGAGTGCCTCGTTCGTCTGTGCTGTCGTTAAACCACAGGATCGATCTTGCGTTGGCGTCCGTGTAGATGATTGTGGGTCGGTGTACTATTATGTTAAGTGCGTTGTCGATTTGTTGTAAGTGTATGTTAATGTCTTGTCTGCATTGAAAGTAGGAGGAAATTAGGAACTAGGAGTCGTTTTTTTAATGGATTTCTATTGTGGTTGTCTGGTTTGTGGAAAGGGATGGTATGTAGGAGGCATCTATTGTCGGATCTGTGATAATAATGGCTGAAGTAAGGTTAGGATCTGATGGAACAGGATGGTTGTATAATCTAGCATATGGGGGAAGTGGTCTCTGCCTCTCTTTAAGAACCGAAAGAGCTGATGGCCTCTTTTGGGGAACTGTTTAAGTCTGGTCCCTCGCTAAAGACCACGCTAAGTTGGTTAAAGCCAGAGTTAGGTTCTTTAGTACACTGAAGCGCGCCAGCATTTCTACCCGTTCTAGTATTCTAGAGCTTCTTCAAGATGTCCTTTGAGAAAGGTTTAAGAGCGTTTTCATACTATGCGGTTGCGGCACGGTTTATCGGTGCGGTACCGCGTGAATAAGTTTTACCTTACCGACGCTTTCAAATTAGTGCGGCGCTGAAAAATTACCGGTGCGGCCTGCGAAAACCGCAGACAGTGCGGCTGGCGGTCAGAAATCGGACAGTTTTAATACCGCACGGAATTTGAACGCCTAAATGCGTGTTTCACACTTGTAGCTATGCGGTGACGGTTATAATCGTACAAGGTTGCAGGTTGCCATATAGGTTAAACTGACCACATTTTCATTGAGACAAAGCGGGACAAATGGGATGAAACGAGAATTACAATTTACTTATATACAGGGTGTCCCAAATTGAGTAGGATAGCATGGGTATCTTTCTTATTATTAATGATAGAAATCTGCTTAAATGGGCAAAGTTGTGTCATTTGAATAGCTTATTTAAATTCCGCATAGATACATTCGAAATTCCAAACGGTTTAGAAATTATTTAAAAAAAACTGAAAACTGCCAATTTCTTCGAAGTCGAATATTTTTGTTATAATAAAAGATACGAAAAATGTTTTTATAAAAGTTACTTAGTTCAATTGTGTGCACTTAAAAGTGATATTAAAATTAAATTCAAGATAGCGGTTATTGAGATATTAGCAGCAACTTTCATATTTTAAATGGACGCTATATTGAATTTTTAAATGGTTAGATAGTATATTTTTTCTCTTTTCAACGATGTATCTCAACATATGTTTAAATGAAAAATTTACTGAAAATAATAATTTTAATTTTTATCAAGTAGGCATCATCAGATTTCTCTTAAACAAATGAAATTATAACAAACTGTCATGTTGAATTAGTGTATCTGTTGTACTAATAATTGGCATTTGAGTATTCTCTTTCCCAGTTATAAGTTGTGATATACTTATTCTATAAAATATTCAAATGTCAAATTTTTCAACAAGCGAACAATATCATATGTTTTGTACATACATAAAATGTAATAAGAACAGTCGCCTTGCTGCCGAAACATACTTAACAAACTTTCCCGAAAAAAAACAGCCAAACATTAAAATCTTTCAAAGATTGGACACAAATATGCAGCAGTATGGATGTTTAAAAAAACCTACTCGAAACATAAATGGAGACATTGCAGATGATGTGTTGACACTGGCCTGTGTGGAAGCTAATACAAACATTTCAACACGGGAAATAGAAACCCAAGTAAATGTATCCAAGTCTCAAGCATCAAGAATTTTAAAAAAGCATAAATATCACCCTTACGGATTTCACATTGCTCAAAACTTACAACCAAACGACTATCTCCGCAGATAAACATTTTGCAGATGGTTTATCAATCAAGTTAGGGAGAATGATGATTTTATCAATCGCGTTTTGTGGACCGATGAGTCTTATTTTTCTAACTGTGGCATATTTAATCGTCATAATGAACACTATTGGGCACAGGAAAACCCACGCATAACAGTTCCACGCCGCAATCAAATTCGATTTGGATGTAATGTTTTTTGTGGTATATTGGGAAACCGTTTACTTGGTCCTATAATATTCAATGGAACCTTAACCTCTCAACGTTATTTGGAAATGCTTCAAACATCTTTAGAAGATTTATTAGACGACCTACCTTTGGCACAAAATAATCAAATTTGGTATCTACAAGATGGCACACCTCCACACAATGCTAGAGATGTTATCACCTACTTAAGTAACCATTTTGATGGCAGGGTAATCACGACCCACACACCTGTAAAATGGCCGCCTAGATCAGCAGACTTAACATCTCTGGATTTTTATTTATGGGGCACTTTAAAAGATAATGTATATGGAAGTAATTTCCAGTACAATAATGTAGATGAACTACGGGAAGCGGTTATGCAGGCAATAAACGGTCTTAATGGGAATACATTACGACGCGTAACAAAAAGTGTTCTAAAACGTTGCCGATTATGTTTAAATAATAACGGTCAACATTTTGAACAATTGCTATGATTTATTAGTTGGTGTTTAATGTTATTCTAATGTTTTTTTTTGTTTAATTTGTTTTAAAACTGATGTGTTGATGCCTACTTGATCAAAAATTAAAATTATTATTTTCAGTAAATTTTTTCATTTAAACATATGTTGTGATACAAGAGAAAAAAATATGCTATCTAACCATCTAAAAATCCAATATGGCGTCCATTTAAAATATGAAAGTTGATGCTAATATCTCGATAACCGCCATCTTGAATTTAATTTTAATATCACTTTTAAGTGCACACAATTGAACTAAGTAACTTTTATAAGAAACATTTTTTCGTATCTTTTATAATAACAAAAATATTCGACTTCAAAGAAATTGTCAGTTTTCAGTTTTTTTAAATAATTTCTAAACCGTTTGGAATTTCGAATGTATCTATGCGGAATTTAAATAAGCTATCCAAATGACACAACTTTGCTCATTTAAGCAGATGTCTATCATTAATAATAAGAAAGATACCCATGCTATCCTACTCAGTTTGGGACACCCTGTATATATTTTATAGTATACATTCATATACTTGTACAAAAATGTATTTATTATTAATTATTAGTAACTATAAAAATATTAGTAAAAAATAATAATTTGAACATCATGATTTTTAATCATATTAAATTTTTTAATTAAAAAAAAATTATGAATTTCTTTTACGGTCATATTTTTAATCCCAGTGAATACTTTGCAATAGATTCGGATCATTTATTAAAATGTCGTGAAATATTTCAAATGAATTGATCAAATTATATTTTACACTTAATATAGATTTTAAAGTTTTAATGTTCAACTGCGTTTTTTCAATTGTCCATATTTTATTGATACTAGAAAAACACGTTCTGTTGCTGCATTTGTTCCTGGAAGGGAGAGCGCAAATTCTACAATTTTCAAAATATTTTGATAAAGAATATTATTCTGTTTAAGATGAAGGAATAACTCCGTCCATTTTTTGTCTGTTTTCACATTTGCAGACATCATCATCATTTTGTTTTCGACCTTACTTAAGGTCGGTTTGACGCAGCTCTAACTTCTTTTCTAATCTGTGCTAATCTAAAAAGCTCTACATACCCTTCACAACCTAAATTTCTAATAATTTGACTAATATAGTTTGGTCTAGGTCTTCCTATATCCTTCTATCTTTTTCCTATCCACCTGGCTCTACATAGATATTAGCAACCTGATGGTTGTTAAAGAACTCTAACATGTTTACATGATTACCATTTATAAGGAAATAAAATATAACCTGGTTATCCGCTTCAAAAGGGAAAAGTGTTAAATTATATGTTATGGTAAGGCTTAAGCAGCGAATCGCTGCCAACATGCCAGACCGTTACCTAATTGTGAGTTATGTCATGGTGACGTTTCTTTGCAGACAACCAACATTTAATTTTTTCATCTGTAACATATCTTTTTACCAATGACACTTTATCAAAAAGGTCATTTTTGCAAATATTATTTTTCGGAAAATGGTTAGTAATATATTCAAACGATTTTTCCACATATTCCCATAAAATTTCCTTTTTTAATGTCACCCAATGAAAATTTTTAATATCTTCGAATTGAATTGTCCATTCTTCAAGATATTCCAAGCAGTTATTATAAAAATTTTTGACATGTTTCAGAAAATCAGGTCGTTTAATGGCACCTTGTTCTTCCAACCTAGTGATGTCTTTTGGAATAATTAAAAGACTGTAATCGTTATCAACTCTTTTTCGTAATTTTGTTTTTAAATTATTGATTTCGTTTGACACTTCCGTAAATGAAATTTTGTCCCCTTCAATAATTTTCACAGCATTGTGAAATAATGTAGCTTGGTTGTGGATGAACTGAAGCCAAATTTGTGATGTCATTTTCAAAAAACAGCTGCAATATTCTTGGACATTTATTTTGTGATAAAAAGTATGATTTTAATGATTCGTATATTTTTAAAACATTTTTTACAGCTGGTAAAAGAGCTAGCCATCGTGTTTTGATGTAACCAAAAATTTGTTATATTTGATTTCTGCGTTTTTACAAAAATCCTTCAAGCTTTCAACACGCACAGTATATATATATCTCAGGTAACAAGTTCCATCAAAAATAAATCCTTGGTTTCTGGAGTATAAAACGTCAGATCCGAACCTAATGGGGTGAAAGCGTTAAATTTTCGACCAAAAATTAATTACTTACTCCATAAGGAAATCCCCGGAACTAACAACCGGTAATATGAAAGAGTGTTTGAGAAGCAGAAACTTCCAAATACTCTCAAAACACTCTACTAGTTTAAACTTAATTAGAGTGAAATTGTTGCGTTGCTTTTTTCAGAGATAGAATTGTTAAAATAAGTCATGCAGATTGTATTTTGCAAATTGCAAAAATCAGGATCGAGAATCGTTAAACAAAATTTGTTCATGTACTTTTGTGATTAATTTTAGTAATTTTATTGCTTTTAAAATTGCAGGAACCTTGGCTTGACTTTTGCATGAAGTTTATTCTTATATTAATTAAAGTAGAATACGTCTGTCACATTCGTTGTCAATTTATACTATTGTAATTAATACCCCATTAGAGTTATTTTATAAAACTTCTAGTCAATGAGTAATTTACTCTCAGAACTTATTTACGCCAAATTATCAGTTCGGTTACAGATTTCGTTTTGTCAATTTATCGTTTAAAATGAGACTTACTGGAAAGTTTAGATAAAAGTCCACTCCTTTCATCTAGGTATAAAACCCAAGAGCTTTTTAAATATGAGCAACATAGTGTCATCATTGTACATACCCTTTACTAAAATACCAGCACTTCAGCAAAATCGGCTTTTACTTCTATACAAGCTTTTGGTTAAATCTACAAACCCGGAGTTTTAGTATTACTGCGTCTGAATAATTGTGCTTCTTTTATAGACTACAATTGAGAGTTTGCTAATTTTTATCTCACAAGAGCGAAAATCAATTAATGTTAACTTGCAGACGAAGTCTAAAGACTCTCCATATTCATCATTTATGGTCAGAAAACTTTCCTAATAGGCTTTCCAGTAATGTGCTTAACTATTTTAATGCTACTTATGAAAACATTTACCCTCTAAAATACAATCCCTAAATGAAAGTTTAAGTTTACAAAATCCTTTTTGTAATTAATGTCTGCTATTAAAAAGCTCATTAAGATTAACTACACGGGTAAAGTGAATTATTTCACTGGCAAAGTTTTGTAAAGAGAAATCGTTTTAAATGCGGCTCTATTGCTTTAATTATAAGTTCCTATTTGCTAGAAGAGATACGAATTGATATTATATTCTAAAATATACTTTTAGTTAAAACAGTTCATTTGTCGCGATATTCAATCTGTAAACTGCTTTTCTGATTACAATGTCATTCTTTAACGAACAGTTCAAGAATTGTCAGAATTACGTGTAACATAAATATACCATGCAATTTCTAAACAGATTTTCGTTATCGATATCTTCGACATCATACTTTGACGCGGTTGCCACTATCAAAATACAGTAACGAAAAATCTATTTGCACAAACAACAGTTCTTTATTATGAAACTTATTATACAAGCCTCGTAGCTTCCATGAAATTTATACAAGCTCACAAAATAATTTACTTGCGGCTGATCGCTAACGGTACAAATATTAACTTCTCAAAACTACGATGCTATCTTCTTATTACTTATATCGAAACACTATAATTAACTACCCAAGCACTAATTAATAATTTATACCGAAGCAATATAATTAATTTATATCACATAGTAGCGTGTATCCATTTCGAATGGACCTGCACCTTGTCGACGTTTTAGAGTACTAGAACAGGTAAAATGGCTTGCGGGTTCCAATGAGCTAAAGAGTCAAACTACAGGTACAACCAAAGTAGTAGGGTTGTAGTGAGGAACCAGACTAAGACAGGTCCCCGAAAGAGGGCAGCGGTTTTTCGGTACTTACATTGGCAGAGACTATAGGGGTGGGTATGGCAGTCTAAGACACACTACCGCGATGTGGAGGGCAACGGGAAACCACCACATTACCTTCCAAGTACACAGCCATTCGGATCTACGGGAGGTGAATACTTAGGAAGGTGCGATCGGAAAGTTCAGAACAAGAGCCGGGAACATTTTGCGAGTCGGAGTGTGGAATGTTAGAAGTATGAAGCAAGTAGGTATGCTAGAGAACATAAAATGGAAATGAATAGGTTAGCACTAGACATATTAGGGATCAGCAAAGTTCGGTGGCCAGAGGCGGAGTATTTTTGGAGCGGAGACTTCAGGGTGATTCATACAAGAGCAGAGGAAGGAAATTTGGGTGTGGTGATAGTTATGCGCAAAAAGATAGGATACTGTGTAGAAAATTACTTACAAAAGAACGAAAGAGTGCTCATGGTTAGAGTAGAATCTAAACCGGTAAACACAGTATTAATACAAGCATACATGCCCATCTCTAGCTGCAGTGACGAAGAGGTAAAAGCAATCTACAAAAACTACGATGCTATCTTCTTATTACTTATATCGAAACACTATAATTAACTACCCAAGCACTAATTATTAATTTATACCAGAGCAATATAGTTAATTTATATCACATAGTAGTGTGTATCCATTTCGAATGGACCTGCCGAAGTTCTAGAGTGCTAGAACAGGTGAAATGGCTTACGGGTTCTAATGAGCTAAAGAATCAAACTACAGGTCCAACCAAAGTAGTAGGGTCGTTAGTGGGAAACCAGGCGAAGACAGGTTCCCAAAAGAGAGCGACGGCTCTTTCGGTACTCGGATTGGCAAAGACCATAGGGGTGGTATGGCAGTTTGACACACTACGCGATGTGGAAGGCAACGGGAAACCACCACATTACCTCCCAAATACACAGCCTACTTAAATTGAAATAAACATGATGACATTTTCTGGGGTAAAAGATTCCGGAGTTAAAATAGTCACCCATTCGGATCTCCAGGAAGGGACTACTTAGGAGGATGCGATCGGAAAGTCCAGAACAAGAATCGGGAACATTTTGCGAGTCTGGGCGTGGAATGCTAGAAGTATGAAGCAAGTAGGTAAGCTAGAGAACGTAAAAATGGAAATGAGTACGTTAGCACTAGACATGGTAGGGATCAGTAAAGTTCGCTGGCCAGAGGCGGGGGATTTTTGGAGTAGAGACTTCAGGGTAATTCATACAAGAGCAGAAGAAGGAAATTTGGGTATGGTGATACTTATGCGCAAAAGATAGGATACTGTGTAGAAAATTACTTACAATAGAACGAAAGAGTACTCATGGTTAGATTAGAATATAAACCGGTTAACACGGTAATAATACAAGTATACATGCCCACCTCTAGCTACAGTGACAAAGAGGTAGAAGCGATCTACAAAAATACGTATTAAGATACGTAAAAAGACAAGAAAATTTAATAATTACGGGAATTTTAATGCAGTGGTAGGTAAGGGTAGGGACGGAGCGGTAGTAGGTTTATTTGGTTTAGGCACAAGAAACGACAGGGGAAATAGGCTAGTAGAATTTTGCGACAGAAACAATTTAATCATCACAAGCACATTGTTTCAACATTATGCTAGAAATCTATTTGCACAAACAACAGTTCTTTATTATCAAACTGATTATACAAGCCTCGTAGCTTCCATGAAATTTATAAAAGCTCACAAAATAATTTACTTGCAGCTAATCGCTAACGGTACAAATATTAACTTCTCAAAACTACGATGCTATCTTCTTATTACTTATATCGAAACACTATAATTAACTACCCAAGCACTAATTATTAATTTATACCAAAGCAATATAATTAAATTATATCACATAGTAGTGTGTATCCATTTCGAATAGACCTGCCGAAGTTCTAGAGTGCTAGAACAGGTAAAATGGCTTGCGGGTTCTATTGAGCTAAAGAGCCAAACTAGAGGTCCAACCAAAGTAGTAGGGTCCTTAGTGGAAAACCAGGCTAAGACAGGTTCCCGAAAGAGAGCAGCGGCTCTTTCGGTACTCGGATTGGCAGAGACCATAGGGGTCGGTATGGCAGTTTAAGACACACTACCGCGATGTGGAGGGCAACGGGAAACCACCACATTACCTCCCAAGTACACAGCGTACTTAAATTGAAATAAACATGATGGCATTCTCTATGGTAAAAGATTCCGGAGATAAAATAGTCCCCCATTCGGATCTCCGGGAGAGGACTACTTTGGAGGATGCGATCGGAAAGTCCAGAACAAGAATCGGGAACATCTTTCAAGTCGGAGTGTGGAATGTTAGAAGTATGAAAGCAGGTAGGTAAGCTAAAGAACGTAAAAACGGAAATGAATAAGTTAGCACTAGACGTGGTAGGGATCAGCGAAGTTCGCTGGCCAGAGGCAGGGGATTTTTGGAGTGGACGCTTCAGGGTAATTCATACAAAAGCAGAGGAAGGAAATTTGTGTATGGTGATACTAATGCGCAAAAAGATAGGATACTGTGTAGAAAATTACTTACATAAGAACGAAAGAGTTCTCATGGTTAGATTAGAATATAAACCCGTTAACACGGTAATAATACAAGTATACATGCACACCTCTAGCTACAGTGATGAAGAGGTAGAAGCGATCTACAAAGATACATATTAAAATACGTAAAAAGACGTGAAAATTTAATAATTACGGGGATTTTAATGCAGTGGTAGATGAGGGTAGGGAAGAAGCGGTAGTAGGTTTATTTGGTTTAGGCACAAGAAACGACAGGGGAAATAGGCTAGTAGAATTTTGCGACAGAAACAATTTAATCATCACAAACACATTGTTTCAACATTATGCTAGAAGACGTGGAAGTTGCCAGGAGATATAGGAAGATATCAAATAGATTACATTCTTGTTAGACAACGGTTTAGGAATCAAGTAAAAGACTGTAGAAGCTACCCAGAAGCAGATATAGATACTGACCACAACATCGTAATTATGAAGGCCGCACTTAAATTTAAAAATCTGAAAAAAAAGGAACGGAAAGAGACACTTTGACTTTGAGAAACTAAAAGATAAAGATATTCAAGAAAGATTCGAAAAAAGGTCAAATGAATTGCTGAAAGATATCGGGAAAATATTTAATAGTAAGGAAGTAGAAACAGAATGGAATAACATTAATTCCAGTTTAGACAGCTAGGGTATACACAAAAAGAAAATAAAAAACCATGAATAACAAAGGATATCCTGAATTTAATAGAAGAAAGACAAAGATACAAAAATAAATCAGACGAAACAGGAAAACAAAGATACAAAACCATAAAATGGGATTTTATTCGCAAATGCAGGAAAGCTAAAGAACAATGGATTGATGAAAAGTGCCAAGAGTTACAAACTAAAACAGAGATATTAAACCGTATAGCAAAAATATAAAAGACGCAGGAAGAGTCTCATTACAAAAAATGTGGAGAAAGTGAATAGATCGCAAGAATATATAGGGAATTTATATGCAGGAGTGGAACTAACAGCATTAGATCAGAAATCAGACATTGAAAATGATTACTTGGGATATCCTATACTTAGAGATGAGTCTGAACTAGCATTAAAGGGTCTGAAAAATGGTAAGGCGCTCTAAAAGCCGCTGGATAAGCAGTAACAGAACGTCTTTTCCAACTTGTAAGCTATATCTATGAGACAGGCGAGATACCCGAAGATTTCAAGCGTACATCATAGTAACTGTACCAAAAAAGAAAGGCGTGGATAGATGTAAAAATTTTCGAACAATAAGATTGACAGCACTGTCAAAAATATTAACCAGAATTGTACAAAGACGAATGGAAAAACGAGCTAAAAAATACTAGGAGATGATCAATTTGGGTTTAGGCGAAACAGGGGAAAACGGGAGGTTATTTTAGCTCTAAGAATGATAATGGAGAAAACAATAGAAAAAGGGGAAGGCGGGTATATAGGGTTTGTAGATATTAAAAACATTCCACAATGTAAAATGGAAAAAAATGTTCGAAATACTCAAAAAGATTAGAATGCGTTATAGGGAGAGACGAATAGTACATAGCTTACACAAAGAGCAAACAGTGGCGTAACTACACCCCTGCCAGCCCCCGCTATGCGGGGGGGCCCCAAGTGCAAGAAGGCCCAAACGATAATAAACTCAACTTATTCATCTTCAACGTATTTGGCAGGTAAGAAACGGTCAAGAAAATATTGCAGATAATTCAGAAACCGCAGGTTAACGAACGTTTTCTTGATGTTACTACTAGGAACTGCTGAAATACAAGAAATAATAATTAAGATAAATACTGAACACCACCTGCAGCCTGCATCCTTTCTTCTTTCTATCCGTTCTGTCCTATTTTGTAAGGGTTAATAAACAGATGAAAGAGACTGTAAACTTTAATAACAAAGATGTCTATATTATTCTTAAGTGATAAGTTGTATAAAGTGGTAAAGCATTATTAAACGACGTATAGTAGGGTTAGTTTGGTTTGTGGGATTTTAAATAGGAATAAAAGGGCTATTGTCTGTACAGTACAGATTCACAGGATGGCAGGTAGCTTAGTAACCTTCGCTTTCTAGAAATATAATACTAGAAAGAAATTCATTTTGTGGTTTCTAGTCAGCTGGTTGCAACGTATTTGCATTAGCTGCATTATATATAACGGAAAGGAAGTAAAAAGCATTCCAGTACGTTTTACTCAATAGTGTTGTGTTCGTATTACAGGAGGTCTTTCATATTTAAACGTAAGTATTTATATCTATTTTTATTAAACTACTATTGATTTGATCATAGTTGAAGTCGCGCTGAGAAATACATATAAATAAATCTTTAAGCATTCAATAAAAATCATTTATATTTTGTTAATTAAAGCATTTAAAGCAAAGTATGTATGTGTTATTTGTAATTTCAAAAGGCTTTTAAATAATTATTACTTATCTAATTACATTATAATTAATTTCATTCAAAATTGCAGGAAATAATATACAATGAGCACTACAAGCGGCGCTGCAAAAACGAAAAGGAAACTATTGGAAGAATCAAAGAGCAAGATTCCAAAAATAAGTTCCTTTTTACTTCTAAAGAGTCCGAAAACAAGAACAATCTATGAAAGAAATTGGGCTTTCGACAGTAGCATCTACTAGTTCCGCTACAGACGAACAGCAGTCGTCAACAATTTTAAAACTCTCACCCAGGGCGCAAGTACATCACATAATGACGGCCGCGATAGAAATTTGGAACTAGATACCACTACAATTACAGAGGTAAATGTGAGTAGTACTTTTCACTTAATGAACTATCTATGGATCTGACGAAAGAATATCCAACCGATTTTGCACATTTTTAAAAATCAATGTTTTACAACATGACAATTTAAGAAAAGAAATAATTAATTACGGATTGTGTAGACCAGATGGTGCGTTTCCTAAAGATAATAAAAATAGAAGTTTTTCAGTTCACTATTATTACTTAATAACTGCAAGCGAAAATAAAAGCAATACGTTAAACTTACCACACAATTCAAATGGGTGGTTGTGTTATTCTAAATTAAAAATTGTGTTTATTGTCAACCATGTTGGCTGTTTGCTTCAGTAAGGTCAAGTTGGACGACCGGAATTAATGATTGGCAGGGTTTATCAAAAAATTAAAGAGCATTTGCTTGCTCAATCTCATTTAACTTGTTGTTTTATTTACGATATGTGGAAAAAATTATACCATAGATAAGAAAGATACTCTACTATTAAAACAAGAAACTGAATTTTGGAAAAATGTTTTACACAGACTTTTCAATGTTACTTTAACACTATCCCAGCGCATGCTGTCATTTCGAGGACATAGAGAAAGTTTTTCTGATTCAAAAGACAGTTACAACGGTAATTTCTTAAGTTTAGTTCATTTAATTAGTAACTATGATCCTATATTACAAAAGTGCTTGAACGACCCAAAGGTTCAATTAAATATCTTTCCCCAAAAATTCAAAACGATATTATTAATACTTTAAGCGCACACTTAAAAATATTTTATTAAATAAAATTAGATCCGCTCCTTTTTCTCAATCATAATAGACACTACACAGGATATAACTAAGATTGATCAATTAAGTAAAATTGTAAGATATATTGATTTTAAAAAGACAGCTTGGGAGAGGTAACCAAAATAGATATTTGTGAAACTTTTGTGGGTTTTACAAAAGTAGAGTCCCAATCTGCTGAAGGACTATGTAATACTATATTAAGCAATTTAACCAACATGCAATTAGATATAAATAAATGTAGAGGGCAGGGCTACGATGGAGCTAACGTTATGAGCGGTACGTATTCTGGCGTGCAAAAGAGAATTTTAAACATAGAGCCTGCAGCCTTATATATGCACTGTAGTGCCCATAACTTAAATCTAGTCATAAATGATGCCGTTAAAGGTATAAAAGAAATAGAATCGTTTTTCTACTTTTAGAAAACATATATACATTTTTGCTAATAGTATAGTAAGATGGAATTGGCTTTCTGTTTTAAAGAAAATTTCACACAATTGAAACGCTTAAATCCGACACGTTGGGCGGATCGAGTAAAATCTTTAGCTGCCATAAGAATTCGGTATAAAGATATAGTAATGTCTCTTAATAAAATTATTATGATATCAAAAAACAGATGAACGAAATGACGCAAAGCAAATATTAACTAGCATGGATAATTTTAATTTTATTTTTTAAGTGTTTTTAAGTCAAATTCTAGAAGAGCTTAACAAGCTCTCACAAACTGCTCAGAGTGAAAAGGCGAATATTAATCAGATAACTCTCTTATTTCAAAAACTTTAAAATTTTTCAAGGAAACAAGAAATAACTATTCCAACATCAAGGAGGAAGCAGCGAAAGTTGCAGGGCAATGGAATATTAAACCGGAATTTATAAAAAAGGCAACCAAAAATAAAAAGCATTACGATGAATTATCCAATGATTATCGATTTAATGATGAAGAATTTAAATTTAAAATAAATGTATTTTATCGCGTAATGGATATTATAATTTCACAGCTGTCGAATCGTTTTAAATCGCTTTTTCATGTAAACGAAAAGTTTAATTTCTTAGAACCTAATGTATTTTTGAATTTAACTGCAGACGATATTTTATCTAAGGCAAAACAATTGCAAAAATTTTACTACAAAGATTTAAATGATGCTATAGGTATAGAACTTACTACACTCAAAAATAATAGACTTATTTGTGATGAATTAAAAATGTTAACGGTATCTTACAATTTTAGAATATCTAGTACTTTCCAAATCTACAGGTTCTAGCAGTTTTCCAAACACCATAACAGCCTTAATGTTATACCTAACTTTACCCGTTAGCGTTGCAAGTGCGGAGAGATCTTTCTCAAAATTAAAAATTATTAAAAATTATCTTAGGAACCGCACTTCACAAGATAGATTAGACGATTTATCCCTCTTAGCAGTAGAACATGACACTGCCAAAAATATGAATATAGAGGATACAATAAACGCGTTTGCAGCAAAACATGCAAGAAAAACAAAATTTTGAATTTGATTTGGAATGTCTGCTAGCTCATAGGTTTTTTTACTGTATCAAATTTTTAGGTGTAAATAATTTTGTGCGGCGTATAAATATGTAGATTTAATATTAATTAACTTATAAGTTTGAATTTATGTAATTTGGTTTTATAATTAATAAAGCACTTGATTAATATAGTATATGTATTTAATTCTATACTGCTTCCTTCTCTACATGTACTATAATTTAAAAATATGGCTAAATATAAGCCAGTAAAAGTAATACATTTTAAAGAGAGCCCACTTTAAAATTTTTGCGGGGGGGCCCAAAAATCGTAGTTACGCCACTGAGAGCAAACATCGGTAATAGAATTAAAGCAGAAAAGTAGAGAAGTAAATATTAAGAAAAGGATGAAACAGGGATGTGCCTTATCCCCATTAATTTTTAACTTGTACATTGAAGAGGCAATGAATACTATTAAATGCAGGAAAACATTTGGAATTATTATGCAGGGACAAAAATTTGATATGCTTAGATTTACAGATGATATAGCGGTATTAGCATCTAGAAAGGAAGAGTTAGAGACTGATCTTAATGAAATGGAAGCGGTTCTAACAGAGAAACACGGTATGAAAATTAACAAAAATAAAACTAAAGCACTAGCATGCCTGGTTTTTAAAAAGGCAGCTTCCAAGGCCCGAACCTTAACTGGCGTAGTATGTAAAAAGGGTTTACTAGAAATTTAGTGATTTAAGGATCAGTTCTTGAAGAGGAAACATTGAACAGATTTTAGACAATCAGCATTTTCAGTTAAAATCGAGCAAATTTTCTGTTAAGGAAATAGCAATACTGAACGCGCAAAACGGTTAATTATGGCACGAGATTTTATATATGTCGTGGAATAATGCGAATTTAAGCAGCAAATTCCAAAAACAAAACAATTTTAACAAAAACTAATTGCATGGACTCATCTAGGACTTCCTTTTACTAGTGGCATAACAACGCTGCCATGTGCAGGTTGATACACATCTTTACACCGAGCATAAAAGCTAGAAATAGGATGGTGTAGCCAGTAACAGAGTACAGGGTTCTGAAAACCTATCTGCGAATATTCGGATTGACCGAGAACGACCTCTGCAAATGCGGCGATGGCGCAGAAAGCACCGAGCATGTGCTATATCACTGCCAACTAGAGATGGCTATCAGAGGATTGGTGGACAGGAAACTAGGAAACTAGCTGTCGATTGACTAGATTGACCCAAGAGCCTGGAAGAAGTCCATGAAGTGGTTAACCAGAAGGCGTTCTGGGTAGCCTTAAAGGAGTTTACGTAAAGAGTAGCGAGATTTGTTTTAGTTTATACATTTAATGCATTGTTCATTAATTTTGAAGTCAGATTTATTTAAAGCACGTTGATGTTCATGTTTAACCTCAATTTGGTATTTTCGACTGGAGCATTGGGGATGTGGCCGCAAGTGTAGCAGCCATTACTTACATTATACCGATGCATTAGAATCAATCAGCTTACTGAAGGAAAGTATTTGTAAAACGACTACAGTTTGATAAAATTTAGCACCAAAAAAGCAAATTAAATACTTCTTTGCTAAATTTTTAAAGAAGATATTCGGCGAATATAAAGTCAAGTTTCTTCGGTGTAAGAATAAAAAAGTTGGGACAATTGCTACCTTATTTAGTAAATTTTATAGTTCAAGCATGCACATTTCTAAATGAGAGCTATAACAGATTATCACTTACGATTATGTCCTACTATAGCGAGATTGATTTCTCAGATTCTCGATATACGGTTCTCAGCAGATTTACGACATGGTGTTTGTTGGTAGTAACGATAGTGCGCTAGAGGAAAAAGGTAACAGAGGTTGAATAGATAAACCAGCACTACATCACAACACTCGGCAAAGCATCCTGAAAATGCAGTTGCTTCCTCGAACTATGATACTGAAGTGGTTAATTTAAGTTGATGTAAATAGTCTTCATCGTTTCAACACCCATTTGTCCCTCCACAGGATTGGCGTATTCAAATTGGCTGACGTCCTACAACTAATTGGAATAGAGAACTTCGACACTTTAATAACTCCTGTTCACAGTACATTCCTCGAGAGCGATAAAGATCCCGAAGGGTGTGTTACCGTATTTATATATATATATATATATATATATATGTATATAATCATTCTAATCCTACAACGTAACTAATAATGTATAAAATTTACAGGTCCGGATTTAGGAAACAAAGGGAATGACTTTACTTTTATACAAAAAGGAATAAATTTATTAAATATATGAAATGGAAACTTGTTATCCCGTAATTAAAAAAGACTGTTTTGGCTGTAATACAATTCAGATGTGCAGATGTGAATGAAGTTTGCTTAATTTGGAAAGCCTACATTTACAAAAAGTAGTCGCTTCCCAATGAAAAAGAGGATTTATTCATTTCGTGTTGATTTTTCAAGTTATTACTTATTCCAGTTATGCTTAGTCATACCTACATATCTTGTCCTATACAAATGAATGAACATTTTTTGTTATTAACCTTAATTTCAGAGCCCTTTAAATTTATTTATTTTTAAAAAATGGTGTTCTTCGGGTAATTACCATTACACTTTAAGAAATATAAGATTGAAGTTAATTTTTCCTATGAATAAAACGCTAAAGGTTTTGCAATATATTCTATAACTGGGATAAATACTTTTATAATTCAAATTATAAAAAAACTTAATGGAATTTGATTTAAAGAAATAAAAATAAATAATCACTAAATCGGGCACATACTCCAGCAGTCGCATGTCTATTATGTAGAGAAAAGTAACTCTAAATACGCATTTATCCATTTTACCTGGGATAAATGCGCTCCCCTACAAGCAAAAATACAATAACTAAGTAAAAATGTCACCAAATCTCAAACAAAGTCTATTTAGTTAAAACTGATTAGATTTAGTGTATCTTAGGAAAATTACTATACGTTTGAAATGTGATATTTAAAAGTCAAATTTTTAGACTTTAGGGGTGTAATTAATTATCCCACTTCACATTATTTTAATTTATATCACGTCAATCATTGGACATGTGTTGGTTATTCACCGATATAAAAAGATACCGCTAGGCTGCTTTATTACTTTTGGATGGAGTAAGTATATGGATCTTTGATAGTAACCATCTTGGGTAACAAGTATATTTTTAATATTTTTTATAAATTATTGGTCGTCTGAAAATATTGAATAATTAATGTTCAATTTCATAACATCTGATTTATAACTGAATGTACCAAAGGAATTTTCACAAACTTGATTCATGCAATTTACTAGTAGATGTTCATTCAATCGTCCATTTTCTACTCTAATAAGAACGAACAACTTAATTCCTAACTATTCCATAATGCACTTCGAACTCAAATAACAATATCTGCATTAGATCTTTAATTGCAATGTAGTTCCTTTTCAAGCACACTTTTATATAACCCATTTATGCGACAGAATTTTCATTCATAAATATAGCATGCAAACAACTCCTTTCTTACGTTACATTGCGTTATGATAGAGTTAGTAAAGTTACATAGCTCGCCCTCATTTAAATTCACAGGATCTAAAGTACCTAAGGGAATTGGTTCGTGGTCAAGGGCTCTTATTTAAAATTCGTTCCGGTTTCAGTGGTGTTTGTCACCTTTCTGTTCAATGACTTGGGTTTTATTAGTTTTCCTCCATTGAATTCTTTATTTCTAAGGTTTTACTAGAGGGAGTTTATTCTGCCTTGGAAAGCCAATTTCGCAATCTAATTGAGAGCGACCTGAAATAAACTCAAGAATTGGATAAAATTTATGTAAAATTCTCGTACAGAATAATGAATGGTTCGTAAGGTTGAATACTAAGATCTATTCAATACCAAAAACGCCTCAGTAGAATGCAGAATAGTAATCTTTTCATACAACAGTAGAGTAAGGATTGATCGGTCTTTTGTTGTTTAAGAGCAACGTTGTACAGCTATATAGAACACAACTGATAATTTTGCCGTAATCCATATTTTGACAAACTTGATTCTATTAAGGGTATTCAATTTTTATAACCATAGAACACTGCTAGAAATCATACCTCAATGTCATTGGTAGTTAGGAAATACTTTTATGATGCATTAAATGACGTAGTTTCGTAACAGTTTAAGGGCGAAACCCAAGCGCTATTATCTAAAAACAACGTACCGATGAAGAATGGTTGGAATTACAAGAATTTACTAATGCACAAAATACATTCCATGTATTAAAACCTTATTAAGAAATAGCATAACGTCTATGAGTCTTATCAATATGATGTTTCATTTCTACAAAAAATGCAGAAACCGTGACACAAGTTAACACAATGATGTAAGCAATTACAGCTTTTGGGTTCTGGTTATAGACAACAGCTGCCTTATGATCTCTACCAGTGTAATGTTCTTCTAACCAGACAACTCTGTTAAAATGTTAATCAAATATATTTTATAAAAAATCAATTTTTAGGTTTAAAATTTTAGGTCTACTGAAAATTAGGAAATGATTCTATCAACACTTCCATGCTGGTTATGCACTACATCCAAAGCGGTGACAACCCGAATGTGCTAGCGGGAATCGTAAATGTTTATGTGTTTTGGTAGGTAATCAGTGCAAAACATTTTGCAATATCGAAAACAAACTAATAATCGATCGATCTCAGAATTGTCTTATCATCAAGATGTGTAATTTCTACAGCAAATGCAAGATATGTCAGATAAAAACATAGTAATTTATTTTTAATATTTCTACTTTTGTCCACATTAAAAACATTTAGCGGTCTCAACCGAGTCACTATTATTGTGTGTGTGTATGTGCGCCCACGCGCGTGTATTCGTGCCTGCGTACACGTGCGCGCGTGCGGACGTGAGCAGGTGCGCGTGCGCGGTGCACGAGCGTGCGTGCGTACGTATGTGCGTACGTGCGTGCGTGCGTGTATGTATATTGAATTCGCGTTAGTATACTTATCTTGGTATAATTTTGACTAAAACTCTCTCAAAATAGGTATTCTAACCCGAATTCAATATAACATTAAACTGGTACCAGAAAAATATTTGTTTATATATATATATATATATATATATATATATATATATATAATGTCAAAAATAACGACCTTTAATTTATATTCCAATGAGTTATGTAACGGGTTTATAGGTCTGTGTTACGTTATAGATTAAAACTCTTTGTCTTTAACCAAGCTTTCGATTTTAATTAAAATCTTCATCAGGGTACTGCAATTTATAACATCATTAAAATTATAATAGATAAAATGACTTACAAAAACTGGAGTATTGGTGTAAGTATAAAAGCAGAAATGTAACAAAAATATATAAATATAAATCACAAAACACAAACGTAAACTAACATGTTAAACCTAAAAGTATATCGTCACAGTTTTTTGAAGTTTATATGACTGAATGGTGACAGATGTTACTATAAGTTAAAATACAAGCTAAGGTGATAAAAATATACAGTTTAATTTGGTGTTCTTATTCTACAATTGTTTTTATGTATGTTACCTAGTTTTAAAATATACGAATATATTGCACTTAAATTGTCTGTATCTGATTTATAATTTAAGGTATTATTGTTGTTTATGATATGTGTCATTTCAAGAAAAAGTCTCCCTTTGTAGTTAACTTCAGTATCTAAAATATTAACCTTATTAAAGTCGGGTTGGTGATTATATTTTTTTGAATGATAGGCTAAGGCACACGAATCTTTCCTATTTTACAGTCACTCCTATGTTGAACAATTCTTGACCGTAACCATTGAGAAGACTGTCCAATATAGATCTTATCGCAGTCCTTACAAGGAATGGAATAAATGATATTGGAATTGTTGAGCATAGGAGTTCTGTCTTTGATAACAGAAAATAAATGGTTGATTGTGAAAGGATTATATCTAGCAATTATGACAGAGTTATTCTGTAGGACATTTATTAATTTAAAAGTTAAGTTTTTACCATAGGAAGTTTCTTGTAAGTAACATCCGTAGATAGTGTTATATTCGAGGTAAGCTTTTGTTGTGGACTGTGTTGAAAATGAGTTTTTTGTTAAACTTTTAGGGAAACCATTATATTTTCCATTTTCAATTACTAGCTCGATTTGAAATGATCATTTGGGCTTTACATAAAAAGTCTAAGTTATTATTTCATCTTATTCACTATATATATATATATATATATATATATATATATATATATATATATATAGACAAGTTGATATTTTAATTTTTGGGATTATAAAATTTTATTTACGTTCGCTAAAAAGAATCTATATCTATATATATATATATATTATATATATATATGTATATATATATATATACATATATATTGCTATGGATTAAAGGGTTAAATTTGGGGTAAGCAATGCAATTTCAAACACCCTGTATAGAGAAACAAACAATTTATTTACGCGCAAGATTTATTTCATTTATTTAATTTAAACGAACACGTATTAACGTATTTTTATAATTAATGATTGAAAAGGAATAGGTTCATAAAAAGAAACAGTTTTAAATACAAATAAAAACACATAATTAATTTAACTTGTTTTAATTCGACATGTAAAAGCATAGAAAGGACACCAGGGTATAGAAAATCAATAATCCCAACGCGAAAGGTTCTTGGTAACAGACAAACAGACGTCAGTTTATAGGATACGTTAAAATATAGACGCTTAAAATTGTTGTTTAAACGGTCAATAATTAAGAACACCTGCATGTTTAAAAGGTTACCTTCGTCGAATTTATAAACATAATAAAGCGGACTTCAAAAAAAAATATTTCCAACCGTCAGTGGCTTCGAATAAACAAGCTAACAAAGTTTCCTAAAGAGCGGAAGGGATGCACGATAAATAATATGCTACAGATAGAGACGGGGATAAAAGCATTGGTTTTAAAACGCACGTTCGTATCCACGTGGAGTCATGAGACGCGGTCAGCAATATTGATTTTTTATAACTCAAGTGGGGTTTGGAACGCGACATCAAACATGCATAAGACAGGGATAAAAATATTACAGGCGGAGTTTTATGACGACACAGAACGGTATCATTGGTTGGAACAAGTAGTTTTACAACGGACGAACACGCGACAGGTGAATGCGATTTTTCGGATTATATAGCGCCTCCACGAGGTAAATTTTTAGAAGCTTTAAGTTGGTTATATCAAAATTTGCAGAATTATTATTTTAAAAGAAGTAATTCGCGTGAAGTGTGGCCTAGAGGGGCATTTTGAACAGTATAAATACTTTAAGAAAATTAGCAGCGTTCTCTTTGTATTCTTATCGCTTCTTTGTATTTTCATCGCTTTAGACTACTAGTAACAATAAACCGACGTCTTGTGAGTATTGAAAAAAATTTGTAAATTCATAAAATGTAGTATTAACACTTATAACGTAGTAAGTTGAGGCCTTATAGTTATTAACGTGAGTAGTGGCGAGTGAATTAAATTAACCTAGGTCCAACTAATACCATGACAAGCTAATAAAGCAGTAAACAAAAGTATAATATACGTGAATTTGGATGCTGGGATGGAATGGTAATTGGTAGCATGGAGCTCGGTGTATACTGAGGTTATCATCTATAAATATCTGGTAGATCAGAGCGCATAGTCACGAAGCCAAGGGGTTCTAGAGCATTATCAAAGGAGTTGGAGGCTTGAAGCATTTTCCAGGTACCTCATTTGTAATTTCTTATATCTGATAAACTGTTGGAATTATTTGTGATGTGTGAGTGAACCTTGGGGGTTATTTATGGTTATTTAACGTATTGGAAAAGATACGTGTATTTGACAATTATTAGGGTATTTTAAATATTGAAAAAAGGTGTATGTAAAGCTTACTAAATTTCATTATGAATTTAAATTGGATTGTTAAGGGTACATGGGTTTATTAATTTTGTAGTAATTTTATGCAAGGTAAAAGGCATACATTAATAAACTGGGTTATTAGTAGCTCACCATACTCCAGTGTGCAAATAAATATAGGGTATTATTTGGGGCCTATTTACTCCTGTTGTATTAAATGTGTTTGCAATTAAAAATTTAAAACACGGACTTTACAAAATATCACTTATTGAGTTGTAATTAGTGTACCAAACTGTATATATCTGTGAATAATTGTTTGTAAATAGCGGTAAATAAAGAGTATGATTGTTGTATTATTTGGTGATTTTATTGAATGATGTGTGAGTGGGAAGGAAGAATGATTGTAAATTTAGGTATTCGAGAAGAGGCACAGCTGAGCTAGCCAGGGAAGCTGCTGAAGATTGTTGCAGCAGAATAAACGGGTAAGAATACTTTTATAAATTTTTTTTATTGTTTTTTTGAAAATCAGTGTTGGCACGGGCGATGTCAGACCCATAAGTCCGATCCCAGCAATCTTATGACAGCCGAATGTTAGAACTTGAATGATTTTTAAGGAGTTTCAGAGACTGACCCCACGAGCCACAGCAATCTTATGGACGGCCTAACGATGGGGCACGAATTTTGGTGAGATCACAGCAATATATATATATATATATATATATATATATATATTGCTGTGTTATTTCCGCCTCACGACTGGGTGTCATAAAATGCTGTGATACTTTCCTTATATTAGGCCCCTATGATTGGGTTTATCATAAAATGCTGTGTTACTTTTTTTATCAGGCCCCTACGATGGGCATACCATAAAATGCTGTGATATTTCTTCAGCCCTACGATTGGGTGTAATACAATGCTGTGTTACTCCTTTATATTACGCCCCGCGATTTGGGCGTACATAAAATGCTGTGATATTACTCCTGTCCTTACGATGTTTTATTAATTTTAGCCCCACGTTTGAGCATGTCATAAAATGCTGTGTTATTTCAGTCACTTTATTAATCAAGCACTTATGATGTGAAATGTTAAGTTATGGATTTTCTTTGTCTCAACTAGCTGATTCAATTAAATAAAGCAATTCTACAATACACAATATAATGATTAAATATTTACAACTTTTTTAAAATCTTTCCCTTTTTCAGAATATTTACAGATACCAGATTTAAGAAATAAAAGCCAGCAAAACGAGCCTTTTTTTATATTTAGAGACCTTTTGAAACGTTTCAAGATGCCTATTACCTTTCATAAATTGATTGATGAACCTACTGTTTTGTTCACTCCTACATATGCGAAAAATATTGAATTAAAACAGTTTTCAGTAATAAATTATATCAATAAGGCTAACCTGGAATGGTCCTATAATTCCTCTGCATCCCCCCAGGGTTTTCGTGCCCAGTTTAAATATTTAGAGTCGAATTTGGAAGTCGACATCAAAACCAAAATACTATCCAAATCGTTATTCAAAATCCCATAAGTTAATTTGTATATCAGTAAATAAAAAGTTTCCATCTCCGTAATTAACAAGACAGTAATAGAACATATACCATGTCAGCAATTACCAAAAATTAATTAACCAGAGTAATTTACAGGAGGTGATTAACCAGAGAACTGACCAGAGAATTTACCAGAAAATTTACCAGAGCCCTGTTTTATTTATGTTAGGAATTGTATTTTTACTAAGTTGTTGTTTATTTACGTTTATAATAGATCGGCTCACACTTGCACAATTTTTTACGTTTTTCAAAATAATTTTCATTTATTTTCGTATCACTGGTTACGTAAATAATTCAGCACTTCTGAGTATCGTCATAGCCCAGTTTAAAATGTATACTAAACTCGTCGATCAATTGTTATCGTATTTAAAGGCCGTACCTCATGTTTTCTATTCGTTTATTCACGTGTCGGGGCGATACTCCGGGAAATTTACAAATTGTATAGTTCAAATATTTGGATGAATGCTTAACTTGTCACGTATTTATTTACATACCATGATATTTAATTGAGAAATCCCACGAATTTCTGTTTATTGAGTCACGTATTCATTGTTTATTGCTTATTCTAATCTAAACCAAAATAAATTTAGTGTTTGTTTATTTCCCAGTTAAATTGGATTTTGAGCAAATGTAATACTTTATGTCGCGTACGATTTATTCAAATAATGAATAATTTTAGACTGCGTATACGATGATATATTTAACGCACTTGTTAAGTATCTATCAAGTCAATTCATATAGGTTTCCCGTTGATTTAATTTTGATGCATTTTGTTACGTTTTTAAATCTTATCTTAACTTGTAAATACTCTTGATATTTCTATTTTTTATGCGTTTAATCTCATGTATTTTGATATACAGTGTGCTCTCAACTAACAATATGTATAGTGACCTATTTACTCTTATAATATCTGTAATTATGTGCTTTTGTTAACGGAAAGTTTCTTTTATTTATTCTCCGATCCTGTGACTTAACCTACCCCTAAACTACTATATAATTATAGCAATATATATATATATATATATATATATATATATATATATATAATATTTAATGGTACTTTAATTGTATTAAATAGTAAAATACAACAGAAGTAAATTATGAGGTCTTAAATTTATTAATATTTAAGCAAATTCAGAAATATAGTGTAGAATAAACTTAGGTAAGGGAGAATTAGTTAGGTAAAACTGAAAGGTTTACCTAGCAAAAACAAGGCAATTTACCTTAGGCAAAATGGCATGTTCCACTATATAACTTTTTTTAATGGGTTTATGGCCAACTGGCGGTAATCTGCAGCATTTTAAAAATTTAGTGTATATAGAAAGAATTTTATAGAGATTTAACCAGATGTATGATGAAACTTTGTAGGAAAGAATCAAGAAGTTGATAGAGAAAGGTAATGAAAGTGTTTAAGTAAAAATGGGTAGATTAGGGAAGATTGATTTTGATTTAAGAAGTTTGAGTAAGTGGAGAAGTCAATTTTGAAATATTTGAGAGCAAAGTCATTATAAGTAAAGAGTCATGCGTGTGTATTATAGGCCTGCTATAAAGAATTGTTAATGAGAAATAATAAAAAAAATTGTTTGTAATGTAAAAACAATGGCGCTCAACGTGAATTGATTTCAAATTTTATATTTTAGTTATAATTTAATTCGAAAAATTTGAGGGAAAGCCAAATTACTAGACATTTATTTATGTACAAAATGTTTGTGAAGTGCCCGGCATAAAAGGTATCAGTGCATAAAAATCGTAATTATTAGATAGCTTAATCGTATTTTAGATAAAAAGCAAAAGTCGCACGAGTAAAAGAATTTACGTTAGAATTTTAATTGTAACCGACACTACCGTCAATTTATATGGAAACTCAATTTGTTGTTAGTTGTACTTTTGTGTGTGGGTTACGCATAAATAAGAAACGGTGTCAACTTAGCGAAACTGTTTCTTTCAGAAAAGAAGTTCCTTTTTCTGTTGTATCAACGCTAGAATTTAGAGCATCTGGAAGAGTTCTATAAGACATTGATTGTGCGATACAGCAAAAATTTGAAATAATAAACAGATCACACACACTAGTAATCACAAATTATCTTTTTCGGATTATTCACTAAATTTCGCAAAGTGCCCAATATAAATTGCGTGCTTGTATATTCTACACTTCTACCTGCACTTGCTACAGACAGTTCTTTTGCTTACTTATGAAGGCTCATCTTAGAGATCGTAAAATACCATAAGAATATTAATTTACAAGTTATTGAAAAGAATCTGGCAATTTGTTTAACACAATAATAACCTACAAAGTTACGTTGATATAAAAGAAACATTGTAGAGGAAAGTACCAGATGTTTCACATCGAAACAAAATTGAGTTTCTGTAACTTCATTGCTCGAGGAAACTACAAGCATATAAGTTGAAAACGACGAAAAGCATGGATATAAATTTAGAGGTATCGATCGGCTCCTGAAGACGGAAGATGCTTACCTATACTATATTTTCCATATTTTCTATTCACACTTCCATTTGCGAAATGTATGGCGCCTTCGTATTATAATAAAATTTGTTTTAGCTCCTCTGCTAGTCGCACACGGCGGTAATACATCAACAAAAAGGAAATATTAATTTCGGAAATGATTTTCACACTATATATACTTATTCAAATTACGGTCACTAGATTTTAAAAGTTTTCAAATGGTTAGGCATAACAAGTTTGCAGATTACTTAGAAAATAAGTTGAATCCTTTCTAAATCATACTTGCAACAAGAAATAGTCATCTCTAAATATAAACTGCGTATAGGTCTTTCAAAATCTCATAGGCTGTGAGATGCGCAATGAAGGAAGCGAGAGATATCGTATAAAAAGAAAGAACAATACAATATCAGTAAAATCTAAAAACATTGAGTTTTCGGATGCGTATTCTGAATTAACTCAACTGCTAAGTTATGTGAATTGCATAACCAGTAATTTTTCAACATAATATAAATTATAAAACTACAATGTATGCCGAACCTGTAACTTTTTTCGTGTATTGTTTATTGTTCTTTTCGTGTGTCATGTTTCCGTGCGTGTGTGGATAAAAATAGATAGACTAAATTTTTTAAAACTCGTGGCAGCCAAAATACTGTCCTCTTATTATTTTTTAAGAATGCACATTTCATAGAAATTTAATATAAAAAATCATAAAATTACTTCCACAATCCTCAAATTGGCCCACATTAGATTTAGGACTTCTCTTATTAATTTTCTTCCTTGGTGATACAAATTTGCCACCCTCCGGTTTGCTCTTCGCTTCTGCAAAAATTCGCTCGATTGTGTTTAGTCCAACTCCAGTTGCTGTTACTACTCGTTTTTGTAAATTATTCATAGGAATGACAGGCATCCCATTCTTTTTTTCTCTCATAAACTTATACACACTATAAATAATTTCTCTTCATTGACTGTGAACTGTTTTCTTGCGGTTACTAATTGTAAAATTAAAAGCTCAGAAATAACAAAATAATCTGTAAAACCAAGCATTATTTGGCTAATTGAATTGAAACCTTCATTATACCTACAAATAAAAAACTAGACTAAGTTGCAATAGTTTTGAAAAACTGGTTAAAGTTGAATCAAAGCTGATATATCATAAATAATATTCAAAAACAATAATAATGAACTACAAATCTTAATACGCAAATAAATGACAGAGGAATTAAAAATCGGCAGCCGAACTGTAAATGTTTTGAGGATGCACTTTAACGTAAATAACTTAAATTGGTGTTCTGCGCAACAGCCCATAAGGTTTTGAAAGACCTCTACCCTTCATTCGTATACATTCCTGTGGTATCACTAAGTGAGTGATTTATCAACACGACCAGCGCGTAAGTGACCCATACACCACTTTTCTAGCTAGTTCAATTAACCCACAATTTGGCTAATTTCCAATATTTTTTCTTTTAGAAAAAGCTGTGAGATGTATCACCCATGTAATATATTTAATAAGTGCCAGTAAATTGATAAATGCTTTTTGATCCCAAATATCTCAAAATTTAAATTCATAATTTTTACAGATAAAAATTTTATCAAGCAGCTGATGCAACCTACACCCCTAACAACAAGTAAATTCAATTTTATCTTAATTTGTGAGTGTGTGAGAGTATACTTAAACCAATACTTATAAAGCCACAAAATTCGTATGTAGCTCTGTCTCATCTCACGTATGAGATATATTTCCCAATACACTCTATCTTAAGAGCCCGTTTCACTCAAATGTCGGTATCAAAAGTTCATGAGAAAACAACACTTGCAATATTATGCTTCAGAATTATTATTATATCCATTAGTTCAAATCATATTATGGACCAAGAGATGCTTATCTTTATTATAAATTGTATTGCTGTAAGCTTTCAGCTTCTACGTCGCTGTGTTGAGATTGTGAGTGAAATAAATGCATGTAAACGCATGAGAATATGTTATAATTAAGACTTGTTAAATATAGGAGCATTTAAACATGAACTTGTTAATTCAACTAACATTATTTTTCTTGTTGATTAACTGCCAAAACAAAAAAGTGTCTATGAGTATATGATTAAATTTACAACACCCTCACTCATTGAATAAACAAGTCACTTATTAGTACATTGAATATTCGATGCTTAGGTATAATCAATTTAATCCCATTTTTACCGAACACAATTTTAGTCTCTGGTCCCATAACCGATTTAGTAAGAGCCTCAGCTGCATTATCTTCAGACGGTATATGTAATATTTGGATTGTACGATTCTCTACCTTCTCTCTTAAGTGATGGTACCGAACATCGATGTGCTTAGTTCGTTGGTTGAAGCCATCGGACGATAACGGTTTGATGGCGCTTTGGTTGTCAATTTTTAATTGGACTGCCTTTGATATATTATAATCGAGTTTACTACCAAAATTTCGCAGCCAAATAGATTCTTTTGTAGCCCATGAAGCAGCAATGTACTCGGTTTCGGTGCTTGATAAAGCGACCGTTGGATGTCATTTACTATTCCATGATATGACACCACTGCTTAACTTGAATACATATCCGGTGCACAAACGTCTTTTATCGATGTCTGAAGCCCAATCTTCATCACAATAACCGGTCAGGAAATTCTCGCTGGATTTGGTAAAAAGTAACTTATAATCCAACGTGCCCTTTAAGTAGCGTAAAATTCTTTTCACAGCAGTCCAGTGTGGTTGCCCAAAATTTGAGTTAAAACGACTTTCATCGTTCACTGCAAAAGCTATATCCGACCTGGTACCTTGAGCAATGAATAATAGACTTCCAACCAATGATTGATAGGGAATATGTGCCATAATTTTTTGTCTTCTTCAGTAGCGGGACACATAGCTTTTGACAGCTTTTGATTCAAATCGCTTGGCGTAGCTATAGGGGTTTGAGTTTGCAACTCCAAATCTTTGAATCACTCCAGAGATGTAAAAACTTTGATCGAGTGCTATGTTATTGTCTTCGTATGTAAAATGCAAACCAATACATGAAGAAGCCGTTCCTAAATATTTCATTTTAAATGTATCACATAATCCTTTCTGTAGTTTATGCAATGTGCTTTCATTCTTCCAAAATATCAAAAAATCGTCAACGTAGATCGTAAGTGATTGTAGTGATAGGTCAGTAGTATAAATTACACACGGATCATACTTGATTTCTTAAGTCCATACAATTTTAGGATTTTTGTTAATTTATCATTCCAGACACGTCCACTTTGTTTTAAGCCGTAAATGGCTTTTTTTAACTTACAAAATTTGTTAGATCCGTCGTTAAAACCTTCTGGTTGTGTCATTAAATATCTTCGATAAAATCGCCTTGCAAAATCGCACTAACAGCGCCCATTTGGTGTATTTTTAGGTCGTTCTTAACGGCAAGTGCAATTATGAACCGAATCGAAGTGTATCGGACTACTAGTGAATATACTTCTTCATAATCGATACCATGAATTTGCAAACATCCTTTTGCAACGAATCTGACCTTGTAGATTTTGCGATTTTCATCACGCTTTAACTTGAACACCCATTTAGATTTTATTGGCTTCCGATTTGCCGGCAAGTCGACTAACTGCCATGTATGATTATCAACTAATGCGCCGACCTCTTCAACCATGACAGATATCCATTTTTGACTGTCGTCACAGTCAAGAGCTTATCTGTAAGTTTCTGGCTGTTCAGCAGAATTAGAGATGAAACCGCATCCATAAGTGATATACACATCCTGTTCAAAGTCTTTTAATTTTGTTTTACGTTCAGATCTTCGAATACATTGTGTTGATGGAATGATTTCATCTGGGACATGAGTTTCGTCAGTAACTTCGTTGTATATCGGTATATTTTCGTCGATAACTTTGTTGTATATCGGTCCGGCAATTGATTCATTCTCTTCAAAGGTAGTATCTGTGGTTTCTGTGCCACTGTTTTTCTTAGAGCTATCTAATCCATTGTCCTTCACTTCATCTGATTCTTCCTTTGATTCTGGAGTAACGTTTGAACTTTCATAAATTTCAACCATGTTATTGCTGTTTTGATTAAGAAAGATTACGTCTCAACTAATTTCAAACGCCTTTGTTTTAGAATCAATACAACGATAACTTTTTACATTTTCAGAGAAACCTACAAAGATTATTTCCTTTGATTTTTTGTCCCACTTGCGGCGTTTCTGTTTTGGAATATGAGTCATGCACGAACTTCCAAATTCCTGTAGATGACCTACCTTTTTGCCAACCCTGCCTCTTCAGGCGTAACGGTTTTCAACGTAGAATTGGTTGATCGATTTAGTATGTATGTTGCCACAATGACGGCTTGAGCCTAATATGATACATTCAAGCCTGCGTCATAGATAATGCATTTTGCATTTTCGACCAGTTTTCGGTTATCACGTTCAGCAACACCATTCTGTTCTGGAGTATATGTTACTGTCATCTCGTGCCTAATTCCATGTTTTTGAAATATCGTATAAATGACGAATTAATATACTCTTTCCCATTGTCTGAACGTAAAGTTTTTAATCGTCTGTCCGTTTGTTTTTCGATTAATGCCTTAAATTGCAAAAAACGGTCAAACACTTCTGCTTTTTCTTGAATCAAATAATTGCAGATTTTTCTAGAATGGTCGTCGATAAACGTGAATATGTACCGTGTACCGCCGATCGAAAAATTCTCCATAGGTTCATTCAAATCAGAATGAATAAGATCCAGTATATTATCGGCACGTGTTGTACTATTCGGAAACGATTTTCGAGTTTGCTTACCTTTCTTGCTTGCATATTTTGCAATTTTTAATTTCGTTTTTATTTCTTTCGTGGAAATTAATTCCATTTACCAAACCGTCTTTCATCTTGCACATATCAGCAAAATTAATGTGACCTAACGTGCGATATCAATTTAAGCCATCATTTCTACCGTTTGTAGCGGTAAGGCAATGCATCGGTTCAGTCTGAAGACATTAAACTCCATTTTCTGGTTTGTTTTTTACAATCAGTTCCTGCTTGTGGTTGTAAATGTGACATCCTTGTTTTCTACCACTTGTGCAACCGATAGCAAGTTTGCTGCTACATCAGGAACCACATAGTACTTCGTTAAAGTCTACTTCACCGTCGTTTACATTTACGGACAAGCTACCCATTTCTTTTACTAACATCTTGCCGGAACTGGCAGATGTATAGTGGGTAACTGAAGACGATTCCAGATTGCAGAATAATCGTTCAAACGGTGACATGTGATGTGACGCACCGCTATTTACGGGCCATTCGTCCTCTTTACTGTTTTGCATGACATGCCGCATTTGTCACTTCGGCTGTGGTAATAAATGCACTCTTCGCAATTGGGTTTGGGCTTTTACTTTTGCGATCTTTATTTTGTGATCTTCCTGTTGCACTATTATTACATTTTTGCCTATCCTTTGGTTTTTTTGGGTAATTATTAGACTAATGCCCGCGCTCGTTACATGAATAGCACTAAATTATTTTCGCCTTTACCCAAAAATGCAGAACTTTGACTTTTTGCAGCATATTCAGAATCCAATATCTTCGATTTAATGAAATCTGCGGTTGTCTTCGTACCACTACTTTCGAGGCCCATAATCATTGGTCCGAATTCACTTGGCAGTCCTGGTAGCAAAATGCTTCCCAGCAACTCATCGTCTACTGCAAAGCCAATTCCGATTAATTTATTTGCAGTTTCAAAATTTTCTCCAATGTATTCGGTCATTGAGTTACAACTTTCTAGCTGAATTGTCACCAAGTTACGTAGTAAACAAATGCAACGCAACATACCACGATCTTGATACAAGCTTTGTAACTTTTTCATGTTTCTACAGCTGATTTTACGCTTGCCACATGTACGAATATGGATGAATCGAGGCTCAATTCCATTATAGCCTTTGCTTTGCGTATTTTCGCGTCATCGGTTTCTCCGCCAGGGACTTCAATGATACATTTTGAATAATCATTTAATTCTAGACAGTTGCGTATCATGAATTACCATGTGTGGTAATTCTCATTACCTCGTAGTTTTTCTACACTATTCCATGCACTGTCGTTTGACATACTTTTATGAGAGTATTGTATTAAACTTCAATTCAAGTACACCTTTTTTAAATCGACAGACGATTGGATAAAAAGATGTGCATAAAAACGACACACGTTTATCTTTATCGGTTATATGAAGGACACACTTCAACGGATCACTTTGCACAATACTTTTTTTATTTCTCATGCATTATACCTGGGCCCATAACCTGTTGAGATTGTGAGTGGAATAAATGCATGTAAACGCATGAGAATATGTTATAATTAAGACTTGTTAAATATAAAAGCATTTAAACATGAACTTGTTAATTCAACTAACATTATTTTTCTTGTTGATTAAGTAGCTAAAAAAACAGTGTCTATGAGTATATGATTAAATTTACAACACACTTGTATAGAATTTACCCTGTTATAACTAAAAATTCGGCCTTATATACCTGTATGGTAATTCACTACTGGTAACGAAAACTCGTCTGTAATAAGAACATTTCATTATTATTAATCGATTACACAAATCCTTCGAACAACTCGTAGCAACAGTGAAATTTTAAAGCACCCACAACAATTCATTTCCAGCTAATCACTAATAGTACAAATACTAAAACGACTTCTATAACTTACCGGATCATTGCTATTCTTACTGCTGCAATCTGGTTCTAAATTCGGGGTTAAATCTGAAATAATTGGTTTAATAAGTACAAGCTCTATTATTAAGAAGTCGTTGCTGCCCTAAATCATCAAATCGCGGTAGATATTTTAAAACCGTACACCTTTGGGATATTTTGTAAAGCTATGCAATGTCTAGTTTCTGACTCAAAATGATTTGAAAGGTATTATTTATTTTCCAAGAAAAGGTGTAAAATTTTGGCTATGGTAAATTTCTTAATGGCTTCATGTTCAGAATTATGTTCAGAATTCTCACGATTAAACTGCATCACTTTAATATGTACACAGTTCAAAAATTGGTTTTAAAATCATGAAGTGTCTACAGTTCACGGTCCGTTAGTTCATATCATATCTCAAAACTGCATTTTAACAGGGATCATGTAGTTCATTCCGTACGAAGAAATTCTTTTGCTTTTTTCACCTTCACCTTTTTCACTTTCCACCTTTTCAGCAAAACCAGACAATTTAGAAACAAGTAGCTTTATATCCCCTGTGAATTTTATTTATAAAGTCTTAAATCATTCTTCGACTCAATTTTAATTTGTAAATTCCCTTCTGAATTCATCTCTATTTTGTTTAAATTTGCCCCTTTCCCTATCCTAATTCAATGCTAAGTTCAATCCATCCTAATTGAGTTTCATTTCCTCCTTTGTTTTAGAAAATATAATTTCAATTAGGGCAGTTAGTATAAATAAAGGCAGTAAAAATTGAATTATCTTAAAATAAATTAATTCAAGTTAATGCAGTGTGAAGATGACACATAAGTCATAATAAGAGACAAGCTATAACAATGAAATCACTGAAAGAAGCTTTTCATAAATTAATAGAGAAAAACCCTGTAATAAATACAGGCGTCATGCGATAACCTCAAACCAAGAAATAGAGAAATTATTTATACGTATTAGAACGAACTCGGATTCCTAAATTAATTTAAGTTACAAAAGGGCAAACTTTAATACCGGCAGCAACCATTTAAAGGATGCTTTAACATTAGAAAGTAAATAATCGTGCACCAACTAGGATGAATATTTTTTACCATAATTATTCCAAATATAAAGAGAGCTTTTACAAATTCAGTTACAGAAATTACATTCAAGGTTAAGTACTGCAGTACAAAAACCCCAGACATACTTTAATGATATGTAATAAAAAATTATAGACCCTTTGTTGGTAACATTCACAAGTATTAATCTTTAGATAAATATATTTTCCTACAATATAACATGAGTTATATTGTATGTATTCAGATTGGCTACAAAAACGCAAGATAGGAACACGCGCTTCTTGGGTGTTAGAATTCTATAGGTAAACTCCCGAATCACGTGTCTCTTTTCATATACTTGATAGGAAATACCAGACAATTACCTCATCCCCCCCATCTGAATACAAAAAGGAAATAGTAGGAACATGACAAGTAAATATACCCTACAAAAAAATGAAATTAGTTAATTATTTACACGTAGGGATAAACAGTAAAGAGCTTGGTTTGTCGTAAAACAACCCTTAGATTATACAAAAATAGATGAATATCCACGTAGTACATCACGGATTTCGACATAAATCGCAAACACTGAAATGGATTAGAACGATTTGCTTTCTAGCAATGTTAGTTGAGAATAGATGCCCGAAGGATGAGATAATTTCTTTTGGCTTCAATGGACTTTGTACTCACCTGAAGATAAAACTGCAAATTAACTATTCCCCCAAATTAAATTTAAGCAAGGCTAGTTGAGAATTTGTGTTTTATTTGTTCCAACATATAGATGACCTTATGTAAGGAAAATTCATTTCAGTGAGAGAATACCCTGTAATTAATTACTCGCCATTCAGAAGGAATCTTACTAGACTAGACGTAGTTGACGCTCATGTACTTGACGGATTGAAAACCTTCCAAGGTAAGTGTTGTTAGAAACGTAACTTGAAATTGCACCTAGGTAAATTTTGAATCATTACTCAATTTTGTTCTAATTTCTACAGAGATCCACTCCCGCACCACTGTAGTTGGCCTGTGCATCCTTACTTTGTTACGAGATTCCCGTCCCTCTTGGGGAATTTCAGATTTAATAATTTAACGCTTCAAACAACAGTAACATGCTGTTTTTAAATTTCTTACTATTTTCTCCAACATAACATGTGACTTCTGTGCCACCACGGCGCCTCTACCTAATTTTCCTTGACTGAGTGTCCGGACATCTAATATCTTCTCTTACCTTCTATAGTTACTTATGCTTAACCACGAGACAAAAAATAGAATTAATTTTTGTAATACTAATGTTTTAGAAATATCAACCTTAAATACTGAGTGTGTAATTATTATTAAAACTAGCTAATTATTCCAGGTAAATTGTACCTTGAAACTAGATTATCGCTAGATTTAACTGATTTGTACCTAATGTTCGGAGAGACGATCTCAACAAAACCAAGTTGACTACTTGAGGTGCTTTAATTTTTTTCAATGTATCTAAATGTAAGTACGCAAATACTACTTGCCAGAGTAGCTAAGTAAAATCGCAATTAACAAAGTATCTAGTACGTTCCTATTTTAAGAGAACTATTGTAGTATATTGTAATATATTATTTTTAATGTGCGTCAATATTTGTAACATTTTCTTTCATCATTATTATATCTTCAGCCTTGGAACTGGTTAGACGCGTACCCTCATTGTTTCCTATTCTGAGCTAACCTACATATTACCCTAAAACTCCCACGGTCTGCATCTCTCACTATCTGGGTGTAATAGTTTGATCTAGGTCTATATCTACTTCTTTTTTTTCCTATCTCTGCATATAATACATCCCGCACTATTCCCCAGAAACGCCTTACAACGTATCCTGCCCTTGTGTTTCCTCTATTTTTTTTTGTTTTCCACGGATATCTTTATTTCCCTACTATTTCTATAACTTCTTTGTTATTAACTTTGTCTGTCCATTCTATCATCCTCATACATCTGAAAGACAACATTCCAAACGACTTCTACCGATTTTCTGTCTGCTTTTTTTACTATCCCTATTTCATAGACGTACTGTGCTGTGCTCCAGACATATCTTTCAACTATTTTCTCCTTGTTTCTGTGTTTGTTGTCTTCGACCATAGCCGCTGCTCTTTCTTGTTACATGCAGTTCGGTTACTCTTCTATTGTTTACAAATATATACCCTATTTCACCGAGATTCAGTGGTATGTGAAAAGAGTTAAGGAGCCTGCGGACACCAAGATCCCCTAACACTTGAACATTTGCCGAATTAATAGTTTTCTAATACATCTTTTCGCACAATCAACATTAGTTGAAAATATTTCAAAAACAATCCCGTAGTTGTTTATAATAATCATCAGACAAGTGCAATTATTGTTTTCGTCATTAGGTTTTCCGTCTTGAAACTGGTTAGACGCGTACCTTCACTTATTTCTATTCTGAGCTAGCCTACACCATTTCCCGAAAATCCCACAGCCTAGATACAGCTCGGTTCACCTTTTGTTGTTTCCTAATTATTAGTCCTACTTCACCGAGATTCAGTGGTATGTGAAGGAGGTTAAGCGTAACTCCATTGATTTCTATTCCGAGCTAGCCTGTACATTTTCCTGAAATTTCCACAGTCTATATCTTTTACTATCTGTGTGCAATAGTCTATCCGCGGTCTACCTCTACCTCCCTTCTTTCCTATCTCTGCTTCTAATATAGTCCGCACTATTCCCTCGTGCCTTAGTATGTGGCCTATCATCCTATATTTTCTACTTTTTACTGCTTTCCACATACTTCTTTCTTTCTCTACTATTTCTAGTACCTCTCTATTCTTGACTTTGTCTCTCCATTATATCTTCATGATACGTCTGTAGCACCACATTTCAAAGGTTTCTACTTTTTTCCGTCCGCTTTTCCTTTTGTCCAAGTTTCACAGCCGTGCAGTGTTGTACTCCACACATTTAAGCAATCCTTTCCTAGTTTCTATGTTTGTTGTCTTTGAACACAGTAGTTGCTTTTTCTTGTTAAATGTAGCACGACCTTGTGCTAATCTTTGTTTTATATTTCTAGCGTTATTTAGCTTCCTGGGTAGCAGAAATCCTTAACCTCTTGTAAGTTTGTGTTACCTATTTGTATTTTTGTTTTTGATTTATTTTTCCCTCCTTTGCAAACTAGTACTTTAAGTTTAGTTTTATTAATTGTCATACCTATCTCTCTGTTAGAACCGTATCCATCTCATTAAGAGCAGCTTCTAACTCTTCAGCGAACTTCGCTGATCCGTACTATGTCTAGTGCTAACCTATTCATTTCAATTTTTAGGTTCTCTAGCTTACCTTCTTGCTTCATACTTCTAACATTCCACGTTCCGGCTCGCAAAATGTTCCCTACCCTTATTCTGAACTTTTCGATCCATCCTTCGACGTAGTCCCCTACCGGAGATCTTAATGACGGACTATTTTAACTAAGGTCCCGAGTTCGAATCCTGACACGGTCCGCTTAAAAAATATTAGGCGAGCATTTTTCACAAAAATACACCCTCGTTCGGATGGAGGTCCCGTGTGTGAGTGTTGTCACGCACGTTAAAGATCCCTACCTGCTTGCAACAGCAAGGGTTCAGCAAAATTCCAAATTTTCAAGGTAAAAAAAAATCGCTTTCTGGCCAATGTAGTACCTTCGGGCGGAGCATTGGAAAATCACATGCAGGACTATTTTAACTCCGAAATCTTTTACCCCAGAGAGTGTCATCATGTTTATTACAATTTAAGTACGCTGTGTATTTTATTTTTATTTTATTTATTTGTTCCAACGTTTCAGTAGTCTTCTACCTGAAATTTAAGCAGACCTGGCTTCCCCACAGAAAGTAACTATTATGTGTTATGTGTGTATGTGTGTGTGTGTGTGGGGGGTGTAGTTGTGTGTATGTGTGTTGTGTGTGATGTTGGTCCGTGTTACATTCCCCCTCCAGGACCATCGACAGCCGGATATCCCAGTCGTCAAGAAAGAACGCACAACGGACATTGCCTTGTCAGTCCGGACCATCGGCAGTCGGAAATCCAAATGTTGAAAAGGCAATGGAAGCGTGTGTTTAGGTGTGTGTGTGTGTTTGTGTGTGTGTATGTGTAAGAGAGAGAGAGAGAGAGAGAGAGAGAGAGAGAGAGAGAGTTGTGTGTATGTGTGCTGTGTGTGATGTTGGTATCCGTGTTACGTTCCCTCTTTAGGACCAGGACCATCGGAAGCCGGATATCCCAATCTTCAAAGAGGAACGCTCGACGGATGTTGCCTTGTCAGTCTGAACCATCGGCAGCCGGAAATCCAGATATTGAAAAGGCAATGTAAGTGTGTGAATGGTGTTTTGTGTTTGCACAGTGCATAAGAGGTGTTTTGTGTGTTTGTGTGTGTGTGTGTGTGTTTGTGTGTTTGTGTGTGTGTGTGTGTGAAGTGTGTTTGAAATGTTAATTTGTGTTTATGTTTGCCCAAGTTACTAATAGGTTGGATTGAATTAGTATAATTTTGTACATGTTTGAACTTATACTATTACATAAATAAAAAATTAGGTTCTTTCAGAGGAAAGGATTTGTTTGCTGTATTGTTTGCCTCGGGTATGTGTAAGTTCTTAAAATTTAGCGTTTGTTAAAAAGAAAAGAAATTCTCTATTCTACTACTTAAAATTAACTTATACTACTACTGTTGGTTATTATTTGTGAGAGACAGGGTTGCTAATATGTAGAAGCATGCAAATTCTACATATTAGGGGGTTGGATCGTTTCAAAGTCGGGTTAATGGTTTGATCTTGTTGCTTCTGGTCGTCAAGAGCAGAGCTCTTGGAATTCCAGGAGATCGGTCTCCGGTCTCCGGGGCAGAGCCTCGGTCCAAGGAGAGGTGGAACTTTTATGTCTCTGTCCGGGTAGTTTTGTTTGTGTCTTTTATCCGTCAAAATAACGTTGGTAAATGAGTGCCGTGGTTTTTGCGTGAGTGCATTTAAGTGTGGAAAAAGGTTTTCGTTCCAAATCATCTGGTGTAGGGTCTTGTTTAATAATGTTTGTCTAAGTGCGTAGAGGTACGGTTGTAAGTCATTACACTCGAATACTATATGTTCCGGTGTTCCTATTTCTCCGCACGTGCATATGTTGTTGTCAACTAAGTTCATGCGTTCTCTGTATGTTGGATAGGGTCCGTGGCCGGTTAGATAATGAATAAAGCCCCGACTGGGCACCAGGTATTTGGCTTTTAGACGGTCTTTAATATTTGGGATCATTGCGTATATCCTTCTACCGGTTGTGCTTTGATCGCATGTTGTCTGCCATTTTGCAAGTATGTAGTTCTTTATCTCCGTCTTTGTCGTGGGCAGTTAGTTTGTGTTTAAGATGCGTTGTAGTTGTTGGTTGTCATTGTGTGGAAGATTGTATATTGCAGCTCGCTGTTTTACTACTAGGTCCAAAGGCATAGTTCCCACCAGTACATGAAGTGCATCAAGTGCGGTAGTCCCATAAACCCCCGTCAGTCGCAGTAAAACACTTTGTTGTGTACTGTTAATTTTTTGTCTAGGTTTGATTGTGTTAAGGCGATGTCCCCACGCGCTCGCGGCGTATGATACCATAGCACCTAGCACACTGTTGAGATATAGCCTTACGCAATTAAGTGGTATCTTATAAGTCCTTTGGGCCAACGTTGCAATGTTCTGCATTGCAAAAGTTGCATTTGCACAGACGGTGTTTATATGTGCAGAGTAATTCTGTTTTTCGTCTAATGTTAAGCCCAGATATTTTGTATTTTGTGTTCTACTTATATTTACACCGTCTAGTTTGATGGTGGGGTGTCTTGCCAGGGTTCCCTTCATCACAAGGTATGTAGTTTTTTGTGGTGTTATGGTCATCTTGTTGGTTTTGCACCAACTTTGTGTATGGGTAAGGGCGATGTTAGCTTTACGTTCGATTTCCCTTCTGGAATTGCCTTCAACCACCAGCAAGATGTTGTCGGCGTACGCAATCGGTGACAACACTTCGTCAACGGTGTCCAGCTTTTCCAGGAGTTCATCCATTACAATATTCCAAAATAGGAGCCCGCATATGGACCCCTGCGGGCAACCTTTATTTATATGTTTGGTAATGCTCTCCGTGCCTGGTAGGGTTATACACCTGTCCCTGCAGTGGCACATGAAAGAGTGGCATAGTTGTGATGGACAGTTTATGGTCGTAAGTCTTGTAAAAAGTGAGGCCACCAAAGGTTATTAAATGCGCCTTCTATGTCCACTAATATTAATAGGACGTATTTTTTGTGTGATTGCTTGATGGTTTATATTGCTTGGTTTATGGCGTCCTCGGTTGATTTGTTTTCTGTAAAGCCGCATTGTCGTGGATGTACTCCTGTGATTTGTCTGTGGTCCTGCATTCGTTTACATAATAGTTTTTCATACGTTTTTACTAGCGTGTTCAAAAGGCATATGGGTCGGTAAGAGCCCGGTTGTTTTGGGTCTTTACCTTTCCCTTTAGGGATAATCACGACATTCGCTTGTTTCCAGATGTTCGGAAAAACAGCTTGTCGTATGCATTCATTGTACAGTTCTGTTAGTGTCGGTGTTAACTTATCTTGTAGCGCTATGCCAATCTCCGCAAGAATTCCGTCCGGTCCGGGTGCTTTCCTGCTCTTCGATTGGCATAGTGCGTATCTAACTTCGTCTTCTGTGAAAGGATCTAAGTTGTTGTCTTGTCTGTTCCATGGTCGGCTACCTACGTAAAGGAATTTATTTGGCCAATTCTGATCTTTCCGTCGTCCATTAGGGATAATAGGTATTTGTGCTGCATTCTGGTTGTTGCTTGTGTTTGTGTGAAAATGTTGTGTGTGAGTGTAGGTTCGTATTCCGTTTGTGGGTGGGTTATTATTCTGTCTGTGTGCATGTTCTCTTGTATTGTTTGTTAAAAATGTTGTCGATGCGTGATTGCCCTTGCTTTGTTCTTTTGAAGTTGTGAGGGTTGTCTGTGTTTAGTTTGGTTAGGTCCATTAACATTTTGTGGGTTGGGCAATCTTTAGGGTTAGAAGCGCACTTTTCGTTACGTTTTAAGCATGGTATGCAAACTGAGTGTTGTCCGTGCTTGGGGCAGTCTGCCCTTTTGTGCTTTGAGTCTTCTTCCCCACAGTATCCACATGTATCGGTGGTGCTTGTGCAATGTTTCGTGACGTGTCCTAGATCGAGACATCGTCGGCATTTGGGTACTACTAAAAAGTCTTTCACTGTAACACAGCGATATTCGATATAGAGTTTTTCTAGATTTATTAATATATTCCTCACTTTGCCACTTACCGTCGCAACATGATGTTGAGTCGATTTGTTTTTCGGTCGTGTTTTGAAACTAAGTTGAAAGTCCTTATTAAAATCCTCTCTGTTAATTAGGTGTTCAAGGTTTTGAGTATAAATTAGGTACGTTGGTATGTCGTATATAATAACTAACGGTTTTTTCTTGCGTGGTTTTTCGCAATTTAGGGTTTGTTTTAGGGTTGCATGGTTTCGATTATCTTGTCTTGTAGTGTGTTGTTTTGTTGTTTTCTGAATTTATGTTCGCCAGTTAATTCGGCTTGTAGATATATTAATTTTATTATTTTATCTCTAAGCGTTTTATGGGTTCCTACTCGAAGACGGTTACTTGGGTCTAGTTTATGGTCAATAAAGTTAAGAAGGTCCGTTCCTAGGTTCTCTAGGTGCTCTAAGATAGACTTTTCATATTTTCCGGGTTGTTCTGTTTAGGGCTTGTGTACTTGGGAGGTAGTGTGGTGGTTTCCGTTGCCTTCCACATCGCGGTAGTGTGTTTTAGACTGCCATAGCGGCCTTTACGGTCTGCCAATCTATGTACCGAAAGAGCCGCTGCCCACTTTCGGGGACCTGTCTTAGTCTGGTTTCTTACTAACGACCCTACTACTTTGGTTGGACCAGTAGTTTGGCTCTATAGCTCTTTAGAACACGCAAGCCATTTCACCTGTTTTAGTAATCTAAAACTTCGGCAAGGTGCAAGTCCATTCAAAATGGACAACAAACATATAGGGAGTATTTACGGGTGAATACAATATGTCTGTTTCAAAAGCAATTTCACTAAACTCTTTATAAATCGTTAGGTGAATGTTCTCATCTCTCATGAGATTTATTACTGTAAATATTTCCTTTCTTGCATTTACAACTCAAACTCAGTACCCAAAACTATTTGCTTTCTTAATGTTCAGCTTTGTGTTTTCCAAATGTTTATCAAAATTCAGATGACGTTCACATTTCTGTATAATATGCTCAAACTATGTTGTTTGTAAACGTCTTTCAACTACAGACAGCATGAGTCTTGAAAGGAACTGCATACAGGTCTAGCTTTGTTATTAGGTATAATTAAAATTACAAAAAAACACTGCATTATATTGGCTAGAAGCGGGCGCAAGTACTGCATTCGTGATTCCAGTTTCAACAGGTCGACTTTGATCACTAGCTGGAAACTCTAAAATGTTAGTCAATTACTTTTCAGCACATCAAGTTTTCAAACTTGAAAGTTTTGAGCTTTTGCATGAATATCAATTCTATTCCGGGTTAAGGCAAAATGGGTTATGAATTAAAATGTAAACAAGTTTTAATTACAACTGTGTCTGCATTAACGGAGATCGTTGCAATTATCGCGTTTTCACTTCCAACATAAATTTTCCTTTCTAGTTTAATTAAATCGTTTTACTACCTTCTAGGATTACATTGAATATCTGTTTCAGCTACCTGCTACGTTTACAGTTAATTGAATCGTTGTTCGGAGTAAGGAAAATAAATGGAACAATCTACAACTGTAACAGAAATATCAATATTAGTATAAATTATATTTTATCCAAATCTCCATATAGGCGCGTAATGCTAATTGATGGCCGTTGAATTAACTTTTTAAATGAGGTAAACTTACATTTTTATATATTCCAGAAATCGCGATACCACCAATACTAGCCATATTCTATTACTATTTAACCCACTTACCACCTCTTTCTTTTGGGCCATTGCTGCTCCATTAAATTATGCAACAAGTTTGACTACCATTTTGTATGCATCGTGGATGCATAATATAATAATTATGGTTGTAGAGGGGCGTAAATTTCTCCACTGAATAGCGGTGCGCTATAAAAAATAGAGAGTGGAAAGTACTAAAAAGCACCAAAGTACCTAATGTTGCGGGAAAGATATTGAAGTGTAATGAGGTAGCGGTTATTCTATTATTAAATTCATAAAAAATCAACAAAAATAGCTCATCAGATTATGCTGGGTGATAATCTTCTTCGCACGCACTAATAGAGAATTAAAACAAGCGGTAAAGTTATTATTGTTAAAGTGATAATTTTAGCAATTCAAAATTATAACATATACTCGTTTAATGTCGATCGCAGTTACTTTTCAAACACATCTGCAGGTCACACTTGAGAATAATTCGTTAGATATTGTCGAACTTGGTGTATCCATTTTCAGAGATATACTTGTAAAAGCCCAAAATATTCAAAACACCTGATGGTTGATCGTAAACTTTGAACAACAGTTCAGATAACCAATGAATTTTTAGACGGAGCGTAGACTATATAACACGCGAATTTGATAAGCAGACAGTCCTAGTTTGAAACAAGCACAAGCTGCATCACTCATACTCAAGAATTTTCGCGTCGAGTAAATATTCAAATTAAATGATCAAATTTTTGTGAAAAGTGGCTTTATAAAATTTTAAAATAAATTATAGTGAAAATATATGAGACAAGTTTCGCCGTTTCCTAGAAAACGGTTCTAAGTGAGATTACAAAGACAGTACGAAACTCAAAGTGCGATTACGAAAATTTAAGGCAAATCACGTAAATCTAAATGACATTAAGAAAATCCAAGAGAGATTAAGAAAATACTGATCCACAGCACGCAGCAGAAAGACACCCAAGGAAAACTACAGGTCAGAACTATCTAGCATAAATAAATAAACAAATGGCCGAATTCCTACTCAACATTGGCGGACCTTCTAAGAAGGTACTACACCCAATGCTAATTGAAGATGTTGGTCTACTGAAACAAATGCGTTTCTAGCTACTTCATAATGAATAATTTTGCCTGGCATGGAGAAAATAATTTGAGCATAGAAAATGAAAATCAATGTAAATTGTTGGTTATTTTGCAAAGAGAAAAGCCCGTGACCAGTTTCACTGTTCTTGCAGATCATCAGACGGACGCATCTCTTTTTGCAAAACACCCAACTAAGTTCTGGGTTTTTACACAAAACCAAAGTGTATTTATAGTACAAACAGTTTTTCATGCGCTCTTTATACTCGAATGTAAGCAACTAACCATGTTGAGACTTGTAAAAGTTACCAATTATGCGCCAAATAAGCGACATCAAAACTGATATTGGCGAGTTTGTATTAAAAGATAGCAACAAGATAAGTAAACCGAACGCGCGTACCTTATAGCTAAGTTTGCAGAAATGGCCTTTATCGCCAATGAAGTCGTCCACCAGAACGAGATTATGACCACTAAGCTACAATCGGCAGAGAAGAATATAGAGAATATCCTTCAGATAAGTACACGTCAACTCTCCTCCACAGACACACAACCATCCACATCAATCAACACACCAATTACTTACGCAACAGCAACCTTACACAAATCAACTTCTCATCCTCATATTAAAACCCAGAAAACCTCATGAAGACCCAAAATCCTACCGCCCCATAGCACTTCTTCCGACAATTGGTAAAATCCTAAAACGTATCCTTATCCAGAAGATCAACTCCCATATAGATAAACACTCTACTTTCTGTAAACCAACGTGGATTCCGTCTCGGACATAGTGCCGAGGACACCATTCGATCCCCAATCACCACCGTCCAGACATCTCCCTCCAAATATGTAATAGCAATTTTCCTTGACTTTCAATCCGCCTTTGATCGTACGTACACTCAGCGTTCTGCAAAACTAAACTCCAACTACTTTTCCATCACCAAACCCCTATCCACAAGGATCAGTCGTCTCACATGCTATGCAACCTCTCTATAAACCCACTCCTAGACTTTAACATCCCAAATATTTCTACCTTGGCCTATGCTGGTGACCTAACCTACCACGTACATGGAAACTGCCGTAGATCCTTAGAAGAGACCGCCCACCTCCTGATAAAAAAATTGAATCCTGGTCCTTACTAAACAAACAACCCCTATCTCCCGCTAAATCCAAAATCTTGTTACTTAAAGAACATCTCCAGCGCGCCTCCACTATCCACATATTTAACACACTTTTAACCCTACCCGAATCAACTACGTACCTTGGAATCCAAATCGAAACAAGACTTAAAATGCACGTTCATCTATCATATCTCCGATCCAAAACCAAAGCAATCCTTAATAATATACACCATTCCCTATTAAAATCTATTGAAATGACTCGCCCCACTCGTAAACTAATCCTACAACAAATAATGATTCGTATCCTAAGTTACGCAATAGACTCCTGGTATTTCCTTATAACACCTCATTCCCGTAGAAACCTTAATCTAATCATAAGACCTTTCCTACTATTATCCACAAAAGCCTTCAAAACATCCCCCACCTCAGCACTTTACACAATTTTGAAACAACCACCCCTAAACATCTAGCTTCACTCCAAAGTACAACTTCGAAACCTAAAGAAAAGAAGACCAATACAATTACATGACCGCACCCTATAACCCACAGAATACGAAACAATGACAATGACAAACATATACAACCTAATTACTGAATGAAACAATGAAGTCACAGGTAGACACACGTATGACATTTTCCCAGATATAACAAACATCCCCGAACATATCCCCTACTCCAACCGATCCACTATTCAATTCTTAACCTGACACTGCAAATTTCGACAAAAATTACACTCCTTCCAACTAATTCCCACCCCTTACTGTCCCTGCTCGAACCAAAACATTACTGAAACTTCCAATCACTTAATATACTTATGCCCCAACTCCATTCCTCACCAAACCTACATAAAACACGCGATCTAACTTGATCCTTTTACCCCACTACCTAGCATCAACTTCCAAGCAACTAACTATTTCCTCCAATTTGACCATTTCTTAAATGAAATCCTTATTACGAAACCTCCGGTCTAATAATAGTATCCCCTCCGCACCAATATCCCAACCTCCACAACACTACACTGCAGACCAACTTCTCTGCCAACAGCCTAAGATTAATTCGGCGATAAGGGAAAGAAACTCAAGATTATCAATGTACTACAAATTTATTGTAATGTATGTTATTTATAAAACATCTGTTCATGCTCACTAGATTAGGCCTTTGGCTGAGGAATAGTGTACAACAATAAATAAACAAACAAAATAACCATGGAGAATAACATAACAAAAATCTACGATCTCGTATTGGCAGACCGCCGATTGAAAGTGCGCGAGATAGCTGAGACAGTAGGAATCTCAAAAGACCGCGTGGGTCACAACCCGAATAAAATTTTGGGCATGAGAAAGTTTTCGGTGCGATGAGTGCCGCGTTTGCTCATTCCAGACAATAAGCGCAACTGCCCTCACCATGGCCTAATTGGTCGAATTGGGCTACGAACTGCTGCCCCATCCACCGTATTCTCCAGATTTGCCTCCCTGCGACTTCTTTCTGTTTCCAAACTTGAAAAAGTCACTAGCCGGATAGAAATTTGAATTGAATAAGGAGGTCATCGCCGCCATAGAAGCCTACTTCGCAGACCTCGAAAAAACGTATTTTTCAGACGGGTTAAAGTAGTTGGAGTATCGCTGTATCAAGTGTATCGAGCTAAAAAGTGACTATGTTGAGAAATAAAGCGCCACTTTTCGAAAATTTTCGTTTTTCTTTTGTAGGCTAAGCACTTATCGGATCGCCCTCGTATTGATTTGGCATAAAACAAAACCTCTCTGTGGTAAATGTTGTTTAAAATAATAAGTTGGTTGTTTCTCAAAATAAGGTATTCATTATAGATTTTCCCTAAGAATCACAAAAAGAATTTGACGTAATTATTTTAGTAAATCCTTTATATACAGGGTTCAACGAAATACAAAAGCTTTCCTATGTTTAATAGTACCTTCAACAATGAACATTTCTTCCAAGATTAACTCTTTTTTTGTAATTCTCTTGATAGAGAAACTATTAATTGAAATTGAACTTGAATTGTATTCGCAGCGTCTCTTTAGCTGAATTAAATCGCCAACTGCATTGAGTGATAGCGCCTCAGAATGTACCAGGTTATCATAAAGTAAGGGATATATTTTAAATCATTACAACTTTTTAATAAATTAAGTTAGTAACATAAAATAAACGAAATCTAGTTGCTTAATGAATGGGATTTTACCGTATCTATGAGAAACAAAAGCGTTGTCATAACAATTGTTGACACTAGTGTCAAAACGAAATTATTCAATTTGAAGTTTTATTTTGAAATTAAAACTCAAGTAAACGTTAAGCTCAAACGACTCAACTGTAATAACATGGATTTACAAACAAGAATTGGTTTAGTTCAGTGCTATTATGAATCCGGCAGAAATTACACCGCTGGATTACGAAGATTTCGCACGAGAATGGGTTTGAGAGCGGGACCCTGTCAAATGAAAGCGTACCGCAATTTGATACAAAAATTTGAAAGAACAGGGTCTGTAACTGACTTACCAAGATCAGGAAGACCAATAATTAGTGATGTCCAAGTTGCAGAGGTTCTTCATGAAAATCAAGCGATTGCAAATGCCGTATACCACGGTTTGGAAAATTTTACGCAAAATTCTAAACATGTATCCATATAAACTGAAAATGCTGTTTGAATTAAAGGACGCAGATTTGGCTACTAGGTACGATTTTTTTTTGCGAGTAATGGCTCAGATGGAAATTGAACCCGAATGGTTATCCCGTATTTTATGGACAGATGAGGCACATTTTACTCTGAATGGTGGAGTCAATACTCAAAACTGTAGAATCTGGTCTGCAGAAAATCCGCAACAAATCGTTCAAAAGGTCTTCATGACAAGAAAGTCACCGTTTGGTGCGGTTTTACAGCTGATTTTATTATTGGTCCGTATTTCTACGAGGAAATGCAGAATGGACAAGCCGTATCTGTAACTGTAAATGGTGAACGATACTTGCAAATGTTACAAAATTATGTTATTCCACAGCTGCAAAACGAGCACTACGGAATTGAAAACATCATTTTATGCAGGATGGAGCACCCCGCACATTTTCGACCAGTCAAAGAATTGTTAACCAACGTTTTCAAGATCGCGTGTTAAGCAGATATTTCGTAAATTCATGGCCACCAAGATCACCTGATCTAAACCCAGCGGATTACTGGCTGTGGGGTTATTTAAAAGTTTAGTGTTTAGAAGACGACCAACTACGCTACAAGAATTAGAAGACAGTATTACGGAGAAAATTGGTACAATTCAACCAGAAATGTTACGAAATGCTGTGTACAATTTGGAGGTAAGGATGGTGATCTTACAACAACAAAATGGAGGTCATATTGAGCAATTGCCGTAACCTGTTTTGGGTATACTAAATCCCATTTCATAAGCAATTAGATTTCATTTATTTCTTGTTATTAACTTAATTTGTTAAAAAGTTATCATAATTTAAAATATATCCCTTACTTTATGATAACCTTATACATAATTTCTAAATTAAAAAACTATTTATCGAATACAGCTACTACCGAAAGATGTCGTTTCATATTGCTAGTTAACTGCCAACTGCCAACAGTAAACAAAATTTTCAACTCGTACAAAATTTTGTCGGCATTTACATATCTTTGGATTTTATACAGAAGAAAATGCATTTTCTGCTTAAGCAAACCGAAGTACCTGTTGTAGAAAAATTTCCGCTTACATCCCTTCTATATGGTCTGAAGCTTATAAATGTGTTCTGTAACTCTTTTAATATCTCTTTTTCTCTATCTAAAATTTTCTCAGTTTCATATTTTTGCATTTTTGATCAATAACGTGTTATAGAACTATATTTCAACGATGCCGTGCAAGCATAACAAAAGCTGCATGTAGTGAACGACGAGTAGGCAGATGTTTGAAAATTTAGGGGAGCTAGCGCATTTGGAACGCGTATTGTGAGTAAATAGTGGTCGTATTGTTAATTATGGATTATTATTGACTCCAAGACCTATTACCGTAAGCATATATTGCAATAATGAGGTTATTATGCAAACTCGTTGGTCGTATGAGCTTCGCATGTAAGTAGAATGTACAAGATATTTTAGGGTAGTTGATGCAGAAGAATAGGAACTGGCGAAAATGTAATAATGGTGGGTGGCTATAACGAAGTAAGCGACCCGTGATGCACTGACGGTTTTTATAGACTGTGAAGCAAAAATAATGGTACATAGAACGCAAGTTGAATTTTAAAATGACTAGAAAATTCTATGCCCAGGGTTTCGCAAACGTAAGGTTGAAAAATGTACTGTCATCTGTTATTGTATTTCTACATTTAGTACGTGTATATTAGTATAGACATTTTGATTTCATTTATTGCTTTAAACCGCTAGAATAGATAAAAGCTGTTTTATACTTTCATTTTTATATAGAACCCTTAATTTACGTATACTCCACATATTAAGTATGTAATGCTGCAGGAGACTAGGTCCTAACTATTAGATATCCCTCGTCATCATCAATACGTCATAGAAATTCTGAATATTATGTAATATAATTTTTTAAAGTCAATTGACTGTCTATTATAATTTCTCAATCGACTTTTTCCTCAAGTAATCGTAAACATCCACTCTTTAATAATACAATGTTGCCAATGCTAGTTCGGCTGCAAGAATATCAGGAATATGTAATGTTAATAATGCTGCAGTTGACATAGCCTCGCTGATTGATTAAACTTAGTAAATGTCTAATATACAGCTACAAAATTTTTATCACATCGTATACAGTAGTAGGGGACAAAGAATACCACTGTAGTAAGCCTGTTTATCGTAAAAGGCGATTAAAAGGCGCAGCAAGGGACAGCAACCTTGCTGGCTAAAAGATATTGGAAGAAAGTCGGTTGGTCTCGGGCGATCCTCAATAATTTACAAAGGGTGTTGGAGGTTGACCGTGACAGATACGGCTTTTTGCTAAAAATTTTAAAAATTGCGTTGTAGAAATATTTCCCAGGTATGCGTGACCTAAAACACGAACTATGTATGACGGAGAACTCACAAGTAAAATTCCTGTCCGGAGGTAAAAAAAACCCTCAATTGGATATCCGGAACGGGGTACTTGGGGTTCGTCATCGTAAAAATTTAAAACAACGGTTCGATTTAGTTATAGGGACTTGGAATGTAAAGTCATTACTTAGAGAAGATAAGTTAACGTATTTATTGGTCGAAATAAGAAAAGGAAAGCTAGACATTTTAGGTATTAATGAGGTGAGATGGCCAGATAGTAATGACTTTTGGAAAGATAATTATAGAATAATTACAACTTCTTCAACTAATGAACAGACAGGGGTAGGAATAGTGTTAGGTAAAAGATTAGGACGTAAAGTTAAAGAGTACTTACAATTTAGTGAATAGTTATGGTTAGATTGAGTACGAAACCCACAGACACTGTTTTAGTACAGGTTTACATGCCAACAAGTCAGTACGAGGATGAGGCAGTAGAAAAAGTATACGAGGATGTAAATGGTATAGTGAGAAAAGTAAAGGGAGATGAGAATTTAATAGTTACGCACGATTTTAATGCGTCAGTGAAAGAAGGTAGTGAGGGGAAAATGGTAGGAAAACTTGGGTATGGTAGACGAAATGATAGAGGAGAAAGATTAGTGAGTCTTGCCAGGAATATAAATTAGTAACTGTAAACACTCTATTTGAACAACATGTTAGGAGAAGATATACCTGGAAACCACCAGGTGATAGGGCTAGATACCAAATAGATTATATTTTAGTTAAACAAAGATTTAGAAACCAAGTTAAAAACTGTCGTAGTTATCCAGGGGCCGACATAGATAGCGCTCATAACTTAGTTAAAATGAAGTGTAAGCTAAAATACAAAAATTGATAAAATGAAGTGTAAGCTAAAATACAAAAATTGCGAAAGCTTAAAAGAGAGGGATGTGATCTAGGTGAGCTTAATGATAGTGAGGTAAAAGAGGAATATAAACAAATATTATATAATGAGATCAAAAAGATAGCTATAAAAGGAAACGTAGAAAATAAATGGAAAGAAATAAAAAGGGCTGTACATGATACAGCAACACAGACTATTGGTAAGAAAAAAATAGAAGCGAGAAAACCCTGTGTAACAAAGGAGATAATAGATTTAATACAGAATAGAAGAAATCTTAAACCTTTCAGAGAATTGGATAGTGAAAGTAAGCTATAATATAACAGAGTTAGAAATAAGATAGTACATGAGTGTAGAAAAGCTAGAAATAAATGGATGGAGGAGAATTATGAGAGAATATAAAATGATTTGAGAGCAGGTAAGACAGACAGCGCTTACGGGGCAGTTAAAAAGTTTTTCGGGTAAGATTGGAAAAAATATAATGGTATTAAATATGAGAACAATGAGCTTCTGATAAATAAAGTTGAGGTAGCCGATAGATGCAAGAGATATTAGAAAGATTTATATTAGGAAGACGATGTGGATGAGTTAGAGAACGACCAAGAAGAGAACGTAGAAATAGAGATCTCAATATTAAGACAGGAATTTGATTGAGCTGCTAGGGATCTTAAACTAAACAACGCGCCGGGGATAGACGAGATACCCTCAGAATTAATAATATGCAAGTCAGAGAACTTTAGACAGATTATTTAAACTAGTAAAAGTAATATATGACACTGGTGAGGTCCCAACAGATTTCGAAAAAAGTATTATTATCCCAACCCCAAAAAAGTCAGGAGCTGATAGGTGTGAGAATTTTAGAACGGTTAGTTTAACTTCCCACGCTTCTAAAATACTAACAATAGTAATTAAAAATAGAGTACAAGCTTTGACTGAGAATTATTTAGGCGAAGACCAATATGGTTTTCGTAAAGACAGAGGGATTTGAGAACCCATACTAATGATTAGGGTAATTATCGAATAAAGGTTATAAAAAAATAAAACGATTCATTTCGCGTTTGTAGATTTAGAAAAAGCATTTGATAGGGTTAATTGGATTGTTATGTTCAGGGTTTTGCGATAAATAGGAATCTCTCATAGCGATAGAAGAATTATTTACAGTCTATATAAAAACCAAAGCGTAGTAATTAAATTTGATGAAATAGAAAAAGAAGCTAAGATTAGAAATGGTGTTAGACAGGGCGGTATACTATCTCCCTTGATTTTTAATGTTTATATTGAGGAAGCTTCAAACTTAGCTAGAGAGAGAAAACAGATAGATATTAGTGTACAGAGACAGAAAATAGACTGTTACGTTTTGCAGATGATATAGTCATTATGGCAGAGTCTAGAAAAGAGTTAGGAGAGTTTTTAAATATTTTACGTGAGACACTACAGAGCAACTGTAGTGTGAGAATTAACTCAGGAAAGACAAAGATAATTACAAGTGAGTTACAGCCTAGTTCTAAACCCAAATTAAAAATAGGTAATACCGAGTTAGAGGAAGTAGATGAATTTTGCTATTTAGGTAGTATAATTACAAAGGATGGACGTTGCAGAAGGGATATGGTAGCTAGAATAGCTCAAGCTAAAAAATGTTTTTAAAAAAGAAAGACTTACCATTAGCTAATAGTATTAGTTTAGATAATAGAAAAGTTTTCTTAAAGTCGTACGTATGGAACGTTCTATTATATGGTAGTGAGACGTGGACAATTAAAAAGGTAGATAAGAAAAAAATAGTAGCTTTTGAAACTTGGTGTTGTAGGAGAATGTTAAAGATTAGTTGGACAGATAGAGTAACAAACGAGGAAGTATATAGAAGGATAGGTGAGGAACCCTGTATGTGAAAACAATTAAAGGTCAGAAGAGATAGATTTAAAGGGCATCTGTTAAGACATGAGGGACTATTTAGTAAGGTTTTAGATTATAGACTACTAAATAAAAATAGAGTAGGAATACTTAGACAAAGCTATATTAGTCAAATTATTATAGAGTTAGGTTGTGAAGGGTTTGTAGATCTTTCTACACTAGCTCAGAATAGAAAAGAATTTACAGCTGCGTCAAACCGATTTTAAGTAACTTCAAAAACATAACAAAAAATAAATTAAAATCAGTTAACTAAATGTCACCATGACATAACTCACAATTAGTTAGCGGTCTGGTATGTTGGCAACGATTCGCTGCTTAAGCCTTACCATAACATATAATTTAACACTTTTCTCTTTTTAGAGGGGATAACCAGGTAATATTTTATTTCCTTATAAATGAGAATCATGTAAACATGTTAGAGTTCTTTAACAACTATCAAGTTGCCAATATCTATGTAGAGCCATGTAGATAAGAAAAAGATAGAAAAGTTTAGGAAGACCTACACCAAGCTATATTAGTCCAATTATTATAAATTTAGGTTGAGGAGAGTATGTAGAACTTTTTAGATTAGCACAGAATAAAAAAGAAGTTAGAGCTGCGTCAAACCGACCTTAAGTAAGGTTAAAAACAAAATTATGACGGAAATTTAAACAGCCAAAGTACACCTAATTAAACCATACCTTCAACCTATAATTTCAAGGAATAGCATAAAATACTGCAATCTTTTCTGTAGAAGAAATTAAATGATAACACTGTGTTATGTACCAAATTGATTTTGCGTAACTTATTTATATTTACTCTGCAGGGCCGGAGTGACACAACAACTAATTTGTGCACCGGCTAACTTTCAGTGGTATGGGGTAGGTCCTATAAAAGCAAGTATACTACTCTTAAGAGTATACAAGTTGTAAGACTTCTACTAAATACCTGTCTGCTTACTTTGAAACCATTGAACTTTCCTTTCCACGTTTCACCTTTGAGCGCCAAACCGCCTGAAGAAGACATAAGTAAAGCTTAACCGTAAGATAGATGTTCCGAGCAACGATTTAGCGCATATCACTGCTACAAAACAATGATAGAGCCTCGCTTATATTCTTATTACCTCCTTCTACTAGTCTACTATGTAAAAAAAAGTCTATGTCTTATAAACCTAACCTATATTGTAAAATACGATTATAAAAGTGAATAACAACAAGGAAAGCACTCTAATTTACCCAAAATTAGCCAAATATGCGAGTAGCTAAAAATACTTAATATTATCGATGATAAAATGTAACCAGTTTAATAGTTACGTGCTATTATGCTTCTACAATAATGGACTTCACCATACGAGAATTGTGTGCTTACAATACGCTTTAAATGAGCGAGTAGCAACAATAATAGTCATCCTTAGTAATTATAATCTCCACACATTATTATCATTACTATCATACACAATTAGTAAATACAACAAGACAGCATATGATGTTTATAAGACGGATAACAATATTCAATCGATTTACACTTATACTTTCCTCAAATCTTCGTCACCTTCCAGTGCAAGAATCATCTCAGATATAGAAACAACTTATACTTGCACAAAAGCACCCAACACGGCAACTTTTACATTAACGGTACATTCACATCCGCGCTTTCTTAATCGCTTTCGGAAAACATATTTTCGGCAACAGTTCCATGGATTGGATAACGCCAATTTAATTACCTGGTTTACATTCTTGTCTCGTATCACAAGAGTGATCTTCGTGTCGATCTAAGCTATGCTGACCTAGGTCTAGTATTTAGCCAGGAAGCCAGTTTATTTATTTGGAACAAATTGAATTTTGCCTAACCGTTCCTATTCCAAGCAAGGTAGGGATTTTAACCTGCATGACAATAGACACGCACAGAACCTACGGCTTACCTCTCATCCGAACGAGGGCGTTTTTTGTGAAAAATACTCGTCTAACATTTTTCAAACGGTTCAGGTCGCGAATAAAACCAGGCACTTTGGGATCAGCAGGCATACGCAAACCTGTCTGTGCCGCCTCCTTTTTAATATCCACGGCTTTTGTAAAATTCTTTGTTACAAGATTATTGCATTTATTTTCGTTTTTACGGATTGTACGTCTACACTATTCTAATTTTGAGGTAAATGTCTTTTTGTCCACGTGAACGGTTATTTTATTTACAGGAGTTTACATTTAATCCCGAAAGCTACACCACTCGTATATTTTCAACGCATTTTTTTTATGGTTGGTTTTACGAACCATTCGTTTGTGAGGTGTCTCCTATAATTGATGGTTTTTGAACTCGTGTGAATTTGCACAAATAACTTTAATGTGTAGGTTTTTTCTTCGGTCTCTATCCGGAATTTAATGCGAAGGGGTGTAAAGTATCGATATTTATTACTATGCGTATTTAAGTGTACTGAGTACTTTCGTTTTTAGTTCTTCATCCCAATTTAATATTACATTGGAATAGCAACATTATTTAATGGAAACTACTAAAGCTCTAAAATTTTTCAAGCTCATTTAACTAACTAAAATTATCAAATTGTTTCTACCACTTTGGGTTTCCTTAAATAACGCTCTATCGTTATAACTGATGGTTTTGTAATTTGTATTTAAAAAATTTCATTGATGTATTTCGTTGTCGACAATAACAACAAGAATATAATCTGATATACAGGTTTTAACTACTCCTTTCATATATAAAGCAACATTATTATTTGAAAAATGAAAATTTTTCATTTTTACGGTAATTACAGATGATTTTGTGGTTACTATTAACTCACAAATAAAAAAATCTTTATAAACTATCAAAACCAATTCGGATAGGTTTGTAGTCAAAATAAGCTTGAAATTTTGCAAAGGGTGCTGCAATAAATAGATGGTTAACGTTTATATGAGATGCCCTAGGACACACAGACATGTGCCCAGTGCACTGACAATTTTATTGTAAGTCCGAAGAATATGCAATGTAAACTTTGCCAACATTATTATCACTTGTAATGCGTAAGAATTAAAGACCAGTTGACACATCTTCTACAAAATGTCCCCAATTTAAAACGGGTTTCTTATAATTCTGCGCAAACTGTTTATGATAAGTTGAAAAACGTAGAAATAATGTTTGAAGACAAAACGAAAATAATTCTATGAAAAACGGACAAACTAATTGAATTATATGAAGCTCAAAATAATGAACGTGGGGTGCTCGATATACAGTGTGTACAGTATAAAATGGGGATCTTGGAAACTGTAGGAGATACGATCTTGGTTAAATGGGACAAAAGTTGCATAATCATGAGGGTATCTCAGATCGGTTTTTAAATTTCAAAATTTTTTCATAGGTTACTAGATAGAGGCAAAAAACACAAAATTGACGATTATTTTTTTATTTGCTCGTAGTTAGTCTACTAATTGAAATAGAATGTTCAAATTTGGTACATCATGGTAATTCCCCATTGCGCTTCACATTTTCAACTTAGATTTTGTCTAGGGCATCTAGATTTTGCGTGACGATGTTCAACTTTTAATTTTTAAATACCCGCCATATTGGATTTTACATTTTGAAATGCTGACAAAAACCCTTTCCAAAGAGGTATAACATGGCTATGTTTGATTGAATCAAAACACTAAAAATCACATAATTATGTTTTGGTCGTAGTAGGCTTTAATTTCCATTATGACAAAGAGAAACAATTGCTCAACATCTGAGAAACGTCAAAGTTTGTCCTTTATTTTATGTTTCAAGTAGTGCAGTTTAAAAAACAGTTAATTAATTTACATAGAAATTTAAGCAAAGCATTTGCGCTTGACATGGATCGCTTTACTAACCGTGATAAATATCAAATGTTAGAATGTTTTATTCTTTCTGGAAGGAATGATGTTAAAGCCGATGAATTGTATTTAAATAAATACCCAGAAAAACATCAACCAAACAGATGTATGTTTCGGAGATTACAAAATATTTAATAAATTATGGTAGTTTTGGCTTGTCTAAGAGAAATAGGCAAATTAAAAAAGATAATGAAAACAGCGTTTTACAAACAGTTGTCGAAAATCCTCGTACTTTTCTTAGACAAATTCGGAATATAACAGGTGTTGCTCATTCTACGGCAAGAGCTATTTTAAAACGTTTCAAGTACCATCCATATCATGAACGATCATGTCAGGGATTGCGTACTGAAGATCAAATTCGAAGAATGGAATTTTGTGCTTGGTACATCAGAAAGTGCAACGAAAATTCAAATTTTGCATATACAATTTTGTGGTCTGACGAAAGTCGATTTATGAATTGTGGTATGTTCAACCGCAGAAATACAATTTTTTAGTCAGATGAAAATCCACATTTGAACCGCCAAGTTAGACATAAAGTTAAATGGCGATTGAACGTCTGGATTGGTATTATTGGAAAGTACATTATAGGTCCGTTTTTTTATGATGCAAATTTAAACTTTGCGAGACATTTAAATTTATTGCAGGGAAATGTAGCAGATAGACTAATGGAGCTTCCACTCGCTACTTTGCAAAATATGATTTTTCAAAATGATGGCGCTCCACCCCACAATGCTCTGATAATTAGAAATTTTTTTAATTCTGAGTATAATGAAAACTGGATTGGAAATCGGGGACCAATTAAGTGGCCGGCGAGATCACCGGATTTAACTCCTCTAGATTTCTTTATATGGGGCCATTTAAAAAGTCGTGTGTACTCAAAAACGTATGATAATGTAGGCCAATTACAACAAGCAGTCCAAGAGGCCGTAAATAAAATAACTCCAACTATGATAAGACGATCTTGTAAAGATGTTTATAAAAGTTTATAAAAATTGAGTTTAAAATTTTTAGAGCAATTGTTTCTCTTTGTCATAATGGAAATTAAAGCCTACTACGACCAAAACATAATTATGTGATTTTTAGTGTTTTGATTCAATCAAACATAGCCATGTTATACCTCTTTGGAAAGGGTTTTTTGTCAGCATTTCAAAAATGTAAAAATCCAATATGGCGGGTATTTAAAAATAAAAAGTTGAACATCGTCACGCAAAATCTAGATGCCCTAGACAAAACCTAAGTTAAAAATGCGAAGCGCAATGGGGAATTACCATGATGTACCAAATTTGAACATTCTATTTCAATTAGTAGACTAACTACGAGCAAATAAAGAAATCGTCAATTTTGTGTTTTTTGCTTCTATCTAGTAACTTATGAAAAATTTTTGAAATTTGAAAACCGATCTAAGATACCCTCATGATTATGCAACTTTTGTCCCATTTAACCAGGATCGTATCTACTACAGTTTCCAAGATCCTCATGTACTGCATTTTATATTGTACACACTGTATATCGGGAACTGACAACACTAGTGTTGCTAGGTGCGATCCGACCTTTGTAATCTAAAGTTTGACATTTTTGACAGTTTGTATACATACTTATAACATTTTGTCATATGAACACTATTTGTTTTGTTTTGTTTGAGTTGAAAATGTCGTCTCAGCCAAAAACTGGAATTAACTCTTGAACATTTTCGTGCAATGATATTTTACGATTTCCGACGTAGATTATCCCCACAACAGTGCCTGAATCAACTTATTTCGACTTTTGGGAAAGAAGCTCCAACTAATACCACTGTATTTCGTTGGTATAGTAAATTCAATCGTAGTCGTAGTTCGCTTGCGGATGAATTTAAAGATGGTCATCCAAAATCGACTGTTGTGCCAGAAAACATCGATGCTGTGCGCGAGTTGATAATGCAAGATCGTCATGTGACTAATCGCGAGATTCAGGCATCCCTAGGCATTAGCATGACAAGGATACATTCGATATTACATGAACATTTAGATGTGAAAAAGCTATATGCGCGTTGGAGTCCACATAATTTGAAAATTGCTCAAAAAAAGACTCGTGTCGATTAGTGCAAAGATATGCTCGAAAAATACGATTGCTGTGCATTATATGCTGTTTATAACATCCCCACAGGTGACGATTCTTGGACGTATTCGTATGATACCGAAAATAAACAGCAGTCGACTGTATGGGTTTTCCAAGATGAACGAAATCCAAAAAAGTTGTTCGCACTCGAAGAAACAGTTTGAAGAAACTGGTTGCCTGCTTTTTTGGAAACGTTTCTATAGAAGATCGTAGAACACTTAATTCTGCTTGGTATACAACCATTTGTTTGCTACAAGTTTTCGGAGAAATAAGAAAAATAAATCAACGACGCGGGGCCATTCTCCTTAATGACAATGCGAGCTCTCGCATATCGGCTCAAACAAGTGACAATTTGAGCACTCAAAATATCGAATTGATGAATCATCCGCTCTATAGTCCTTATCAGGCGGCTCCGTGGCGTAGTGGTATGTGTGTGACTACTACGCCCAAGGCCCCGGGTTCGAATCCCGACACGGTCCGCTTGAAAAATGTTAGGCGAGCATTTTTCACAAAAATACACCTTCGTTCGGATAAGAGGTAAAATGGAGGTCCCGTGTGTGAGTGTTGTCACGCACGTTAAAGATCCGTACCTTGCTTGGAACAGCAAGGGTTCGGCAAAATTCCAAATTTTCCAGGTAAAAAAAAACTCGCTTCTTGGACAATGTAGTACCTTCGGGTGGAGCATTGGAAAATCACATGTAATGTATAGTCTTTATCGGGCGGCTTCGTGGTATAGTTGGTATATGTGTGACTCCTACGCCGAAGGTACCGGGTTCGAATTCCGATACGGTCCGCTTGAAAAATGTTAGGCGAGCATTTTTCACGAAAATACACCCTCGTTCGGATGAGAAGTAAAAGGGAGGTCCCGTGTGTGAGTGTTGTCACGTACGTTAAAGATCCCTACCTTGCTTGCAACAGCAAGAGTTTGGCAAAATTCCAATTTTTACAGGTAAAAAAAAAACCGCTTCCTGGCCAATGTAGTACCTTCGTGAGTAGCATTGGAAAAAAATCACATGTAGTGTATAGTCATTATTTGAATTAGCACAGAAATATGATATAGAAATATTGAGTTCAGTTAAACCTAGGATTGAGATTGTTAATCTACTGGAAGAAGATACTGCAGATCTTTAAGTGTTTATTTTTCAATTGGTTAACCAAAATCTACCAGAAAATCTGATAATGAGGTATAGCTGATTCATACTTACAGATCGAAGTGAAATAAGAAGAAATTTAATATATTGTTAGAAAATGTCTAGCACGCAATTGTTATCTTGTAAAAATCAAAGTGTATATGAAGTACATATAAAATACACTGCTTAAAGTTTATTTTGGTTATAAACATATGATTATTGTTGGAATACATAGGCCATCGAGTGATTTGTTACGTGCTAAATTGAGGTTAGTTACCTGAATTCAATTTTACCCTACAAAAGAGACGCAACAGTAATTAATGCACCAACTAGCTTTTAATGATGATGGATAGGTTCTATAACAGAAATTCTTTTACGGGTATACAAACTCCAACACTTCCTTTCACTTATACCTATATTAAAAATTCTTCGAACTTTCTGTCAAGTAAAAGTCGTTGATGGGTAACACCTAATTTTTGTGTGGCGTTAGCCGATGGCTAGTTTAACAATTTAAATGATTTCTCTTTCTGCAAACAAATTGATAGTCGTATATACACTTTTTTTCACCTGCTAATTTAATATAAACACAAACAATAATAAAACTCCAAGTTGTTTACCTAATATCCAGACATGAAGATCACAGTATTTAACAAACACAACAAAACAAATAGATTAAGCTCTATTCCTAATTTGTCAAGTACGCGTGTATTTTAAAGAAAAGGAACATTTTCAATTTATTTAATTATAGTTATTTAACTAATTCAACTGGTACACATAAATTAATGTAAATACAATCGTGGTGCTTGTGCATATTAGAACTTCTTGTTTACATTACCCGTTTAATTAAGCATGCACTAACGTAAAAGTCTTGATTCCAATAAATGTCATGTTACCAATTTAAGAATATACATCAGTAAAAATATATAGCTAGTGGAAAACAAAAATTCAAAGACTTACAGCTCGTTGATCTGGAACAAGGCTTAGCTACCTTCTCGTGCAGGACAAAATTGGGATTGTAGTAATCATTTAATTCGACTAGCGTTAAAGAAATGTATCCAATTCAAAAACAACTTCCGCAATGTAACGGCACTGTTGCGTTTGGGAATTTGTTTCACCACAAACCAAAGTTTCAAAGCTACCGTTACGAATTAGTCAAACTTAGTCACCCGCCCGACGATGGTTGCTTGTCAATTGCCTAATTGAAGATAAAACTTGAAACGAAAAATCCGAATGATCCTCTATATTATGCTATGTTGGTATTTATAAGTTGTAATATTTTAGTGGTTACACAATTTTTCTCATTCACATGATATATACGACCTGAACTGTAATGAGGTCAAGCTCAATGGTTTTTCGGTGCATGAGAGTAGCTGCATGTATTTCTTTCCACTTTTTTAATTAGTTGTGGCTTCTTTTTTACGCATTCCAGTGAGATAATCCTTTGCTTTTCGGTATCATTTCAATGACGTTTCCTATATTCCCCTATAGTAAAAAAATCTATTAAATAAAAGGGCTAGTTCTCAAAAAACAAAAAGGGAAATATAAATTCATTAACCTCTAATAAAATTTTTGAAACATCAGTTAGTTCTTTCAAACCGCGGTAATTTCGATCTACTGCAGTGTTGTCATACCTTACATACGTTTATTTAGAAATAGTGAATGTCATTATTGCAAAGATAGTCAAAAATTGGTATAACTACAAATACACGGTTTTGATGGTGCGTAACTTTGCAAATACGGATTTTAACGATGAAATTTAAAAATTGCCTCCCCCCCGGTTCTTTCATAGGCTATCAAATTATCGTAATCGTTCGATTGTCACCCGTTGCGGTGGCATAATTGGTAAACCTATCGACCACAAAAACCGAAGCTACAGGTTCGAATCCCTTATATTTTCCATGCTTCAATTACTAGCTTGATTTGAAATGAACATTTAGACTACATAAAAGTTTAAATTATTATTATATCTTATTGACTAATACCTTAATATTTATCAACTTAACTTGTGCAATTACTTAATATGTACATAAGTTGAAAACCTTAAACTTTTTGAATGTCCATCTGCTTGTAACAGAATCCATCTTATTATTAACTTTTAAAACTAGTAGCAACCGAGTTCAAATTTATTTTGCAAATTTGTCTGGTTAAAGGATCAGACATATTTCAGTATCACATAAGGGTTAACGTGCAATATTTCATACGACAGTCTAATAATATTCGGTGGCTCCGTGGCGTAGTGGTATGTGTGTGACTACTACGCCCAAGGTCCCGGGTTCAAATCCCGACACACTCCGCTTGAAAAATGTTAGGCGAGCATTTTTCATAAAAATACACCCTTGTTCGGATGAGAGGTAAAACGAAGGTCCCGTGTGTGAGTGTTGTCATGCACGTTAAAGATCTCTACCTTGCTTGGAACAGCAAGGGTTCGGCAAAATTCCAAATTTTCCAGGTAAAAAAACTCGCTTGGCCAATGTAGTACCTTTGGGTGGAGCATTGGAAAAATCACATGTAAGGTTTAATAATATTTCTATGGAAAAAACATTTTTATTGCTGGTTTAAAAATTTATAACAACTTGCAACTGGAAATCAAAAACCCAGTAAATGTAAAAATGTTTAAAACTACACTGAGAAAAGTGTACTTTAAAGTTGTGATTACCGTAAAAATTATCATATTAGCTTTGATTGTTTTGTACTAGCGTATAAGCTAAATAAATACTATTCTATTCTAACACCATTAAACACCATATTTGTATTTATATTAATCACTATATATATATATATATATATATATATATAAATATATACAAAACATATATATATATATATATATATATATATATATATATATATATATTTAAGTAACCTAACCCTAAACCGAATTGAACCAAGTGTTAGACTTAATCTAGATTAAAATATAGTAAACAAGTTGTTGACGTTAGCATTTCCTAATATTAATTTAAAATAAGTAAAAATTGCAATCTAAATGCGTACTCTAAAGCATCTTAGCCCTCTCATTTCCATTGTATCCGAGAGGGTGTATATTGTAAATTGAATAACTATCATTTCTTCACTTTGTTTGATTCACCAACCTAATTGTAAATGATTTACATACAGCATGTGTATAATACGTTCATACCAGCGATGACACGAAGCCATCCCCATAGCAATAGTATTATGCGCATTGATTTTAAGAGAAACGTTTATTGGTGTGTTTTAGTGTTAGTTAAAGAGTGAATTTTTTTGTATTTTTAACGAACAATGGAATGATAAACGGACACGTTGGTATTTATCTGTTCTCTATGTATTGTTATTAAAAACAATTACAGAAATGGGATTTAGAATGTTTTATATTTCAATATGGTGCACTCGAACGATGGTGTGATAGTATTATTGATTGATTTAATGCCTTTTCTTTAAGGTTTTTTAATTAATACATGGCCAGTTTGATGTTAGGAAATAAGTTTTTAAGAAAAGTATATTTGTTTTCATATTCCAATTACGTAATCTGAATAGAGTTTAATTTAGGTTACACTTTATTTAAATTTATTTATGAACTATGTAAAAGTAGATAGTAGTGAAAGAATATCCAGTATCCCAGTGATGAAGTCGTATTTGAAAGAGGCCCTTATAATACAATTTTCTCTGATTTGACCAAAATTTAATGAGTGTTTGTAACGAGTTGTGGAACAAATTGAAGTAGATGAATTTAGAAAAGCAAAAGAGACCAATTCGTTATATCTGTCTTCCGTGTAAGGAAAATATTAAAGGATTACTAAGATAAGACGATTTGCCGTCCCTTAATTTTGACAACATGAAAAACATTTCAAGATAAGTGGCCATACTAACAAGGTTTTTGTATTCCAGCCATTTTATATCTCTTTATTTTTATTACTTTTTTAAATTTATCTCTTGCAACTCACTCCCACGCCACTGTAGTTTGCCCGTATACACTTAAAACTGTTACGAGTTCTTGGCCCCTTCAGGTACCACTCTTATTACGTGTAACAAATTCACTAAGGAGACCTGCAACCAAACAAATCTAAACTTTCATATTTTACTCTGGGCATCTGAGGATCTTGAACAATTTGTAGCTAGCTGTAAATGTAATAGTTTCAGTAAAATAACCTACTATTTCAAAAATATTTGTAATGCTTAAGTTGACTAAAACAACTACAAACTTTGCGATAATGTTATTCTTAACAAATGTAAAGGAGTTATTTTAAAAGTTGTTATATTCATTATCAAACGTATTCAATCTATATGTATGGCAATCTACTAAATCGGTATAAAAGATCATCAAAATCCTATTGTCCAATTTATAGACTGGCGACTTAATATATAATGGACCCTATTCGAGAATGCGTATTAAATATCTACCTTCTTATTGAAAAACGAATCAATGTTTATTTTCTTTGAAGACGGTAAACGTAATTGAAATTTAGATGAGAAAGAATGTGACATGTTGAAACGGTTTCTTTGTTTGAAAGCTGGTGGAGGGTTTATTAGCTCCACTGAAGTTTTTGTTTACCCCGAATCCTTCTTTACATAATTTTATTGATATTGGATAAATTTAAATTTTTTATAAGTTTAACATTATTGACGTTCCAACAATTCTGTTTTGGTATCCTCCACATGTATTTGTACACTTCAGAATATTTTAAGTTTGGTGTGTGTTGAAACTTACAATTCGAATGATTCCAGGGACGTAAAGATTAAATTGAAGCAATAGTTTTGCCAATATAATAGAAAATTTAATAGTTTTGATGCCATAACCAAAGTTGCCCTATTTGTCACAGTTTGGATATAATAATTTCGTGAAAACTTTCGCCAGTATGGTATTGCTGCTATCAAATTTGATAAGTTGTTAAGAAAATACATTTTTGAATGCAAATTTTGTTTTGTTTATTCTGAAGAAGGCAAAATGGATAGAACTTCTAGAAATATAGAAAAAGTCTTGCTTAAATATTGAAACATACAAAAAGTTAAAGCAGCAGACGTTTAGAAATTTCCGTTCAAAAAGGAGTTCTTGGGAATGTTTTATTTTGAGCTTATACTAGAGGTCCAAATTTATAACTGGGTGAAATTATCTTTTCGCAGGATTTATTAAAGAAATCAGTATAACATTTGGATCAGTTGAGGAAACGGGAAATCAATGGATCGTTTGTTAAAAATGGTAGGTCGCAGTACACCTCCATATTGTAATGCTTTTGAGTTGGATATGAGATTAATTTATAAGCATAACCCTGGCGCCACATGCTGCTTTATACAAAATGATACTGTCTCAACTACAGCCACGGTTAAATAAATGCATTCGACCTAATCAGCTAGAATTTGTACCTAGCTGATTATCCAGGATACAATCGAAGGAAGTTTCAATAAACTTCACTCGAATCAAAAGTTCATGATTGTACCTTACCATACCGCTAAAATTATCCTAGGTCAACTAATAATTCTGAATGGCGCTTATTCACGTTGGGAGGAGCTGATGACGCGCCATCCATTGAGAACGACTGGCTAAAGTGAACCACTCTTAGAGATACCTCAACCCTATTTTTATCTTATTACCACAGCTGACCACTATGACCAAGTAAATTACCTAGCAGAAAACTGACAGTATTTAACGGATCATTCACAGATGAGAGATTGTGAACCAAAGTATACTGACGCGGAGCATCCTGGCCCAGAAGAAATCTAGCAGAACGGTTAGCAATAGCAATTATTAGTCGAAATTAGATAGCACCATTTGATGATACGTCAGCCGGTACTAGTTCCGTACTGCGACCAAAAGACGCCCGCAAGAGCAGGGGACTATTCATGCCACATAAACAAATCGGCAATGGGAAGTGATATCAATCGATACTATGGAACCAAACAGCACGCTCCTACAAGGTAGGTAACTTGTCATCGCCGACTGGTTTGGTCGCCGGGTAGAAGTATTTGCCTTGCCGCAAAATTTTGTAACCGTATCTAAGATTCTAGAGAAAAGGATAATTTCCTCGTTTGGATTCCAAAGCGCATTATTGAGCGATAACAAGTACTAGGTTACCTCAAGATGTTGGAGGACAGCTATGCTACCTTGGTGTACTCATCAATGAAGAACCCTAGCATCATGGAACGAATTCCTTGAAACGCAAGAAGTAAGAAGTTAAGAATGGTCTTTGTTTTTTGCCACCAGACGTCTTTTTGAAACATTTAAATCTGTCATTACGAACATACTCTTTGACCGTAGCAGGAAGGGAACCTGAACAAACCCCAGTCAAGCTCCTTCGGCTTTAAATTGCCGCAACTTTGACGATTAAGATACCAACGTGTACAGAGCCGAAGTAATGCACGCCGACATTGACATGCGCTAAAAATTCTGAGAACTTTGCTCTGACAACAATAAGCCAGCACTGAATTTTAAACTGTGGACTAAGTTATGATATCTACCGCCAAACAAAGTTTGGTCCCATATGTTCGGGAATACGGGCAGTAATAAGAGTAAAATGGCTAGATATCTACTTAATGTGCATGAAATTAAACTACAACAGAAACCCCAGAAGAAACTGCAACCCGCTCAAGTTAGACCAGCAACGATGTTTTTAGCGAGGTTATGTAATCTGTACATTTGACTTTCCAATGCTCCACCCGAAGGTACTACATTGACCAAGAAACGAATTCTTTTTATCGGGAAATCTTAAATTTTGTTGAACCTTTACTATTCCAAGCAAGGTAGGAATCTATAGCGTGTTTAACAACATTCACACACAGGACCTTGTTACGTTCAGTTCTTGTATCTAAATAACTTTGCCTTAAAGTTTATATCTCCTATTGTTTCCATGGTTATTTTGCATGCTAGTAGCGGGTTTGTTCTTCTTTCAACTTTTAAGCGATCATTTGTCTAAACGTTCGGTAGAATTTTGTTATGTCTTTAGATACAAAGCTAAATATGTTGAATCTATCCTGTTTTGATAACGTGCTAAACCTAGGGTTTTATTATTACAAAGTAGGGAAATTAATTTTGGTTAGAAAAGACTAAAAATTCTTGCAATACGAGTTCGCTGAAATAAGCTTAGAACGTGCTGTTTGTCGAAACACTTGCTTAAGAAACCTGATAATAAACTGGAAACACCTATATATCTTAAATAAATTACGAACATATGGATTGGAAATACGTTTAATTTGTTAACATGAAACGTGGGTTTGGTATCAACAAAAGTTAGAAATGCTTGCCAGATGTGTTCGCTTAAATTAGAAAAATGTTGGTTATCAAACCAAAGCAAATACGTCGAAAATACTATTATCATGTTAAAACGTGGTATTCTGTTATTAAAAATGTGTTTACGAACATATTGCGAAAATGGAAATTTTCCAACTGTTTGGCTTTTCAAAGTATTATTAATCGAAACAGTAAATTTCTATGGTTTTATACAGTATGTAAACCACCTGTTATACACCTAACTATATAATTTTGCAATGTGGGTTGCTGATATGCCTAACAAATGAAGAGACATTGCTTTGATACTACCAGGCAGGATCTCCAAGCAGACATGATTCGTGGAATTCTTCATGTTGTATCGAGGCCATTCGCTTTCTTATTTTTGCTTATCTGCAGGTTGTGATTTAGGAACACTTTCCAGGTGGTTGTTTGGTCGATGGGAAGTTATTTTAAGGAAAAATACGATACCATTTGGTGGATTATCTCCACCTATATATACAAATTAGGCATTGAAAACGTCCTCTCACGTAAATACACCTAAAAGGTTGCGATCTTGCTTAAGATGCTCTGTTTTAAGATGCATTGTTTTGCTTCCTTCTTATAAGGTCAACATTAATCAATGTTTTATAACTAGTAACTGAATGAACTTGTTCTATAGAAGTATCCGGTTTGTTAACAGTTGTAAGTACGCACTTTCAGATCTGCTACGATGGTACTAGAAGCAGACTGGCGATGTACGTTAGGGTCTCCTGAGACACAGCCACTCCTCTATGGCAGACAAATTGGCTTAAGGTAAAAATACTCTGTTGTTTTGTTCACGCTTTATATGGAACCTAATTAATTTTCTTTTATGGTTGATAACATGCTGGTGCTCTAGTTTTTCTTACATGGTTATTGCACATAAATTATGGACTCGGGTTCTGAATTAACTATTAAATATTAGTGCAAAAAGGTCCCAATTAGACAAACATAAGCTCCCGTCGAAGCAATTTGAAAAATTTATTTACTGTAATTTAAGAATTAGGAAATGTTAACGTCAACAACTTGTTTACTATTTATAAGCTAGGATAAGTGTAGCACTTGGTTATCCATAAAACTTACTTTTAGTTTAGGGTTTTTACTATTACTTTGGTTTATTTCCTGAAATGCATTTCGGTAAGTAGCAAGTAAACAGCTTCGTATTATTGGATATATTGTGTCTAATTTTCTTCTTGTATTTATTTAGGGCTGGGAACATTATATAAGTATACTTGTACTTGTTATTTAGATTTTAGGATTTTATGTGACTGGGAAATGGCCCTAGCTCATATTTGTTAAAATTTTTAGGTATATTTCGGAGTTATGTTGTGCTATATGCGAGTTGACGTTTATGTTTATATCATGTATTAACAGAGTGTTATATAAATGTTCTCTTTCTTTCTTGTAAATATTCCTTTTGACACCATAATTGTGAACTAAAAGTCTGTAATAAATCTATTTCCTAGAATTTCTTATTTTTCTTTCTGCGTGACCCACCCCACTCTACGATGTTTTCAACTAGTACGACATTAATTCGTTGGATTTCTTTTGTGTTGTTGCGGTAATCGGTGCGGATAATTTTCTTTGCTTACTTTACTTGTCTTTCTTGTCTGCACTGGAATACCGTACCGTACATTTAACCTCTCATCCGAACCAGGACGTAATTTTATTAAAAATGCGCGCCTAACATTTTTCAAGCGGTCTGTACCGGAAACTAAATCTAGGACCTTGGAATCTGCAGCTATACGTAAACCTGTTTGCTCTACGAAGCAGCCGAGGTTGTGGTATCACGGTAACGGCTTAGCATAAAATAACCGCAAACCTAAACGTTTCTGCTATTTTTATCGTGCAGCAGGAATCCAGTCTTTGGTTGGTGATAAGAAAACGTGTCAGAATTTTAGTTGGCAGCTTTTTTCGTAGTTTTTACGGTTATTAAAGATCCTGCATTGATATTTCTTACAGTCATTGTAAAACTAAGAGAGCTTCTGTAACCTGCATCCTAGATCCACTTTCCGGAGCCTGCATAATCATTTGACGACGACGCTATTTTTTTCTGTTATGGATGTTCCATTTCCACTCAGGAATCGCTGACAGAGGCGCAGAAAACACTAGGACCACGTTCCATTCAGGATCCGACTAAAGAGTCCACCATCGCGGCTCCCAATATTGTAGTTTCTGCTCTTAGAATACCAATCTGTTCAACATCTCGTCCACAATTTTCGGCGTTTCGATGTAAGGAAGTTGTCAGAGTGTGAAGATTATATATTACAATACTTTTTGTTGTTCTTGTGCAGTATCTTATCCGTATATGTTGGGTCTCGTACAAGTACTTTTGTGTGGATCTGCAACTATTAAATGTTGCAGATTTTTCCAACTCAAGTTGTTTGCACTAGTTTACCGATATCTTATGGAAATAAATATTACCGTGCCAATCATAACCTGTCTTTAAATTGAATTATCACCAAACGTTGTGGTGCTGAAAGTTTTGTTCGAAGTTTCAAACCCGATGTCAACAATAATTGTACTTTATGATAGGCTTGTCGCAACGTCTCTTGCATATACAAGGTGTTTCAGGAGGAATAGTAAAAATTTTAGAAGGTGGTAGTATATACGAATGGCAATAAAAAATTCCATATAATACGTGTCCAATTTTTATTGAGTACAGATATACAGCTGTTGGTATGTAACCCAAACAAAAGCCAAAGGCGGCGTTCAAAGTCGATTTTCAAAACATTTTACTACTGAGTTCATTGCATTTTCGTTTCGTGTGTTGGTATACCGGTTTCCATTGGCATATTTATCGATTCTCAACTATATCATTTAAACATGCCGCATGTGTTTACACATACTGAGTATGCCGATATGATATATGTATATGGAGTTAGTACTGAAAACGCTGTTGCTGCTTGTAGAGAATACGGCATGCGATTTCCTTACCGTAGACTGCCAGATTCAAGAGTGTTTACTCGTGATTTGAATACACTGCGTGAGACTTGTGCCCTGCCCAGCAGGCATATTTCACCTGAACGTGCAAATGAACAGAACGTGATTGAAGTAGAAGACATTATTCAGTCGGTAAAACGTAGTCTTTCTACAAGTACACGCACACTTTCTGACGTATCGGTGTTCCACATACAAAGGTATGGAGGATGTTACTTATGCACAAGTTCCATCTGTATCATTTACAGCTCATTCAACACCTTCGAGCAGATGAAGATAGACGATTGGAATTTTGTCGTTGGATACTTGAAAATCATCAAGTAATCCCATTTTTAATCTTCACCGATGAAGTCATTTTCATTCGTTACGGCATCAATAACAGTCCTGATTCACGTCGGTGGTCCGAATAAAACCCACATGCAACTCTGGAAACATTTTCAAGAACGCTTCTCTGTAAATGTGTAGTGAGGTTTGATTAGATAATCAGTTGATTGGGCCTGTTACCGCATCGTCTTATAGAACCCCGTCGTCTTGACTTTTTTGAAAATGAGCTTGCAGTATTATTGTAAGAGCTTTCATTGGCTACAAGAATGGATATGTTCTTCCAGTATGACCGGGCTTCTGCACATTCTAGTGGTCAAGTGACACATCATCTAAATCTAACATTCCCCAGAAGATGGATCGGCAGATGTGGTCACGTTTCTTGGCCACCATGGTCCCCGGACCTTACCCCTTTGAATTTTTGCCTGTGCGATGGTTGAAAATCGAAGTCTACAAAGAAAAAGTAAACATAACAGCAGGCTTGATCGTTTGGATTATGAATAGTGTAACCCTCATAAAAGAACGCGAGAACGACCTCAGAAGAGCTACACGTGATGTTATCAAGAGAAGTCAAAAGTGCATTGAAGTTGCTGATAGAGTTTTGAAAATCAACTTTAAACATCCCATTTGCCTTTTGTGTGGGTTACATACTAACAGCTGTATCTCTGTACTCAATAAAATTGGACACATACTATAGGAATTTTTTATTGCCAGTCATCTATATTACCACCTCCTAAAATATTTACTATTTATTCTGAAACTATATGATTAACTGGATTAAGTATTGCTTGTAGCTATGGCATGTATGTTTGATAAAAAAAAAAAAGCATTTTTCAGTAGGTGTCAGTTCCTTTGATGAAATGAAGATGGAGATTAATAAGAAATTTTTAGGGCTCGTTGTGACTAATCAAATAGATGCTATTTTTCGAGCATTTGGAACAATTAATGACAGATGTAATACTAGTGCGTTATTTAATCCAAGATTATTCAATAGAAAGGAATTTGGAAAATTTCAGTTAGTTAAATGAGTTTCTAGTACGAAAATACCCTAAAATATTTATAGAAACTTTGGTAGCTTATCTTAACAACGTGATTATTTCATTATAATGTTAAACAGGGACACAAAAATAAACAGGAAAGCACATAATGTATATTGAAGACATTTAGTTATAAATATCGGAACTTTACACACTTGGTAGTAAATTTATAAACACAGATTGATTTCAATTAATAAATGGATTAGAAAAGCATATTTGTAAACATTCATACAAGTTCAAAAACAGACCATTGGCTTATGAAGTTCGACCGGCACACCCTACAACACCAATAGTCATAATACTAGCCATCAAAAATTAAAGCGTTACATGCAAACCATGGGAGAAGTTAAGAGCTAATACGTATTTAAAAAAACCAAACCATGGTAGATTACCCCAATAATCATATACTCATAAACTTAGAGCTAAAAAATGTGTGACGAGAGTAAACAAACGCGGTCGCTTTTAATAGTGCGAGAACAAAATAACCGTAGACATAAACAGAACGACAATAGAACAGTTTCAGACGTACAATCCGTGAGATCGAGAAAAGTGAGTAATACCCTGAAATGCTGTATCTTATAAAAATCGACGGATTGTAAGGGAAGGGAGCCTTTTATTTTCAGTTATCCGAGACCTAAAAGCAAAACAGAGCTACGTAATCATCACCGTGCAAGTGAGGCTGTATATCGACTAGAAAATCGACGTGATTAGAAAAGTTACCAAAACGCGAGTGAAAGCAGGGAATTAAAAATACCGGTACAGGTGCAAGTTGTTCGGAATTTGAAGCTTTTATATAACGCTAAGTTGGAATTTCTCAATACAAGTCTTGCTCACAACATAACTCGAAACTCGCACTCTGTTGTTGAGGACAACGGTAACGATGATGCTGAAAACGCTGAGAAAAGAGCGATTAATTCTGTTGGCCCGCATGCTCCGCAAAGTTCGATTACCCAATATAGACGAAAAAGTAGAAAACTTGAAGATAATCTAGAACACTAAATGGAACTGATAACTAAACGAAAGGCTGAAAAGAGGCAGAAGATTCTGAGGACCTGGATTTCTTTCGGTCCCTAATCCCAAGTGTTAAAAAGCTACCCTAAATGATAAACTACAATTCTGGTCAAACGCTTTACAGCTGTTAATTCCTTATAATAGCAAGGCTACCATCCAACGTCATTTGGAACCAACGTACCATGCGCATCATAACTTGCCTCACGTACAGTTTTACGGATCACCACCATATGGACTAAACCTTCAGCATGAAAACTATTCAGGGTTATATAATATGGTAAGCAATTATTCACAACATCATAGTGCCCCTTCATTTGTGAGAGGCACTGTGACTGCTCAACTACAGGTTGTTGGCATGGGACATTCGGGTGGGCTATTGAGCAATGAGCCAAAACATCAGTAGCTAGTAATTTCGCCAGCAGCTTGATGCTCTCACCAATTGAAGGCATAACATTCGAGACATCTGACTATTACCTCTGTAAACTTGAAAAAATAGACCGCTATCTTATTTGTATTCAAAAAATGTGTTTTTCTTCGACTTAATAAAATGTTACATGATTGTTTGATTTTTTAAAAAGATTTTTACCGTTATTGATGTTAAGAACAAATACAGGCATTCTTCACAATTCTTAAGTTTACAAAATTTGAAAAGCGTTATTCGGCGATGGGACACTTAACTTATTGTCACAGACAAAATTTCTTAAGGCTTGAAACGCATTCTTTGCACTAGCTGTGGCTTTGAGATTATTGTGCTTTTAACTTTATAACATAGCTCATCAAAGGAAGTGACGCTCGTCCTGAAGTGATTGAAAAACTTTTCTTCATGACTTCGCAATTCTTCATAGAGAGTATAGAATGTCCCTCTAAGACCTCTTTTATGCAGCGTGTCTTGCGACGCGAGTCACGAGACGCGCGTAATCTAAGTACATGTGAGTAAATGGGTCTATTTATTTAACGTGTCGCGTCTTGATGCGACACGCGTCATTAAAAACACGACACGGGTACCTTAAAGACACGTGTTTTGCGGGATTATGGAGCTTATGGAGCTATTTATGCACTGCGTCTTTCGACGCGCGTCGCACGACGTTTAATGGGAATATACATACATCAACATAATCAAATTAGTACTGGCCATAGATAAATAAGAGGAGATCCTCCGTTGGATAGGGAAGAATGGGACTAAATTACGCGCATATGCGGTAGCGCACAGAGGCGCTGCAGTATTATGGAACTATATTTATTTAGCCTTCATATGTCTCCGCTTATGTATGAAGAAGTATAAACAACCTAACCTCTTGTAATAAAATAAAAAATTATTATTTTGTAATATTATTTTCTTTTTATTCTTTAGAAGCTTTACCCTCGTGACTATCAGCTAAAAATTAAACCTCCAAATTCCCTAACCCTTAACCTGATATCACAAGGTCGAGAATTTCTTCTTTTTAATGTAAGCCGAAGGTAATGTTGGATGGAGAATGGCTTGAGACAAAGAAAAACTCTTAAGATATAAACGGCTAGTCGAGTGTTAGCTCTGGGTAGATCATGAGCTTGGGTCATGGGTGGATAAGAGACCAAAATATATTTAATGAGCGCCACCGTATTTTTCAATACCATAACCAACAAAATTTAACTGTGCTTGTATAAGGGGAATGCGGAAACCTTATCTTAACACCACTAACATAGCCATAAAACCTGAATTTCACTCTTTAGGACACACTTACCAAGACCTCAACCACCAGATGTCATACAGATGTCTCAGCTTTACCTGTGAACAAACAAAAGCACAACATGGACACCATTTGTGTCCTCAAAAACATTTGCCAAAAATAAAATAATAGAATTTAGGCTTCTAAAATGTACCGAGGGAATCTGTTTTCATTACACACACTTTCTATTCCGGGAGGACTTGCAATTTTTGAATGTTAAATAATAAAACGTCCTTCAAAACACAAAATTGATTCTATTTGGATAATTTTCTGAATATATATGTATAACTGCAATATTTAAGTTTGTATCTTTATAAAATTTTCTCATAATAATTTTCTAGAACAGAAATAGACTAATAAAGTTTTGCATTCAAAATTAAGAAGTTCTCTGAATGGATCTTTTCTAGAAAATTTAATTAGATTGACGTAGAATTTCTAAGTTATTCATAATACATAAATTTCTTTTAATCAGCGAAGTACTTCCTTGATCTTCACAACAGAATTTAATTATCAAAGTGCAGACTTTGTAAAATGTAATTATTCTAATTTATTTGTATTCTACAATAAATACGCGAATTTCATATGTCGATGGAAGTGCCAGTTCATGGCCTCAAAATCTTTAAACATATTTTAAATTAAATCAAGACAGCATATGGCGTCTAGATAGGAAAACTGAATCTATATTTTTTTTATATCTGACATAGGTTGTCATTCACAACTTTATAAAATATACTATTTGCGTACATGTGCAAACATTCTGACAAGCAAGCGACATATTATTTAATTCACTGATTTCTCAAAAACTATTTTCTTTTTACGTTACTCAAATATTTAATGTTAGATAATTTATAGTAATTTACTGTATTTTCAAAGTTATTAAATGCTAAAGAACACTCACGTGCATCGAAACTAAACTAAAAATACTGGACCTTGACCTCAGCTGTCGGAAATTTACATCTGCATTAAATTTGCTTGGAATACAACGACTACATCACGAAACCAACCATAATATCCTTGTTTGATATTATTCATGGGTAAGGTTGAAATATAAGGAACACATGTGAAATCGGGTTTTACGTTACTGCATGTTATATTAAATAGGACGGAACCATAAATTCTTGCTTTAAAATATTGCCTTCAGAAATTGTTTTAATTTATTATCGGAGATATTATTCAAGATATGTCTTTAAGATATTGCACTAAGATGAAAAATATTAGTATAATCTATTGAATTAATATATACCAACTGTCTAAATGATGTCCAAAGGGGCTTCCATCTTGTTTACTTTTTTCTAACTTTGTTAGAAGCCACGTGCTTACACACGGCCATCTCGACTTCACTTACTCTGCAAAGCAGCCTGCCCTTTCGAACGCTGATAATGAAGTGTCGACTGACAACTTGACACAGCTTGGTAACGAACTTTAGAGTATAAACGTAAAAGAATGTATGCGTTATTATGAATATTATACATTAATTTCTATTGGACGGTAATTCACAAATTAAATATTTTAAATTATAGCTGTTTTATTTTTATTTTATTGTACTAAATGTAACTAGAAAAAATACGTTACACAGCCTCTTTCCAAGAGAAAAAATTCGAGGTATAGAAGAATTTTTTCTAACAAAACTTTAATGACTGAAGAATCAAAATTACTCATATTAACCGTATAAACATCTAACTACTCAATACAAGACAGCACAATCTTTAACTATAACTAACGACAAGTTTAACCAAAAAATAAGAATCATTCACTAATTGATATGGGGGGATATTCATGCATGAGAATGAGTGATTAGTAACTACGCGTGCTACACGCCTATAAAGGGACAAATTCGAGAAGTCATAATCGGTATTTACATTTAATCAGTTAAGAACATTTAGGGGAATCTAACACTCAGTAGATGCATGTCATCAAAAGTTACAAACGCAACAACCATATCAAAGTCAAAAATTTCACCAAAAGCAAAAAAATATTTTACTATAAATCAGAACTAGAATAAACAAAATCGATAGTATGACAAACTTACTACTAAACAAAAATCTGTACAACGAATACTCTTCTCAACTTTACTATACTTGTCCTAAATATTTATGTACATATATTTCCAAATGCTGATTATATTTACACTAATTGATGAATTTAATAGGTACCAAAGAATGTTTGTTACTAAGTCCATTCACGAAACAAATCTCTAATACTCGAGAAGCAGACAAAGTATTAACAACACCTATCCATCAACAAGATACCTTTAATCTTTGAGTGAGCACCTCATAATATTTTCTGTAATACTACTATCCTACAGACTCAACTATCTCACTCAAAAATTCTATAACTTCAGTGATTCAACACTAAAGAACTCCAAAATCACTAATAAACTGTAATTTGAGACAACTGGGAGACATCCACCAGCAACTCACCAAAAACTCCTCATGAACTATCTTAGCTCACATAAACTCTCACTTAGAATAAGCACATCAAGCCTAGTCTCAAACCACTAAACCAAAACTCAAGCATTCCTCTAATGCTTACTATACTATCACATCTTAACTATACTACTACATGCTTACTACTTTACTAAACAGTCTCTACATTGTCAAACATATACTTCATCACTAAATACGTATTTCTCCACTGAATGTATACTCATCAATAGATACGTACTTCTTCACTAACTGCATACTCACCACTATATACATGCAACATCTCTAAGCAGATGCTGCACTCTCAAACACCTCAATAAACGCACCATGATTCAAAAACCACCAAACATCATCAAACATCCTTAAACACATCATCATCAAGATCAATAAACACATTCTTGTCGTCATCAAAAATATCATTTAACACATGCAATATCTAAATCAACAAACATATCAAGCTCTATTACTACTAAAACCAAAAATTACTTTAAGCAAATCAAAAAAAATTTGGAACTAACTTTAATCTTGTCCTACTTAAGAATTCAAAACATGGACTAAAAAAATTACGACTGACATCAACTATAATTGGAAAATACTTAAGAAGCAGAAACATTTCTAACATCTTCATCTTCATCATCACCTATCGCAGAATATCGGTACTAAGCATTTTCTTTGACTTAAATTTGAAGATACGGGTAAATTAGAGGGGAGAAATTTAAATACACAATTATTTTCTACTTTACTTTATGGTAACTATAAATAAATGTTCTGGCACACTCTTACACTACTCATAATCAAACTGTCGATACAAAATAAAGTGCTTCACAACGCATAAATTTGCTAGAATGACAAGCTCCTCCATGAGCCTCACCTAGACTTATAAACAAAATTGCTAGAATGACAAACTCTTCTATGAGTGTCACCTAGACTGATAAACTAAATAAGCAAAAAGAATTACATCATAACTGACTTCAAATAATCTCAAGTGACGATGCCAAAATTGCTAAAGCGAAAAACTTACCACGATTCTCGTATAGACTGATATAACGCTGAGCGACCAACCCTTCCTGAGTTTCGTCTAGACTAACATAATGCTACGCGATAAACCACAACGACAAGTCTCGCTTAGATCAAACATAACTTAACATACTACGTTGCAACGCGGATATACATAAAAATTGCTACTCAAAACAAATCAAATCAAACTGAACGTGCCTATGCACAAGAGCAATCTTCCAACTATATCTCAACAGTAAAAACTAGTGCATCATTAATCAAACAACTAATATAACTAATAGGATTAAAGATGAACCTACTATCGATGTAGTACGTCCAGAATCAAATAAACCTGTAATATCCATATCAAACAACTTTAACATTTTATCTAGAAACAGGAATTTCGCTATTCAACTTCTGTTCCTTTACTCGTTGAGTTGGACACGACGGACAAGTGATACTAGTCACTCCTTTACGACCACAACCATAACAAAATAATCTCTTAAAAGATCTACAAACACTGAAAGTATGTCCATAACGTGAACAATTCCAACATACCAATTTATGTTTAATAAAAGGGTTACCCACTCCACTCGTTTCTGATATTGGGGTAGAAGAATTAAGAACTTGAACTAGAGAATGCGAAGAGGTAGGGGTATAAACACGACTTGAAGCATTCTGAAATGAACTAGGGGTTTTGCTTCTAAAATGTGGATTAAAATAATTAATAGGCTGCTTGTGACTATATGACACAGCTGAAACAGACTTATGTTTACTTAAAGAAGCTTCTTCTAACTTCTTACATAATTTAACTAAAGTACTGATATTTTCTATCTCTGTAAGAGCAAGGTGCTGAATAAAATATGGCAATAAATTTTTCTTGACTATTCTGACTTTAGTATGTTCTGCAGGAATAATAGGTAATCGGTTAAATAAACTTTCCATATTAGCAATGAACAAAACAACTGATTCACCGTTCTTCTGTAATCTATTTTTAATTTTTCCCCAAATATCGTCCTCAGGATGTGCTGGTAAGAAATCTTCTTTTAATCTACTAACCAATGAACTCCAATCTGTTAATGAACTACGAACGCAACGATACCATACCAATGCATCACCAGTAAACAATTCAACTGCAGAATTAAACAATTTCACTTCAGATACTTTTCGGGACTGTGCAATGTCACTAATGTTTTCTAAAAATTGATATAAGAGAGATGGGTTTCCTGAATATTTTATCGACCAAGATCCAATAGGGACTGACTGTGTGACATATGTGACCGTTGGAATGGGCACATTAGACGCAACAATAGAATTTATGCTTATATTATTATGATTTGAACTTAAATCTTTATTTAATCTCTCATGAAGATCTGCCTCCACAACAAGAATAGTAGCCAAACTTTCATTTTTAAATAACACAACTTCATCAAAATTTTCTTTAGGGAGCTTTAACCGTTGAATTCTACCTGTAAGATGTATTAATCTTGACCGTATTCTTTTAAAAATAGAATCTGCGGGATCATCAATAAATTCTAACAAAACATTTTTAACTGACTATATACTAAACTCAATTTCTTCTTTCTCTATTTCGAAATCCACCTTATAACTTGAAAGATCAATCAAACAACCTGGTTTATCTGTTTCTTTGGCCAACAACCTCGCTAAAATTTTTCTTTTATCTGAAACTGGTCTTGAATTTTCAATGCCTCTAATGTTCAATTCATATTCTAACTCATTTTTAAGTAAATGAACGATGCTATAAATTTCTGCCATAATTAAATATCTATATTTCTCTAAAGTATCCCAACAATATAATTTTTGAAGATGAAATCACAAACAAACGGATGTCCTAACAATATTAAGAACCCACTATAAACTGTAACAAAAATGAAACTAAAAAATGACATTACTAAAATCGATGCAAACCTCAGTCGCTGAATATAAGTGTAATGAATATAATTGCAAACTATTCCAGCCTCTAAGTGAAACTATTACAGCCTCTAAGTGAAACTATTCCGGCCTCTAAGTGAAACTATTCCAGCCTCTAAGTGAAACTATTCGAGCCCCTAAGTGAAATTATTCCAGCTCCACGTTGGGCGCCAGTGTAATAAAATATAAAATTATTATTATGTATTATTATTTTCTTTTTATTCTTTAGAAGCTTTACCCTCGTGACTATCAGCTAAAAATTAAACCTCCAAATTTCCTAACCCTTAACCTGATATCACAAGGTCGAGAATTTCTTCTTTTTAATGTAAGCCCAAGGTAATGTTGGATGGAGAATGGCTTGAGACAAAGAAAAACTCTTAAGATATAAACGGCTAGTCGAGTGTTAGCTCTGGGTAGATCATGAGCTTGGGTCATGGGTGGAGAAGAGACCAAAATATATTATATTATACTTACCAAGACCTCAACCACCAGATGTCATACAGATGTCTTAGCTTTACCTGTGAACAAACAAAAGCACAACATGGACACCATTTGTGTCCTCAAAAACATTTGCCAAAAATAAAATAATAGAATTTAGGCTTCTAAAATGTACCGAGGGAATCTGTTTTCATTACACACACTTTCTATTCCGGGAGGACTTGCAATTTTTGAATGTTAAATAATAAAACGTCCTTCAAAACACAAAATTGATTCTATTTGGATAATTTTCTGAATATATATGTATAACTGCAATATTTAAGTTTGTATCTTTATAAAATTTTCTCATAATAATTTTCTAGAACAGAAATAGACTAATAAAGTTTTGCATTCAAAATTAAGAAGTTCTCTGAATGGATCTTTTTAGAAAATTTAATTAGATTGACGTAGAATTTCTAAGTTATTCATAATACATAAATTTCTTTTAATCAGCGAAGTACTTCCTTGATCTTCACAACAGAATTTAATTATCAAAGTGCAGACTTTGTAAATGTAATTATTCTAATTTATTTTTATTCTACAATAAATACGCGAATTTCATATGTCGATGGAAGTGCCAGTTCATGACCTCAAAATCTTTAAACATATTTTAAATTAAATCAAGACAGAATATGGCGTCTAGATAGGAAAACTGAATCTATATTTTTTTTATATCTGACATAGGTTGTCATTCACAACTTTATAAAATATACTATTTGCGTACATGTGCAAACATTCTGACAAGCAAGCGACATATTATTTAATTCACTGATTTCTCAAAAACTATTTTCTTTTTACGTTACTCAAATATTCAATGTTAGATAATTTATAGTAATTTACTGTATTTTCAAAGTTATTAAATGCTAAAGAACACTCACGTGCATCGAAACTGAACTAAAAATACTGGACCTTGACCTCAGCTGTCGGAAATTTCCATCTGCATCAAATTTGCTTGGAATACAACGACTACATCACGAAACCAACCATAATATCCTTGTTTGATATTATTCATCGGTAAGGTTGAAATATAAGGAACACATGTGAAATCGGCTTTTACGTTACTGCATGTTATATTAAATAGGATGAAACCATAAATTCTTGCTTTAAAATATTGCCTTCAGAAATTGTTTTAATTTATTATCGGAGATATTATTCAAGATATGTCCTTAAGATATTGCACTAAGATGAAAAATATTAGGATAATCTATTGAATTAATATATACCAACTGTCTAAATAATGTCCAAAGGGGCTTCCATCTTCTTTACTTTTTTCTAACTTTGTTAGAAGCCACGTGCTTACACACGGTCATCTCGACTTCACTTACTCTGCAAAGCAGCCTGCCCTTTCGAACGCTGATAATGAAGTGCCGACTGACAACTTGACACAGCTTGGTAACGAATTTTAGAGTATAAACGTAAAAGAATGTATGCGTTATTATGAATATTATACATTAATTTCTATTGGACGGTAATTCACAAATTAAATATTTTAAATTATAGCTGTTTTATTTTTATTTTATTGTACTAAATGTAACTAGAAAAAAAATACGTTACACTCTATTCCACTTATTTTGTTTGGGAAGCCCTTCACCATCTTGAAGATAATTGTAGTATTGTAGTATTGTGGTTTATTACGAAATTCAAAGAATTGATGTTACAGGTATTCTATTCTTTGTCAGTGTTTAAATTTCGAATTATAATAAGGTTTTAGCATAGTTCTCCTTTTCCCAGCGAATCCTATGTTTAGTAGGATTAATACTGGTGAATTATTAAATTCTAAGGATTGACTAGCAGGTACGTTACTTTTTAAATCGGTGCTTAAAATTACTGATTAAATGTTCTTTTAGTGTAGTTCTCCTTTATTATAAATATTATTATTATTGGAAAATTTCAAACGATTGGCATAACAAGTATGTCATTTTTTAAAGGCCATGGATATAATTACACACCTTGTGTATCTTTATATTATTTCCTATTCCTACACATGTGTGACATTAGTACCATCGGAAACTACATTACATAAACTTTTAAAAAATATTCCTTTTGAGCCTGGTCTTAACTATTTACTTCTGCAAAAATTAAAAGTGAGGGTATCCAAAATGGAACTTCTTGATACATCGTGTACATTAATATTTGACGAAATTTCATTGTCTGAACAACTGGTGTTTGACAAATTTTACGACAAAATTGTGGGCTATGTCGATTTGGATACATTGGGTCGGCAAAATGAAAAAGCCAACCATGCTCTTGTTTTTATGATTCACGGATTACGAAAGACTTGGAAGCAACCTGTGGCCTATTATTTTACTAGAAATATGGTTAAAACGGAACACTTGAAGGTTCTATTGAAAAAAGTAATAGGATTGAGGATGGCTACTATTTGTGACCAAGGAAGCACAAACCGTGCTGCTATATAGCACTTAGTTGGTGATAATTCTCATCCTTTCTTTATTGTTAACAACCAACGTGTGTTTACAATTTTTGATCCTCCACATTTATTAAAATCAACAAGAAATGCATTTTTCAAATATAATATCCACTTTGCTAAAGGTTGCATAGCTAAATTAGAATACGTTCAAAGAACCTTTGCTATAGATAAACGAAAACGCTTTCAAGGGTTGAGGAAAATTAGGTCATCATATCTGAACCTTCTAAAGCAGAATCGGCTAAAAATGAAGGTGTATGTAGCGGCACGAATCTTTAGTAACACCATGGCTTCTGCAATGCAAAGTATGATTGGAAGCAATTACCGTGTGGGCTACCTAGTCAAGCTATCTATACGACAGAGTCTATTCATAGTTTAGATCTACTGTTTGATAGTTTCAATGGAAGAAGTCTAAAACCAGAGCATGGAAAACCTTACCGTCAATGTATGACACTAAAATCACCTCACCGTGCATTGTGGCTGAGACTTTTGTCAACTATTAAACATTGGGTATTTTTATCCAAAGATGGACGAACTAAAAAAAAATATGCCACTTAAAGCTGGTTGGATAACAACAATTCAAGCTACAATGGAATTGTTTGATGAATGTAGGAAACTAGGCTTTCAATTTGTGCGAACTAGGTCTTTAAATCAAGACTGTCTAGAAAATCAGTTTGGATTATTGCGAAGTTCTGGTGCAGCCAACACAAACCCAAATTGCTACCAATTTGTTTCACGTTTTAAGACATCTGTCATAAGTAATTTGATTGACCCACATTCTCATGGACATAATTGCGAAAAGGATTCAAGTAGCATTTTGGAAAGTTACAGGATTTTGTAGTAGATGACTGCATAGATTTAAGTCCATTGTATGGAATTCAAGATAGCTAATGTAGCGGAACAGGCAAGTGAAACTGAAAGTGACAACGCAATATCGTTTTAACAACGGAAAATCAAGCAGGTATGGCAAACTGTACTCAAATTGAATTTGTTATAGATAGTGGGGCAACCAACCATTTAATAAAACAAGATTTTATAAAATATGTCTTTAATCAAAAGAATATAAGCCATAATAACATTAATCTAGCCAAATCGGGTTCAACAATAAGGGCAACTAAACAAGGAAATATGAAGTTATTCATTGAAAATTCTAAAACTGTTACAATTAAAGATGTGTGGGTATGTAATGGGTTACTTTGCAACTTGCTATCGGCAAGGAAATCGGAACAAGCAGAATATGAAGTGAATTTTAAAAATAAAGAGGTAACTATTAAAAGAGGAAACGTTATAGTATTAAAAGGAAAATTAACTGGAAATCTGTATACAGTGCAAGTGATTGATTCCAAGCGGGTGTTTCATGAATAACATGTTGATGGTGTTTTGAAAAAGAAAGCTCATCTAGAGGCACCTGTTGCAACGATGGTAACTATAAAAATTCTGTTATCTTTGTATAGTGAATATGATATGAATGTTCAAGAGTTAGATGTACAAACAGCTTTTTTATGGATCCTTAAACCGACCGGTGTATATGTATCAACCTGAAGGATTAAATGAAACTAATAAAAATCTAATTTGCCAACTTAATAAGTCTTTATTTGGACTTAAACAAGCTCAAAAATGTTGGTGTGAGCTGCTAAATCAAAAACTGATTGAATTAGGTTTTCAAAGGTCCATAAAGGATCCATGTATATATTTTAAAAACGTCATCTTTTTGCTGATTTATGTGGTTGATATAATTATGTTTTCCAAAATTTTGAGAGACATAAATTACGTTAAAAGTGAAATGTCAAAATGTTTCAAAATGACTGAATTTCAAAACAACAATGTTACATTTTTAGGTTTAGAAATAGTAAAACATAACGGTGAATTATTAATTAAGTCAAAAAGAGTTAATTAAAAAGGTATTGAATAAATCTGGCATGCAAGATTGTAAAAGGATAGATATACCAATGAATTCGAATTTCAAAACAGATCCTATTGATTCTGATTTGAATAACGAAAGATAACCATATCGAGAAGTCATAGGCTCATTAATGTATATTACTTTAGGCTCACGTCCAGATTTGTATTTCTATTACCTATTACAGTCAATTTCAAAATTGCTACACCAAGCAACACTGGAATGGTTTAAAGCAAGTCTTAAGGTACTTTAAGAAAACTATAAGTTTCTGTTTAAAATTTGAGAAAAGTAATAAACCTGAACTTAATTTAATTTGCTTTGTTGATTCAGATTTTGCAAATAGTCAGAATGACAGAAAAAGTATATCTGGATTTATAATTAAGATTAATGAGAATGTGGTTTCTTGGAAAACAAAGAAACAAAATTTAGTAGCACTGTCTAGTACAGTCTAAATTTATTGCATTATTATTATGTATAACTGAAGGATTGTATTTATCACAAAAACTTGCAGAAATGTTATTAATTAGTTTAGGTCCTATCGTCATATATGAGGACAATCAATCATGTATTAAAATGTCTTCAACTTTGAAAACTAAACGATTTAAACACATTGATGTTAAATTTCATTTTGTTAAAGACGGCGTAATGTCTGGTAAAGTTGAATTATTATACGTTCCTACAACGGAACAATTGGCTGATATGTTAACCAAGGCATTATCTTATAACAAGTTTCAAATATTTAGAAAGTGTTTGAATTTGTTAAATTTTTAAATTTGTTTATAAGTATTGCAGAATTGCAAGTGGGTGTTAATATATTTAGTTCAGCATACTTTGTCTTTTGCTTGTTAATAAAAATTACTCAAGTTGGCTTTGGTCAAGTTTCGACAGTTCTGGTTTTGTAAATTTTTTTGTACTTATATTCACATAACACACAAAATATAAAGGTATCTTTATAGGCGACCTTGAGATACTATTCAGTTCTCAACTCAGAAAGTAGAGGCGTTTAGTTCAATCACGTGATCGTATATTTTGATCAAAACTACAAAACGCGCATTTGACATAAAAACGTAGTTGACATCTTGACTATAGACAACTAATTTGATCACATGGTTTAAACTTTATTTGCTAATTCCTGTGTTCTTGTACTAATTGTTCTTGTAGATAAATTTAATATTATCGGTAGAATAAGTGACAAGTGACCTATATTAGTTATTAAATAGTTAGTACAGTTTTATGTACTTAAAAGACAATTCGGTAGTGTTTTGTTTAGTGACAGAAGAAAAATATTGCGTAATAATTGGTAAGTGTTTGAATTTGTTTCTGCTATTATCTAATCTTTTTGCTGTATATACATATCAATACATATCAACACTTCGCGTCGAATTATGACCGTGTAGACAACATATTTGTCACTCCGCAAGAATTATAAATATTAGTGGTATTAAGCGTATATTATTTTTCGTTTGAGTGCGTCGGTAATAAAGGTTACACTGGGACTACTGTGCAACTAGAAATTTCTTAAATTAAAGTGAAATTTATGTAAAAATTTAGAAAAATTAGCTAGTTCAACTAATACAATTCTCCTCGTAAGTCGTGTTATCGTTATCGTTCAGACTACACGTGTGTATCCATAGTATATAAAGGTTATATTTATTTGTTTATTTGTATCAAATAAAATAATTATGGATAGAAGCAATATAAGTTTGTCTCTAAGTTCTTTGCAAGAACAATTCGAAGCAAAAATGGCAGATTTTGAAGCAAAACTTAAGAATACGACAAATGTTGCAGATCGTGAAAGTGTAGCAGGTGTAGAAGCCGAATTTTATGCATTTAAAGAGGTTATTATTAATAGCATTGCAGCGTTGAGAAATTTAATAGAAAATGTAAATATCAAAATTGACGATTTGGAACAGTACGGGAGGCGTAACATGCTAATTATTCACGGAATACGAGAAGAGGATAATGAAAACATAGAGCATACTTTGGTAAATATATTTACACGATCATTAGGTATCGAAAACTTTAATATAGAAACTATGGTCGACAGATGTCATAGGCTTGTTAAATTGACAAAAAATCGACATAGACCAGTAATAGTAAAATTTTGTTCATATCGTTATAGAAATATAATATTGTCATAAAAACACAAATTGAAAGATACGAAACTATTTATAACTGAGTCTCTTACCAAAAAAAAGTTTTTATTATTAAAACAATTACAAACCTTAGTTGGTAAAAGAAAAGTATGGAGTTTAGACGGGAAAATTTTCTGTATTTTACCCAATAACAAGAAAATGGTCGTCAGGAACATAGAGAATGTTAAGTTAAATGACGAAGATAGTGTTCCGAAGCCACTAGCAGCCCAGAGCAATGAAACTGTTCAGGATACCCAGATAGTTCAAACAAAGGCGATGTCATCAAAGGTTACTGGACTCTGCAGTCACAGCAATAGTGCTTCGACACAAAACTCACAGGTGTAATATTCTTTAACGACACTCTCTTGGTAACATTAATTATACTGTCCTTAACGCTAGTACCATATACCTTTAGTAATTTATTGTGGATTTTTGTGGATGGCCTTATAATGAGATACGGTTAATTTTTAGTAATTCTTTCAGGAATTATCTCTACTTCTACGAAATATTTGTTTTTCATTCTTACACTTTAAAAACGCCTAACTATACATTCTTGCACACACATCAACACGCAAATAAGCTCACACACACAACATACAACATACACAAAATACAGTATTGCCCGAAATAAACAGTACTGAAACTAAGTTGGCGGTGTTTTTATGCGTGCGCTGTCACACTCAAGTTAGCTAGTATAGACCTGTCAAGTAAACCTCAAACAAGTAATTAGTAGGGCCTAATTGTTAAAAATGGTGTTAAGTACAGAGGAGAAAGTGTTTCTGGTAGAGCATTATTTTCGTTCATACGGAATCGGCCGACGTAATGGTGCAAGTTTGATATACGTGTCTGATCAATTCACACAAAGGTTTAATAAACGTTCTCCAAGTAATGCTGTAATTTTGAAGGTTATTGAAAAGTTTAGAAATACAGGTAGTGTATTGTGCCAACGAAAAGGAAACTCGGGGCGTCCCAGGACAGTTAACAACAACAATAACCATGAACGTGTTTTTGAGCAAATCTTAGAAAATCCGAAAGTCAGCCAGGCAAGGACAGCGTTACAACTTGATTTAAAAAGGAACTTCCTTTCAAAGAGTCCTGAAGGAGCTGGGTACATTTTCGTATGTGATTCAGGTACATCAACAACTACATCCTCGGGATTATCGCAGTAGAGTGGAATATTGCGCCAGAATTCTCGCGTTACAGTATGAAAATCCTGAATTTTTGAAAATGTTTGGTTTTCAGACGAAGCACATTTTCACTTGTCAGGCTATGTGAATCGTCGCACAAATCGATTTCTGGGCTTTGCCAGACCCGATGAGGTTCAAGAGGTTCCTTTACATAGTGAAAAAGTGAGTGTCTGGTGTGCTGTTTCCGGACACGGAATCATTGGTCCGTACTTTATCGAAGAGAATGGTAGGCAAGTCACACTTAATCAACAGAGGTACAGACAAATTTTAACACGATTTATCCCTGATCTACGTCAATTCTGTCGTGCACGTAACTTGGCATTTCGAAACCAATTTTTTCAGCAGGATGGGGCAACTTGCCATACTGCTGCCGCAATTCGTCAATTTCTTCAAGAACATTTTCCAAGCATATTCATATCACGATTTACTGACTTCCCTTATCCTTCACATTCTCCAGACCTCACACCTCCAGATGCATACATTTGGGGCATGGCTAAAAATGCCGTTTTCAAACGGGGCACCACAAACCATCGATGAATTAAAGGATGCCGTTAGAGTCTTCTTCGCAGCCCTGAGACAACCCTTATTCAATAACATAACCAGAAACTTAGAACATCGTTATGAAGTCTGTCTCGAACGAGGAGGTGCACATTTAGAACATATAATAAAGTGTCAATAATATGTATTTTTTAAATATACAAAACAATTACAATTTCAGTACTGTTTATTTCGGGCAATACTGTACTAATACATTTTCACATACATACACTTACAAGTAACACAACTATTGGCAAACACGCACATCTCATTCATAGGTACCTAAATATTTGTATTGGTATTACGCACTACATTAACAGGTCAGTTAAGATTTTTATACTCAAAGTAGTAATATCTCAAAATGTTGTAACGCATGAAAGAGATTGAAATTTATTATCAGAATGTAAGGGGACTACGAACCAAAACACAATTTTTATCTTTAAATGTTTTGAATAACAACTTTGATATTATATGTCTTAGTGAAACGTGGTTGCATGCCGGAATATATAACTCGAGATATTTGATAATAGGTACAATGTATATAGAAAAGATAGAGAAACTGAAAATAAACGGTGGGGCGGCGGAGTTCTTATAGCAATTAACAAAAATATTTATCGGTTCAGCTGAATTTTAAAACTGACTTGGACCTAGTTTTAGTCAAAACTACTATTGGAGGATCCAATTATTATATAAGTGTGAATTATTTTCCGCCAGGTTCAAAACTGAAATATACCAAGAGTATATTAGAATATTTACCGATCTGTATATGTCACATGAAGCCCAGTTATTACTACTAGGTGATTTTAACTTGCCATTGGTCAGTGGTAGAAAATTTAATTTTAAAACAAATACTCCGCCAGTTTACAAAAATATTGGAGAATTTATTGATCTTTGTGGTTTAGTCTCATACAATAATATAGCCAATAACTCAATGAAAACATTAGATTTAGTGTTGTCAACTATGACAGTCAATGTAGTTTCATCAAACGAAAGTCTTATCCTATCTGATCCGTATCATCCTCCATTACTTATTAAATTAAACATAAACAAATATGTACATTCAACGTGCAATTCTATCAGCCAATTTAATTTTAATTTTAAGAAATCTGATTTTGTTGTAATGTACAGATTATTAAATAATACGGATTTTGCTTTTCTTAATAATTTCACCGATGTAAATAAAGCAGTTGATGCTTTTATAACACTATTTATGCCGTGTTCAGAAAATGCGTTCCGCGTAACACTAGATTCCATCATCACTATCCAGTATGGTTTACTCGGAATATCATTAAAGATATTGAACTCAAAACTTTCACCATAAATATAAACATTCATCAGCTTACCATAATAAAGAGTTTCGGCAATTAAGACAAAAATAAACAGAGATACAGCCGTGGCCTACCAAAATACATCAGTCAAGTAGAGGAAGGAGTTGTGTCAGATCCTATGTCTTTCTGGACATACGTGTCTAATAAGAAAAAAAACAATAACGAAGCTCAAAGTTTTATATATGAAAACAAAAACCTTGAAAGTTTAGGTGCAATTGTGAATGGTTTTTTTGAATATTTTTCCACTGTATATACCGAAAAATCAAGTTACAAAGTAAAGTATGAGCCGGAATTAAACAGTAGTATTTCAGATACTTTTAATTTAAAATTAATAACCGAAGACGACGTAAAAATTGCCATAAAAAGATTGAAAGCCAAGAGGTCAGCAGGACCAGACGGGATTCCAGCTTACATATTTAAAGGCTGTATGGAAATATTCATGCAACCTCTTACTATTTTATTTAATCTGTCACTAGAAACAGGTATATTTCCCACTAAGTGGAAATTGGCAAAAGTGACTCCCATACATAAATCGGGTACCGTAAATAATATTCTTAATTACAGGCCAATTTCTATTCTATCCACGCCACCAAAAATTTTCGAACATATACTGTACATAAAGATTTTCCATCATGTGTCGTCTGTATTAAACACTAGTCAACACGGCTTTATCCCCAAACGATCAATTCAAACTAATTTAACCGTTTTTGTAGATTATGTGAGCGAGGTACTAGACAACGGGGGACAAGTAGACGTTATCTATACTGACTTTACAAAAGCCTTTGACAAAGTTTGTCATGATGTCTTGCTCGAAAAGTTAGCATCGATTGGGTTTTCTGAGACTATGATACAATTTTTTAGGTCATACCTGCAAGAAAGACAGGCATATGTTTGCTATAGGAACACAATATCCAAACAGTTTGATGTGATATCTGGAGTACCGCAGGGGAGTAATTTAGGGCCATTAATGTTTTTAATATTCATCAATGATCTCCCACTTGCTTTAAATAATTGCAGGTATTTACTGTATGCAGATGATCTAAAACTATTTAAGGAAGTGATAGATATGAATAGCTGTAACACTATGCAGGCTGAACTAAACAAAGTCCAACAATGGTGTGAAAGAAACAAGTTACACTTAAATGTTACAAAATGTTTTAAAATGAGTTATTCGCTTAAAACAAATAAGATTAACTATAATTATACATTGCTAAATAGTACATTAACTGAAGTGAATAACATCAAAGATCTAGGAGTTATATTTAGTAGCAATTTACATTTTGGCGGCCACATCGAAACAGTTTGCTCATCTGCGTACAAAACACTGGGATTTATCATCCGTAACACGCGGCAATTTCAGAATACAGAAAGTATTAAAGTGTTGTTTGATACCTTAGTCAGATCAAAGCTTGAGTTTGCAATCACTGTCTGGGATCCAGGGACTCTTAAGCACTCACAAATGATAGAAACGGTGCAAAATAAATTTATTTCGTACATGTACTTTAAAAAATATAAAACATTCATCGGTTTAAATCCATATGCTTCTGCGAGGTCAATGCTAAATGTTACTAAGTTGGAACAGCGAAGGATCGTGATAAAACTCACTTTTTTGTATAAAATAATCAACAATCTCATTGACTGCTCAGTTATTTTGAGTAAGATTGGGTTCTATGTACCCTTCCATTCTGGTAGACTAAAAAAGTTATTTCATATTCCACAGTATCACACAGAGCTTAGGAAAAATTCTCCTATCATAAAAATATTATCTCTATACAATAATTTACAACAAAGCTCAAATATACCTTTATTTGAAAAATCATTGCGAAATTTTAAGAAAACGATGTATGAAGTTATCAATTAATTTAAAAGTACTTGCGTAATACAGGCACATACACACACACACACACACACACATACACACACACACACACACACACACACACACACACACACATACACATATAATTTGTAAATATAAGTAGTTTCAGTTTTTATTATTCACAAGGTGCATTTTTGTAAATCCAATTATTTATTATTTATTATTATTATTTATGTCATGTTTATTTATAAAATATTCATTACAATTAAGTATAATTTCGTTACATGGAAGGATTATATAAAAATGAATAAACCATAATATTTATAATTAGCTTAGTGGAAATATGTAACTAGGCGTACGCCTGTATATTTCCAATAAATAAATAAATAATCTTAATCTTAAATATGAGCGACTAGCTTTGAATTAAAGGTTTCAAAAGTACAATAAAACACAATTAAATTACAATAAATGAAGTTTAGTTTTTTCATTCGTTAACAGTGTAATAAATTGTGAAAATCTGGCTCTGTTTTGCTTTAATTTAATTATTGTGTTTTGTTAAAGGTTCCAAAAAATGTCTCCACAGATTAAAAAATGTGCTGTTCCTGGATGTTCTGATTATATTAGCCGGCGACATAGATTTCCAAATCCCTGGAGAGCGAGTGTAGATATTATAAATATATGGTTAAGCAATGTTAACAATCCAATGTTAATAAATTTAACTCATGAAAATTTGCATTCTTTATATTACGTGTGTGACCGACATTTTGCAGATAATAATAAAGTTCCATTTTCTACAAAATGCAATAGAGGATTAATATACGATGCTGTTCCTACACTTCATCTGCACAGTATGAATTTGGCAACTTGTATTTTACCTACAAACAAACTGACACCTGTTACACCTCAAACGTTGTCATCAAGTATGCATCTTATTTGATATGTATAAAAACCTGGTATTAACATTTTAGGTGCACAAGTGAATGCAGATTTTAAGCAAGATACTGCACCAGTTACTCCTCCATTGTTATCTTCTGGTATGTATGCTTTATTTCATAATTATAAAAACCTATGATTTACATATTTCAGGTGCAAAGCGTAGAATTTCAATTTTACACGAGCTTAATGTAACTCGCCAAGCTGATTTGACACCTAAATGTAGAAAGTTTTACAAGAAAATTGTTAACTGGGGAGTAAGAAATCGGAAACTTCAAAGCTCTATTTCTAGTTTTAGAAAAAGGTTGGAAAATGCAGAACATCTTGCTAGTTCTGGTGACTTTAACAAATTTATAAATGATGTTAATGACACCACTTATACTTTTATATGTCAGCAGTTAAAAAATCAGAAGATTTGTGCAAAAGCTCGACGATTTACAGTGGATGAAAAAATTTTACATCATCTTTTAAATCTTTAATTATTAATAACTTTATGACTGCTCATTCGCCTGCATCAAATTGTGATGAAGATCATGCGTTGGATTGGAAAACTTACGATGCTTTCTTACTGGGGAAAGCATAAGCGGCGTAAAGCAACTAGACAATCTGAATGACATTCCATTTGAGGAGAAATTCCTTTCTAATAAGAAAACTCGTATTGCAATAAATACAATTACCTACATTGCGGGGTATGTAGCGAGTAAGGCATTGGCCAATAGTAAAAATTGTGCTTTTTGCAAGAAGTTGCTCACTAGTTTTAATGATAATAGAAATACAGAGTTTATAGAAGCTCGAGCATATAAATCGTGCGAATTAATAAAGCCAGGTAGATTTTTAAATTTTATAATGAATAGGTCATTATCGTTGTTATTTTATATTTTACCTAGAGTTAGTCAAGAGTTTAAGCTTTGTACAAAACTGGAGAATTATATGTGTACAAAGGTGGATTTTACACCTTTAAAATGTCAGAGTCATAATCTAAACTAAATAGTTTCTAATTTAATTGTTAAGTGTGTTGTTTATTTTTGGTGTAAGCTGTAAGCGGATCAATTTAATTTTGAAAGGTAAAGATTTTAAATTTATAAAACATTTGAATAGTTCGCAAGATAAGACGCTTATTGATCCTATGAAACAGTTGGCACACACATTGTTTTTGAAGCAACATAAGAGGAAATGTTTGTTTGACATTCTTTCGATCAATTTTGTATCTCACTTTGAAAGGGTTATTGCCATGTTTTGAACTTTGAACTATATTCTACTCTTACTGAATGAATGTGAAGTAATTAGAAATAATGAGGATTCTATTTTTTGTAATTTCATACTCGTTTCACTAGATACATGTAGTGGTATTTTTCTTTACAATTCATTAATATTGTTGTAACATTGTAATAAGTTGCAAGTTATTTTTATATATAAAAAGAGCTTGAGCTAGTTTTAAAAAACCATCCACTAATGTTAAATATTTTTTTCCATCAAAAGTAAATACGTCCATATATGTACAATTTGGAATGTTTTTTTTGTCATTTCAGTTAGTATTATTGGGGTGTATGGGGTCTGTCTAGCGTATTTATTTCTTCGACACAATGTACATTCATTGATAAGGTTAGTTATACTAGTTTTTATATTTTTCCAATAATAATTTTGTTTTGAGTTTTTCATAGGTCTCGTTTATTCCTCTGTGTCGTTTTATCTTCGTGATAGTTTCTAATTACTATTGTCTGCTCTTCGATATCCTTAAGTGTATTAATCAATTTAGTACATTTAATTAACTTTGGTCCATTTTCAGAAAAATGCTGTTGATATACATCATTGAAGTCATTATACAATTTGTCTTTGTTGAAATGTAAATAATAAGTGTTACTAGGGTCTGTGTACTGAATTAAGAAATCGAAAATAAATTTGTCATCAATTTCTGGAATTTTGACTTTTATAATTGTAGGGTCGCTTTGATTTTCTAAGGTTACGTCTGTCTTGTAATACAAATTTGAGTAAACTAAAATCTGACGTGGTTTGTTATTTATCATTTCGTCCAAAATAGCAATTCCTTGATTCGTGTTTGCATTAGAGTTAGAATGTTGAGTAGATATGTTGTCATCATCAGGAATATGTGTTGTCCATGCAGGTTCGGGAGTGTTTAATTGAGGTTTGTAATGTAATTCTGTTTCAAGTTGATTTTCATTTTGCGGTTCTTGATCTAGACCTTTTGAAAATTCTGCTATGTAGTCATCTATGTCACCTGGATTATTTGCAAGAGATCCTGTTTCTAAAGCATTGACTGGTATACAGTATAAACAATGTGTATTAGTGTTACATTTTCCTTTCTTATAAAGAATTTCATAGTCATACTCTAATAATTTTATTCTCTATCTTGTCAATTTTGAGTTTGCATCTTTTAAGTTGAAAAGCCATGTTAGTGGTTTGTGATCAGTATATATATATATATATATATATATATATATATATATATATATATACAGTGTGTCTACTTAAGTTGGCGGCATATGGAAAACTTTTTTATTTTTGGTTTTAGGAAAAAAAGTTACTCTTTATAAAAAGTTCTGCTTGTTCTGAAACCTAAAATAAAACCTTCACATTTCAAAATTTATTAGTCATATACGAGGTTTATCAATAAATATAAATTTGGCGCAAGAGTAAAGTACCTTTATTTTTGACAATTTCGAAAATTGTTATTATAAAATGTTGTTCAGAATCAAAAACCACGTTCAAATATGCAAAATATCCATCGATTATAAAAAAAATTTTTTTAACTTTTCTAAAATAAAAATTTATTTAAGCTTACGTGTTATTTCATTTAATCTAAGATCCACTGACAAGAACTGTCCATGAAATGTAATTTCTCAGCATTTCGACAGACTTTCTTTAATAATAAGAATAGTTTAATAATGTAATAGTTTTTGTTAACTATACAGATCTTATTATTCCGTCCCTCAATTAACTACCGCTTCAACATATCCGCCTTCTCTATAAATAGAGGTAATCGTTCTATCTCGAAACTCTGTCAACACTCTTCTAATCATAGTCGGCGTTATACTCTGAACGGTTTCTTTGATGGTTCGTTCTAAATGGACAACATCTGTGAATGGCCCTTGGGGGTACACCTCTTTCAAGTAGCCCCACAAAAAAAAGTCGAGTGGGATCAAAGCTGGAATGGGAGGTGGCCAACGAATTTTCAAAAACCAATGCACAACTCTTCCATTAAAACAATTTTCAAGATATTGTCTTACATCTAACCTGCTATGGCATGGGACACCATCCTGCTGGAACCATATCTGTTGACGTTTAAGTAGGGGTAGATCATCAAGAAAATCATCTAGTTCTTTTTGTAGGAAGAGTAAATAACGGTCTGCATTAAAAGATTCTCGAATAAAGAAAGGTAGTTAATTGAGGGACGAAATAATAAGATCCGTATGTGTAACAAAAACTATTACATTATTATTAAACTATTGTTATTATTAAAGAAAGTCTTTCGAAATGCTGAGAAACTACATTTCATAGACAGTTCTTGTCAGTGCATCTTAGATTAAATGAAATAACGCGTAAGCTTAAATAAATTTTTATTTTAGAAAATTTAAAAAATTTTTTTTTATAAGCGATGGATATTTTGCATATTTGAACGTGGTTTTTGATTCTGAACAACATTTCATAATAACAATTTTCAAAATTATCAAAAATAAAGGTACTTTACTCTTGCGCCAAATTCATATTTATTGATGAACCTCGTATATGACTAATAGATTTAGCTATTTGAAGGTTATATTTTAGGTTTCAGAACAAGCAGAACTTTTTATAAAGCGTGACTTTTTCTCCTAAAACTAAAAATAAAAAAGTTTTCCATATGCCGCCAACTTAAGTAGACACACTGTATATATATATATATATATATATATATATATATATATATATATATATAAAGCTTTTGGCCAAATAAATATGGTCGAAAATGTTTGCATGCCCAAACAATTGCAAGCAGTTCCTTTTCGATCGTTAAATATTTTGTTTCAGTTTCATTGAATGTCCTAGATGCATATGCTATTGTTCGGTCATTGGGTACAGTTCCTTGTGATAATATTGCTCCAATCGCGTAGTTACTCTCGTCTCTTGTCAAAATAAATTTTTTACTAAAGTCGGAATACTGAAACGGGACTGTTGGTTAAAATTTCTTTACAAGTTCTAAAGCTGTCTAGAAAATCTTTGTTGTGTATTACTTTGGCATTTTTCTTTAAGCATTTCGTCATGGGTTTTGTAATTTTGGCAAAGTCTTATGAAACGTCTGTAGTAATCTAATAGTCGAAAGAAACTTTTGATTTCAGTCGGTGTTTGTGGTAAAGAAAAAATTTTACGGCTGTTACTTTGTCTGGGTTTGGTTTTACTCCTGTATGGTTAATTACATGTCTTAAATACATTACGGTTTTTTGTAAGAATTCTGATTTGTGTATTTTTAAATTATGTTATCTGAATCTTTCAAAAGCTTATTTCAATTTTTTTGTGTTCTTGAAGGTATGAACTGAACACAAGACAATCGTCAAGGTATATTATACACGATTGATCCGTCAGTCCGCGTAAAACTCTATCCATCACGTGTTGAAATGTCAAAGGGGCATTAATTAAGCCCACAGGCATCTTTTTCAATTAAAAATGTCCCTGCGGGGTACTAAATGCTGTTTGTTGTACGTCTTGGGGATCCATCTGAATTTGAAAAAACCCGCTGGCTTAATCTGGGGTCATGAAATAATTTGCCCGGACTAACCTGTCTAAAATCTCATTAATATTAGGTAATGGGTATTTGTCAGGAATTGTTTCGGAATTTAATTTTCTATAATCTACTACAAGTCGCCATTTACGTTTACCAGATGCGTCAACCTTTTTCTCTACTATCCAAATTGGGGAAGACCAAAGTGAAACACTATATTCAATTATGCCCTGATCTAACATTTTTTTATTTGTGATTTAGCTTCATTACGGTGAATTTCTGGGAGGCGATATGATTTTGTAAAAATTGGGGAATCGTTTTTCAATTTTATCTTATGTTTAACTGAGGGGAATTCCTTCACAATAACAAATATCGTGGAATTCTAAGCACAATTTCCTTCTGGCGTCTTGTTCTTCCTTATTGCAAGTCGAAGATCTTTCAAATTTCTTTTTAATTTATCATCATATGGTTCGGTTATTTCTAGGTTTGTTTCCAAATTTTCTATAAAATTTACATCAAAATGTTTATAGGTTCGATTTCGAGAGGTTTGAAAAATAGAAATTTTAACGGAATATTCATTAATATTTGTGACTACAATAGTCGCAAAATTTTCGACAACATTAAACCAAAGCTTTTCTGTTTCAAATCCATTTCCAAAATTTGTGTGGTTTAATATTCCAATTACATTATGTATTTGTACTGGGATTTTTATGATTTGTCTGCAACGCTTGGTTAAATTATCGAATAATTTGTGAATTGGTTATTTTGGATTTCTGGTTCGAAATTTAAAATAATCGGAATAGTTGCATGTGGGGTTATTATTTGAGAAAAAATTTGTAATAATCCTTCACTTTAAAGATTTGAAAAAGTGGTATACATGCTACTTCATTATGATAAGTTATGTTATGTGCGGATGAATATTTAAAGACTCTGGGTAAATGAAATTTGCATAAAACTAACGTGCTATATCAGGATCGATTAAAGTTTGAGTACTACCAGTATCGATTAAAAATCTAACATTAATTTCGGGAATAACTATAAATGGTAAATCTTGGGTGAATGAGTTGACATATATCATCTCTCGTTGTTCCGAGGCATGACCTGTATAAAATTTTGATGAGTAGTATTTTTACGATTAACATTGCAATTTATATTTTCACACGCGTTATCTGAAGACTGAATATTGTTTCTACCGGCATTATGTAGTGGCTGAATTTGATATGTCATTTATTTCCAAGGAATGGACGGGATCGTTGCTATCATAATTAAGCATTACAGTTTGCAGTGTCTACATTATTTTCACGTACTATAAAATAAAGGCCATTGCAATTTGAACTATTTATATTTTGATTGTATAACCTTTGAGATTGAAACTGATGTTTAATAGTTGTATTTCTGGAAGATGTTCCGTCGGATCGTCTTTATTAAAATTGGATTTTGGGCAAACTTGAGCAAATCTTTGGATGAATTTGTACAATTGTGTTTGTTATTATATAGCGTGTTTTGCATCTCAAACCTGTTATTAAAATGGGAACTTGGATTATATGTTCTCTAATGGTCTAATGGGGTGTAAAATCTGTTTGAGTTTATGTTTTGGAAATGAGGCTTTTGCATTTGAAATTGCGAATATGAAGGTTGGATGTATTGATATGTATTTGGGTATCTATAATTGAAATTGTTAAAATTTTGTCTGAATGGAATGTTAGAGTGATTTGGATATCTACTAGGCATCACTCTTGAAATGGGTCTGAAATTTGAATTTAAGTTAGTATTTCTGTGTTGAATATAAGAAATTTTCTTCTTCAATAACTAATCCCATAGATTGCTCTAAACTACTAGGGTTACATAGTCTAACATTCGATTGAATGGTTACCGGCAAACCGCGAATATATGTTTCAAGCGCAAGGTCATCATAACTTTTAAGTCTAATAGTACGCTCTTCGGCTGAAATGGTCAATAAATTTAATTTTGCGATTATTAAAGTTCTTGCGTCTTGGCCACACATTCCAAAATTATATGGCGTCTCATGTTTGTTTGGTCTTAAACTAATTAAATATTGAATAAGACAATCTATATTGCGCTGATCTCCAAAACATAAATTTAATACGTTTTTGATTTCGTCCCAATACTTTAACTCTATGCATGAACCTATTAATATCTGAGCTCTACCTCTCAATTGCCTATTATAGCCCTAAGTAAGAAACTCTTTTATTGAATATTAGTTTGGCTTGTGAATACCTTAATTACATTCTCACAATTTTTGATAAATATTGTCAAGATATGAGGGTTCAATCGTAAGGGAGAATGGAATCTAAATGTAATTTTAGCAATTGATAATTTGTTTGTTCAGTTGCCATGTTTGAATTATTTAAGTTATCTAAATTAGCCCTTAAATTATTTTCCAAAATTTCGGTGTTCGTGTTATTCGAACTTGCACACTAGATGTAAAAGCATGAATTAGAAAGGTACTAAAGGGCATGACACCCAGAGCTTGCTGCATCAGTAGTATTTGGTTGTTCTTGTTTGTCAATTTCAGAGACCACACGTTAGGTACGAAAGGTTAAGTTCATTGCCTATTAGTCGGAGTAAATAACCTGCATTAGAAATAAATGACATATCAAATTCGGCCACTACATAATGCCGGTAGATAACGCGTGTGAAAATATAAATTGCAATGTTAATCGTAAAAATACTACTCATCAAAATTTTATACAGGTCATGCCTCGGAACAACGAGAGATGATATATGTCAACTCATTCACCCAAGATTTACCATTTATTGTTATATAATTTCTTATTGTCAAAATTTAGGTGGTCAGTGATTGAAGTCTGTGAACCTAATATCAGATCTATGTTCAAGTTAGTTTAATACTAAACAGCCAGCGGGTTACTTGAAGTTTTGCATGTATGTTACATAAATTATAGTGATGTAGTATTGTAAATGATATATAATTTTGTAGGGCTTGCTTTATAAGCGTTCAGATATTTAATGGTGTATGAAATTGTTATATTGTATTAATATTTTTACTAGCTTAGTAAATAATTTCTGTTGACTTATTTTATTAATGAATGTGTTCAAGAGTTGGTGCAAGTGTTAGAAGAGTAAGTTGTTCATTTACGACTGCAAAAATACCACAAAAAATCCACCATCTGATGTTTAAGGGAACTCTGGCCCATGTATTTAAGATCTTAAGTTTCCCTATCACCGATCGTTATGTTATATATAGTGGATTTAAGTCAATTCCATGCTGTGCAACTTCGGATGTTTCACAAGGTTCCAATTTGGAGTCTTCTACTCATCATTTTCCAAGGAAAAACCCCCAATGAAATTTTCAATTAATATGGTTGTTTGTTCTACTTTGTCAGTTTTGCTTACATCTCGAGTCTATTGAATAAATTGATAACTGAATTTGATTGCCTCAAATTCTATTTATTGAATTAATTCCAACATTATATTATGTTTACATGACAATTGCATTATAATGTTTTTTAAATATTATTTCAGGCAACAAAATAGTTATTAATTTTCAATAGGTTTGAATATTGAGCAAAACTCACAAGTAGTAGTACTTATTTAAATAGACCGCCATTGGCGGCAAATTCGCCTTAGTTACGCAGATCAGTTCATAGGTGGCGCCAATGTTTTAGTTTGGTGTTATTACATTGCGTTACCCTTATATTTTGTGTGTTACATGCTTATGTTATAATCAAAATAATTATAATTGTATACCCTATTCACGTTAAATATGGGATGACGTCATAATTCAAATAAATGCTGCGTTGTCATGGTTAAGCTATTTTATGTGTATTTCCTGATCAGAGTAACCATTTCTTGTGCGCGCGAATCCAAATGTTTAGGCATTCTAAATGTTAAATACTCGAAACTTGCAACGTATAAAGTGTTTTAGTTCTGAAAAGAACTGTTTTATTTAGCAAATATAAAGCACAAACCATTTACTACAAAACCAAACAATGACAATAAAATTGAGAAATGTCAAAGTAATACAAGTAAAAAGTGTTGCAACACCGAACAAAACTGCCAACTGCTGCACACTAAATCCTAATATCATTAAACCTACCTTCATAGTTACGTTCACATTTTACAATCTCTAGCACTTTATTACTGTTTATGACGTCATCCCATATTTAACGTGAATAGGGTATATTACTTAATAGTAGCTTAATATACGTTTTATTATGTTAACTAAGCTTTGACTGCGTACAACAATGCATAAATAAACTAATGCTTTAATGAAGTTAGTTTTTATAAGAATAACAGTTCTTTAACCTGGGCTTGAATATTGTTCATCAACTTGGTGTTGTATTATAATATACATGGTTATGCATTAGAAAAAAATCCATAAGAAGTTTGCCCTACAACGTGCATATAAACTTGGAGTAAAAAGCACAGTTACAAGGTAGATCTTTCGCTTGTGAATATCGAAACTTTGGAACGTCAGCGTTTAAAATCAGATGTATTTTTCTTTAACTTGATTCACGGTATTTTGGATTACCTATATCTGTTTCATAGAATTAATTTTAATACAAACCTGGTGTTTAGGAAAATGAAGTATTTAAAATATATAACTAACTCCATACATAATTATATTTATAATAGTCCATTAAGAAGAATACAAAGAATGGTAATTATAGTAACATTTTTGAAACTGCAAAATTAGCTCTTATAGATATTGACTAATGCATGGCCCTAATAGGTTTAATTAATTAACGAACAGAATTTCTTTATATTGCAATTATTTGTGTTTAATGATTTATTTAATTAAATTTGATATCATGTGTACGTCTGTATTATGTTTATGATACATTAAGATTATTTATTGATTTGTTATATTGTACTGTTGCTAAGTGTGATGTATAATAAAGACTATTTACATTAATAAACCATTATTATTAATTTTTCTTTTAGCTCTCATCAATAAATTTATCTAAAAAACTTATTTTCAAAACTCAACAATATGTATGAAACAGGTTGAATTAAAATTCATTTATTTACCATATATATGCTTAAATGCATTTTTATTCAACCTGTTAATACATATTGTTGAAAATAAGTTTTTGAAAATAAGTTTTTATGTAAACTTTATAATGTCACTATTTTGAATTTCTCGCTATTAGTCTCGTTTTCGGCGGTAGTCACTAGAGGCGCCACCGTTTTGAAACCGCCATTGTTGTCCCCACTCCTCTACATTGAATTGGTGACTCTCTTACTGTATGTTTTCTATGGTACTGGCTGTGAAGTTGTTCAGCATGGATTGCTCATCCTGAAGTAATTGAAAAACTTCTTTTCATGACTACGCACCTCTTCATAGAGAGTATAGAAGGCACCTATTAAATGCCGCACATTGTTTATAGGATGAACAGACCATCTCCTCTGTTTGCAACGCTTAATTTTCAATAAGTAAATCATATAAACCACACACGGATCCACAACCATCTTGAAACACTCACTGTGCGAAAATGATGAGAAACGTCGCTACAATAAACCCCACATTTTGCGGTGAACGACACGCGTCGTGAACGGGGGAACAAAAGTCAACGCGGCTCACAACGCGCGTTAACGCATGTCGCGTCCGCGCTGCATAAAAGACGGCTTAAATGCCGCACACTGTTTAAAGCGTGAACGGACCTTTAAATTTTCAATAAGTATAAACCATAAACGTATCCATTACATTTGATTTTCCAATGCTCCACCCGAAGGTACTACATTGGCCAGGAAGCGAGTTTTTTTTACCTGGAAAATTTGGAATTTTGCCGAACCCTTGCTGTTCAAGCAAGGTGCGTGACAACACTCACACACGGGACCTCCATTTTACCTCTCATCCGAACGAGGGTGTATTTTTGTGAAAAATGCTCGCCTAACATTTTTCAAGCGGACCGTGTCGGGATTCGAACCCGGGACCTTGGGCGTAGTAGTCACACACATACCACTACGCCACGGAGCCATAAACGTATCCAACTTAATATACTCGCTGTGCAAAAATGATGAGAAACGTCGCTTCAATAAACCTCATATATTGCGTTGAACGCCACGCATCGTACGGTGCAAAAGTTTTTTGCTCAACAAAGGTATACGCGTTGTACGACGCGCGTTGAGAAACGTGCTGTAAAAGAGGGCTAATGTGTCGGCATTAAAACATCTAAGTATTTTTCTTCATAGCTTATTAAATAAAAGTTTTGACTTCATTTCAGACATAATTGTAACTGAATAATTTTATAAGAATAAGGTCAAATATGTATATCGTGAACCTCAAAACTGAATAAATGAACTGAAAAATTAATTAAAAGTTTCTTAAGGGCCCTAACAATTTGATCACAAAAGCATTTCTTTATATTTAGTTAATACGTCTACTACAATCAAGCCTGAAAAATGGGTCACACTTGCAAATTTCGTATACTGGGTGGTGAATTGCTTTGGTGTACATAGGGATTTAACATGTAAAATCATACTCATGCATTATCCTGCTTCCCTATTTATTTTACGGCAAGAGTGCAAGAAACATAAATTGTTTAAAATTTAAAACTGTCCATGATGGTTTAGTTGTCTACCACCGAAATGGTCCTTCAAGCGGACAAAATTCAAAAAGTGTCGAAGAAGTTTAAGAAATCGTAATACCCATGGACACGATTTGTAAATATATTTGACATTTTTAATTTTAAAGTTTGATTAATTAAAATCAGTTCCCTGATTTAATTAAAAATGGTTTATCTGTACACCCAATAAGCAGTTTCCTGCTTTCCTATTTATTTTACGGAAAAAGTACAAGAGACATAATTTGTTTAAACTTTAAAACTAATAACGTTTAGTAGATCACTTATGTGTGTTTTGATGATCGTAACGCCGTTATTTAGTCTGCAGTGGTATACTGGCCAGGCGTTCTAGGCAGACGACTATACAATGATTCGATCGCCTTCTACTATGGTTCATACCGAAATAAACCACTTAATGTAATGGAATATGGCCAATATACAGGTGTAAATAATTAATTGCAATGTTTTAATGAATACATATCAAAAGTAAGCCAAACACTGTTAACGCTTAAACCAACGGTGTTTAAATAATCCACCATATGCTGCCAAGCAAAAGCCAAGTCTATCATAGAAATTTTTTCTCAAGTTAGTAAGTTGCCTATTAGTTATTTTCCAGCATTCATCGACAATTTTGTTTTTTAAGGAATCAACATTAGGATGTCTGTGACTATAAACTTTTGATTTTTTATGACTTCAAAGGAAAAAATCATTTGGTGATAAATCGGGCGATTCATTTAGCCAAGCAAAAACATCTTTTTTAAAATAAGCAGGACAACCATCCTGCTGAAACCATATATTTTCCTTGGCAAGTCCTGCAATATTAGCAACGGCGGGCTCAATATCATTTTGAAGCAACTCCAAATACTTCTGACCATTAAGACTTTCCTCAATAAAAAAAGGTCCGATTACATGACATCCTATTAACCCAATCCAAGTATTCACGGGATTGGTTGTCAATTACCGAGTGTCAATTTTGTGTGTCCTAGTATCTGTAATTCTGACGGTTTGGTTTACCGTTTATACTAAACATGGAATCATCGGAAAAACAAATGTTTCTAAGCAAGTTCCTATCAAGCTTAGCCATATATATTATCGTTTTGTAGAATGTCATTCAGGCCAGTTCATCTCTTTCAAAAATTTCTTGATGATTGCTGTATTTATAAAATTTATAGTTATAGTTATCCAATATTTTTAATGCAGTTGTATAGTGTACATCCAATTCAGATCAATTTGTCTAGCGCTAATATTAGGACTTTTACACACTGCTGCAATAATACTTAATTCGTTGCTGTTATTGTTTTCTGCTTGAACTTCCAACACAGCTTCCTCTAGTTCGTGAAGATCTGTTGTTTTCCCAATGCAGGACTTACATGGTTTAGAAACTGAACCATACTTAGTGTTGTATTAATTACCTTCAAGATAATAAGGCTTTATTAAACATAGAACTTAGCATAGAACATTCAAAATTAAATAAAACTCATGACATTGAAAGTTGCCATAACAATCCTAATGTATTTGATTTTCTTACAAATGTAGCGCAAGCATACTGAATTATACTACATTCACTCCACCTAGGTAGTAGTCGTCTTGCCATATCGGGGGACGTCTGCTCCTGGGGGAGCTTCTAGTAATATTTCCTGGAATCGGAGATTCATTTCCTTCGGGTGAGTCATGGATGTCCGCCGGTGATTCAGAATCTTCCGTTGTAACTTCCCGGTCTCCTTGAGTATCAGGGACTACCTCGTGTGCACTACATACAGATAAGGGTAGGATTTTGGTCTTCCAGAGTTACCGAACCAGAATCTTGTCCGACAGGGGCTAGATGCCTGGTAGATACCGTAGATTCCCTGCCATCTGCAAGTCTGACATGCGCGTAATCAGGATTGCATTCAAGCAGTGTTACATCATCGACCATCGGGTCGTATTTGCTATTCCGTAGAAACCGTCTCATTAAGACTTTTCCAGGACAGCTTAACCACGCAGGCAGCGATTGTCCATTGGGAGTTCGCCTAAGAAATGTGAAGAAACGTTCGTGTGGGGTAGCATTAGTTGCAGTACATAATAACGATCGTATGGATTGGAGAGCGTCGTCTAATACTAGTTCCCATTGGTTGATATTGAAATCCTGTGACCTCAAAGCTAAGCATACGGTATTCCATATCACTCCGTTGTACCTCTCAGTTTGTCCATTTCCACAGGGACTATACGGCGTCGTTCTGCTGGTAGCGACTTGGCGCGTGTGGAGTCTTTTCCACTTAATTCCGAAGCGATCGAAGCTTTCAAGAACATAAAAGAGGAAATTACAAAGTCCAGTTCAATTCCTATAAATTCTTCCTTACCGTTTACCGTAGAAACGGACTCGTCGGACCTAGCCATAGCAGCCACTTTATCTCAATGTGGTAAGCCTGTAGCGTTCTTCTCTAGACCCCTTAACAATTCTGAAAAACATCATTCTTCTGTAGAGAAAGAGGCTTACGCAATAGTGGAAGCTGTGCGTAAATGGAGGCAATTCTTATTAGGCCGACATTTCACTTTTATTACTGACCAAAAGTCGGTCAGATTCATGTTCGATGTAAAACACTATGGAAAAATTAAGAACGAAAAGATATTGCGATGGAAACTGGAACTTGATGTTTTAGTTATGACATCGTGTACCGTACTGGGAAAGAAAATGTTTCAGCTGACACGCTATCTAGAATATATTCAGCTTCAACAACATCGGACCTTAGTAAGCTAAAAATGTTTCACGACTCGCTTTGTCACCCTGGAGTTACTCGATTTTATCATTGGTTACGTACCAAAAACATGCCCTATTCTATAGAAGAAATGAGAAACGTGACATCGTCTTGCAGAATTTGTTCTGAAATAAAACCAAGATTTTACAGAAACGAAGGAAAATTAGTAAAAGCTATGTTGCCTTTCGAAAGCCCTAATTTGGACTTCAAAGGCCCCTTAGCTTCGTCCACCAAAAATCGTTATATTCTAACTGTGATAGACGAATTCTCACGATTCCCTTTTGCGTTTTCTTGTAGCGACTTGAGTTCCAACACAGTAATTAAAAAACTCCGTAAACTTTTGACTATGTTTGGAATGCCGGCTTACATTCATAGTGATCAAGACGCTAGCTTCATGTCCCTAGAATTAAAAAAATTGTTGTATTAATTACCTTCAAGACAATAAGGCTTTATTAACATAGAACTTAGCATAGAACATTCAAAATTAAATAAAACTCATGACATTGAAAGTTGCCATAACAATACTAACGTATTTGAATTTCTTACAAATGTAGCGCAAGCATACTTCATTATACTACACTTAGCTTGATTGGAAATTGCATTTTTGAATTGTAGCAATGGTAGGAATTGCTCGATTCGGATAGAGATTTGCAAACATATCTCGCACCACCCTAAAACTTTATCCCGAATAATACCACTTTAAAAATTGATTTTTTTCGCTTAATGTGTACATACAAACCATTTTTAATTAAATCAGAGGACAGATTGTAATTAATCAAACGTTAAAATTATAAATGTCAAATTTATTTACAAATCAAGTCATGGATATTACGATTTCTTTTGCCGTAAAATAAAAAGGGAAGCAGGAAAATGCATAAGTATGATTTTACATGTTAAATCCCTATGTACACCAAAGCAATTGACCCCCCGGTATATTTATTAAAATATTTCAGACAAATTATAAAAAATTATTTCGAATAAATAAATTTAATTTTTCTGTGACGGGAAAAGATTTGACATTTAATGTTTCTTAACAGGTAACAAAATGTCACTTTTTATGAATTTACTTTTTCCCCTAGAAAAAAATCAGTACTTTTTTCCCGGGTATGTGCAAATAAGTAAGAACATGAAGATATTTAATTTAAAGTCGTGTCCACACTTGTAACATTCGGGTGTAACATAACATCGTATCATAACTTCATCGCGTTCAATACAACCGATATAAACAAATTAAGTAAGCAATTTTTGAAACCTCTCGCAGAATTAAATTAACAGATATTTGATTACTTTAAAGGTTTCATTTGCACCGCATGTCTAACTGTAGGGCATACACTGGTAAAAATATAAGATTTTAACTCCCGAGCTAAAATCTAGTACTTTTTCCCTTGTATAATAAATAACTATTTATAGCATGTTTGGCTTGAATCTTCATTAAGTAACATAAAGTTTAGATGTAGCATTTCTGTGAACTATTAATTAAGTTCAAAACTTAAAATATTATTCAAAAGTAAGCAGTTTAAATTTGCACATTTAGTTTTACTTCAAACAAGTGACCAAGGTTGTTGTCATCAAGTGCAACTATTTATAAAGATGGTAATTACGAAGCTTGATTTAGGGTTTAACCTAAATTTATATCAACATTCTTTTGCACATAAATAAAATGCAATGTAATCCGCAAAAGCATGCTTTCTAAATATAGGTTTTTACAAGAACGATAACGCTGGTCTTATCAGCATACAGCAAATACATAGCAAGCAAGGGAGTGTCTCCCTATCTAATTCTAGGAGTCACCGTGCATACGTAAAATTGCAGGGTTATAACCTTGAGCAAAAAGACATTTGAAGACACTATATTTGCAAAATCTTTACCCCTAAATACCATACTATACGATGTGATTGCATTCCATAATTTCTGTTGTTATTTAACTGCAAGTTTTTATGATTTGATAAGGTATGCGCTGGAATTAAGTATTTATATATAATAATTGGTAACCGGAAACAAATCACCGAACGAAAATTGCCCGACAACAAATGACCGAGATGAAAGCTGCCCTAATGGAAAATTTCCTGAAAAGATAATTTCCCGAAGAACAATTAACCAAAATTTTTCTCCGAAACAGGAAGTATTTACATACTTATAATAGGTTTTTAATAAATAAGAATATAGTAATCACGCTGTTCGCCTATTAACACATAACGTTAATAATGCGCCACAAAATACATGACATTATCATAACCGTTGACTGACAGCTATAGGGAGGCGCGAGTTACATATCCCTCAAATTAGAATATGTATGTAAATAAATGAAACTATTAAAACTTAAGTTAAGTGTTACACTGTATAAATTGAAAGACAATAAAGAGGTTAATAAAAGTTCAACAAGCCAGATAGTGAGAACGGAAACAGACACTGTATTCCAGACGTAACGTGATACTGCAAGTGCAGGTCACAATAGGTTATGACAACAATGATTAAAATTAAGATTGTTACATTGTATTAAAGACAGAAATAAGCAGACATCAGCTCTGCAGTTCCCACAAGCAATGTGAGGGGTAGACCCGCATAAATACCCTCGAGAGCCGAAGATGGTCAGTCAGTCTAGAGCTTCACAACTTTAACATTAGTGATAGTTCAGCTACTCACCGTAATTTTAGTTAATTTAATCAAAGTGAATTTCAACTTACAATTATTTTGATCTCCATTTGTAAATTAAAATTAATTGTAATTCAGTATAAAATAAATTTGATAAAAAAAGTTGTTTGGAAAAACCTTTTTAAAAAACCGCTCCAAAAGGTCCAAAACCTATCTGGCGCAGTCGTTAGTATACCAGAGGGGTATTAGCAGAATCCAAAATCGAGGAAACTATTGGTCTTGAATTTCTATTCTTAATCTGGGACAAAGAACCAATTGGGCAAAGTACAAGAATAGACGAAGTCCAGAAGCAAAAAGAAAAACAAGGGAACTGGCAAACAAACCTTTGTAAGTACCAAAGTTTATTTTCCTAAGCCATTATCAACTGAATATTGATAATAGATAGTAAGGAACAATTTTTATGTACAATTTTTATTATCGCAATTTTATTATCATTTCTGAAAAGAATTTACTCAGGAAACTTATTTTTAACAAAGAAATTATAAATTTATTACGAAAAATAAAACGATTTATTCAGTAAGACTGAAGTTTAATGTATAAATAGAACGCAATTATATTTACCATTTTATTACAGCAATTATTACTGAAACGAATCGATTCTTTATAATTAAACACTTGCGACAAGTTAACGGAAGTGTATAATTATAAAAAAGCATTTATGTACATTATTAATTGCAACACTTAATTACTCAACACAAATCTGAACAAAAGCGAATAATTATAACGCAGTTATGACAAGAAACTATTCAGAAACTTAAAACTCAATTGCATCAATTGTAATATCTGCAAAGTTATAAATACACACTTCAATGCGACAGTAATTGATAAAAAAATTACCAAGCAAAACTTCTCAATGCAATTACAGCACTTGATAGCTACATATAAAATACACGTAAAGCGATTCTTTAAATAACGGTATAAAAACCCAACTGAAAAGTAACAATCCAAACTGAAAAATAACAATACAAATTGAAAAGTAACTCTGAATTTATACAAAAATAATACAAACTAAACTGAAAGTAACCATTAATTTATAACAACCATGAACTCAGACATGAAATTTTATCTTGAGAGCATTCCCCAATATAAAGGAAATCAAGCATAATTAGGGATTTTTATCAAGCGTGCGAGATATTTTTAAAAACTTTTACAAACCAGGAGACAGCAAACGCAATGCTTTACTCTTACACCTAATAATAAGCAAGATGACCGGCAGAGCATCAATACTGATTGCCAGTCGAGAAAATCTGATCGAGTGGGAGGAATTCAAACGTATCCTAATTGCATATTTCGGCGACCAACAAAACATTAAATGTCTAGTCCGCGATTTAATAAACCTACGGATGGAAAATAACCGATCACCCTATCAATTCAGTATGAAATGACGAGACGTACGAAGTTTAATTTTGACAAAGCTAAAAATTGAAGAACCGTACCAAAACATAAGATTATTGAAGACGAAAATGTACGACGATATGGCCTTAGATACATACATCAATGTCGTACCTGAACGGTTATCGAACAGAATAAGATTTCAACACCCCCAAAATTTAGAAGAAGCAATCAATATGATTGTAGAGGAAGAAATCGTTATGCACTACCGAAATGGATCGTAAAAACCAAACGCAAACAAAAATTACTCACAGATGAAAACCATACAAGCTGCGAGACAAATATCCACACAACCGAAATTTACACCATTTAACACACAAACGAATCAACCATGAGTTAATAACCCAAACTTTAATAACACAAATTTCCACAACCAGTTTAGACAATTTTCAAGACCAAACTCAAATTTTATAAAACCCACATTTACACCAATAATTAATCAAAACGTAAATCAACCAAAGCAATCATTCAGCGCAAACCCCATCAGAGACACACCGATGACGAATAACAACCGTAACGGTAATTACAAGCCAACTCCTATGGACACTTCATCTGGTAACACTAGACAAAACACAAAAATATCACAAATCCGACCAAACTATAACCAAAAACGAAACTTCACTTCCGAGGAACCATTCCACCAAGAAGTGGAAGATTTTAATAATCATGACACGGATAATTATGCAAACTCCAATAAAAACGATAAAATCAATCATTCAGAAAACTACAAATGCCACAACCCCTATGAAAATTACGAAGAGGAAGACGAAGAATACGCGTGCTCAAATTTTCAGCTAGAGCGACTCAAATACGACCATTTTTAAACAACATCAATCAACAAAATTTACCCTATATAGAAATACCTAACGGAGAATTCAAATTACTAATCGACACCGGATTTTCAAAACTGTCATTAGCCCCAGAACCGTAAAGAAACATTATTTAGATTTTGTAGAAAGAGAACCCTTGAAAATCAAAACAACCCACAAATGGACGTTACACACCAATTTATAGCAAACATACCCCTACCAAAAACTTTTAACGTAAAAATTAAACATAAATTTTGCATATTTGAATTTAACGACAAATACGACGGATTAATAGGCATAGATCTTCTAACAAAACTAGGAGCCAACATTGATATAAAAAAACCGCTTATTAAGAACGAAACACAGACAAATTCCCGTGAAATTCCAGAATAGCAATATTCAAATCGTGCAAAAATACACCATCGAACCAGGACAGAAAAACAAATAAAAATTTTAGTAAATTTAAAAGATGACGCAGGAAGTATAAATCATATGTCATTTCGACCCGGAGTAGAAACACTCGCAGCATTAGTACAAAAAAAAAACAATTACGCCACTACGACAATTTTAAATTCGAATGATTACCTCATAGAACTATCGTTGACAACCCCAATAGACGTAGAAGGAGCAAACTTTATCGAGATGGAAATCGACGAAGAATATACAAACGATTCCAAACCTACAGAAAATGACAGGATGTTAAGAGAAAATTTAATTAACATTCGTTTTAATAACGACATTAATCACGAGGAGGAAAGAGCAATTAAAGACTTATGTTTCGAATACCGAGATATATTCCATTGCGAAGTAATACCCTTAACTTTCACCAACGCAGTGAAATATAACATTGAAGTTACAGATGATAAAGCTATTTTCACCAAGGCATATGGCCTACCTCATGCAAGTCAAAAAGAAGCAGATAGACAGGTAGCAGATCTATTGAAACAAGATATAATCCAACACTCAAATTCACCATGGAGTAGCACCGTATTAATAGTAGCAAAGAAATTAGACGCCTCAGGCAAACGCAAATATCGGATGATTATCGACTATAGAAAACTTAACGAGAAGACGGTAGACGACAAATACCCATTACTCAATATCACCGAGATTATAAACAAATTAAGAAAGTATCAATACTTTTCGACATTAGACCTCTCCTCCGGATATCATCAAGTAGTGATAGACGTGAAAGCACAACTAAAACAGCATTCAGTACACCTAGAGGATATTATGAATACAAACGCATGCCATTTAGATTAAAGAACGCACCCACCACCTTTCAAAGAGTTATGGATACCATTTTAAGAGGAATACACAACGAAAAATGTCTTGTGTATCTGGACAGTATAACTGTATGTTCAACATCACTCGTAGAACACAGAAAGACTGGGAGAAGTCTTTGAACGGCTGAGACAAGCTCATTTTTAAAATCCAACTAGACAAAAGCGAATTTTTTAAATGGAAGTAGCATTTTTAGGACACATTTTAACTCCACAAGGAGTTATGCCAAATCCAGACAAGACGAACGCAGTACTAAATTACCGAAATTAAAGGATTTCTAGGACTCGGTGGATATTACCGAAAATTCATAACAGGTTACGCACAAATAACCAAACCATTAACAAATTGTTTAAAGAAAGGCAACAAGATCGAGCACACTCCAGAATTTATCAAAGCAGTAGAGGAAATTAAATGAATCCTTACCAATCACCCTATAAAGAAAAAATTTGCATCGAACGTAGCATTAGGCGCAGTGTTCAGCCAAGGAAAGGTAGGTAGCAATAAACAATCAGCTACGCATGTAGAACATTAAACGAAACCGAGCAAAAGTACAGCACAATTGAGAAAGAATTATTAGAAATAATTTGGGCAACAAAATATTTTAGACCATATTTTTTATGGAACAAAATTCTACATATACACCGATCACAGACCATTAGTATGGCTATACAAACTCAAGAAGCCAAATTCAAAATTACAAAAATGGAGGATTAGGCTAGAAGAATATGGTTATGGAATTATATACAAAAAAGGAATTTACAATAATAACGTAGGTGCACTAAGCAGAATACAGCTTAATGCAATAAAGTAGCACCAAGTCAATACTTATGCCAATCAGTAACGACAACATCTATTCGAGCAGATAGCCCCTGTGAAGTACAATTGTTAAGATTCTCTAATCACTATGAAAATTGTGATCCAAAACCAGTACAAATTACAAATATGAAAATTCAAAAAGTTACGGACAACAAATAGATTGCTGTATTTCCGCAGGAAGTAATAGCAACCGCCCATTGTAACCAAGACGAAAACAACTTAGCACTAACTGGAAGTTAAGTAATCACTATAAAAGAAGATTGCTATTTAAAATTGAAAATAAAATTATTCGAGTATAGCAAGACCGAACAGCAACGAAGAAATTCGCAAATTTACCGGAACTACCGTTCAAGATTACACAACCCGAAGACGAAGAAATCAGCAAGAAACCAATGCAACTAGAGCATCTACACCTAGATGATCTCAACCAAGCCGTAAAGCTAATGGGCAATTACAAAGAACATTTAAGTGAATTAAAAGTGCCAAAAATACATTATGACAATATCAGTGTTTGGACAATTTTATTAATCATTGTATTTATTTTATTAGCTATGTGTGTATTGTACAAAATGTATCTTAGATATAGGAACAAAGAAACAAATTTTAGTTATAAGAAACAAGAAACAAAAGGAATTAAAGAAATAATAAATGAACCTTTTGAGACAATGAGTTTCAAAAATTTAGCAAAACCCCTTAATTTTCATCTACGTCGGAAGGAGTTACATATCCCCAAATTAGAATATATATGTAATTAAATGAAACTATTAAAACTTAAGTTAAATGTTACATTGTATAAATTGAAGGACATAATAGAAAGGTTAATGGAAGTTCAACAAGCCTGACAGTGAGAACGGAAACAGATATTGTATTTCGGGCGTAACGTGATACTGCAGGTGCAGATCACAATAGGTTATATGACAGCAATTACTAGAATTAAGATTGCTACATTGTATTAAATACAGAAATAAACAGACATGAGCTCTACATTTCCCACAAGCAATGTGAGGGGCAGGGACAGCATAAATACCCTGGAGAGCTCAAGATGGTCAGTCAGTTTTAACATTGTTGGTAGTTCAGCTATTCACCGTAATTTTAGTTAATTTAATCAAAGTGAATTTCAACTCAAAATTATTTTGATCTCCGCTTGTAAATTAAAAATTAATTGTAATTCAGTATAAAATAAATTTGATAGAAGAAGTTTTTTGAAAAGCTCCAAGAGGTCCAAAACCTATCTCGCGCACCTTTTGAATAAAACTGTATCTTGTAAGTTCTGCTGGCGACTAGGAGTCGCAACAACCGTTCGGGTTCCAGGATTTGTAAACTTATAAAACGGAATATTGAATCGGTACTGCATTGACTGTCGGACGGGGTTGTTTGTATTTCAAAGCTACGAAAAGTTCGAGGAATTTTAATTTCGGTCAATTGCACTTCGGTAAACTTTCTTTTCGGGCAACTATTTTTTCGAGCAATTTTTTTTCGGAAATTGTTTTCGGGCAATTCTGTTGATCCATTATAATCATATAAATAATTCTAACTGTTGATTAGTTAAAATTTCTTAGTTCATTTTTACTGCAAGACCTAAATTATATCACATTTTTCTGTCCGTTTCATCATGTTGTCGATGTTCTGGAGAGAAAATAGTTAAAACTTGATTCAACTGTAACAAATCAGACTTTGCACATTGGATCGCACAGGCGTTATCATAAAGCCAACGAACTTGTTTATCCACATATATTATGGATAGAAAATCACCTCTAAAATGCAACACACATTACACATATTGTGCATTCTGTTAACTAAATTCCTTATTTTAGTTGTGAGAAAAGATCGCGATTGAAAAAGAGAACATTCCAACTATTAATTTAAGGTATTTTTGTACATTCTAATAAAATTACTTTAGTGTTTTAAATGGTTACTACCTATGATAATCATTAAGTGATCAAAATGTATCTAATTGGTGAAAACAATCTGTGATTAAATAACTTTTATTTCAGTTAATTTGAATCGTGCTACAGAGTTATTAGGTCTTTAATTAGTTAGTAAATCATGGAGGGACATATACTTCATTATACTAAGAGCTTTGGAGTTATTTATTAAGTTTTTTAATTAATTATGTACGCAGCTCAAAACAAATGTTAATATTTGTATAAGTATAGAGCTTTAATTAGAAACGTGACGATGTTATAGCACCCCCACACTGAATGCCTGAGCAAACCCAACCCCATGTAAGCTTTAATAATGAACGTCTTTATTAGGGGTGGAAAATATTTTGGAAGTAATTGAAATTATAAGCCTCATTTGGAAGGTTTACCAATTTACACAAAATAAATATCACAAATAATCCAGTAAAAGAGCATTCTTTGCAATCCATCGAAATAGGACCGATGTGAGAGGTTTAGTTTTTACAAACGGTGGCCACTAGAATGAAAACCCTTTTACTATGGGACCCGAAGCAATTGGCGGCTGGTGACAGAGTCCATGAAGTAATTTTAGATAAGTCACACCGTCGCCAAACACTTTCGTGTAGTAACTCATCAGAAAAACATTTATTTGTTAATCGTACGACGTATTCTTCTATTCAGAAGGTTAGTTTCTTTTCACATAGAAGTTCAGTCAAAGTATTTAAGCTATTCAACAAGATACTAAGAAATTCGCATCTCAAGTCATACTACATAATTGTCACTTTATAATTTGTTTGCAAATTATTTATGTATAAGAGACTGATTGAAACTTTAGGAAACTTGTTTAAAAGTTGAAGAGATTAAGGAACGTAGCTTGCAGGGAGCGCTATTTCAATTTCGAATGAAGTACTTTCAAATCTAAGATCTAGCTTCTATTAATTTCGCTTGAACGGATTACGATATTGTACCTTACTATGCTGAAATATGCAAATTGCATTAATTTAGCTAGCTCAATAGTTGCTCAAATTGCAACAAAAGCTCTACCAAATGACTAAATCTCTTTCCTAGATCGAGACAAACCAATTTATAATTAGATAAGGCGCATTAAATCTAATGGCTCATGCGACAGTAAGCTTTACCATGTCGATGTGCAAAATTTAGGTGTATGTTCCACGTACGGGTCCTACAATTTTTATTAGTAATAGAAGAGTATGAATTGACGTAAGCACAAGTACAGAGCGCTGGAAACGTGCAAGACTGGACGGATGTAAATGTTATGTTGCATTTACATTCAATTTGTCACTAAAATAATTTATGCTCGAATTGACACTTGGCAGACTAGGCATGTACATTGACTACAATCTATAGATTAGTTTCTTTTGATTGATACTGAAGGAAAATCAAATAGTGCATATAATGGAAGATAATGGTACCAGCATGCAAGTGTTTGTGTTGGGTGCAGCAGCTACTATAGTTGCCCTTTATAAATGGAAACAATTAAAAGAAATAAGAAATAGCCACCGACGACAAAGAAGAATATGGGTGAGAGAAATTTATCAACGGCACGAAGAACATGGTGTATATGCAAAACTTATGCAAGAAATGAGGGTTTATGACCCTGTAATGTTTTTCAACTTTACAAGAATGACTAAAAAATCGTTTGATTTGTTACTGAAAATTGTGGGGCCTTGTATTATGAAACAATCGCCACGAGCACCTAGATCACCCGGAGCACGTTTAGCTGTAGCATTACGTTTTCCTGCAACTGGAGATTCACATCCCAGTTTGGGATATGCATTCAGGATAGCCCCATTAACAATTTGTAACAATACGAGAAGTTTGTTATGTATTACGGCATAAATTATCTCCTATTTTTTTAAATCCATTTACAGATCAACAGTGGTTACAAATAACAGAAGACTTTCATACTTTATTGCAAGTTCCTAACTGTTTATGTGCATCAGATAGTAAACATATAGCCATTCAAGCTCCAGCACATTCAGGTTTGCAATTTTATTACTACAAAAAGTATTTTAGTATTGTTTTGCTCGCTGGTTGTGATGCAAAATACTTTTTTACATTTGTGGATGTGGGTGCATATGGTTCTCAAAGTAATGGAGGCATTCTTAAACACTGCATTTGGCAAAAACTATACAATGGCACTTTGAATATACCACCGCCATCAACATTGCCGTTAACAGAGTTACCAGTACCAAAGTTTTTTATTGGAGATGAAGCCTTTCTCCTGTAAACAAATTTGTTACTACCCTATAGTAAAAAGTGGGTGAATGTTTGATGATGAAACAATCTTTAACTACAGGTATGTTGAAACTTAAGGAAATATGCAAAAAGCCAGTATATTATATTTCAGGTTATCAAGAGAACATCGAATAATTGAGAATGCCTTTGGAATTTTGGTAGCCAAAACCAGCCATAGGCCATAGGTCAATAAATGCTACTTCCGAGACTGTGGATGCAATTGTAAAAGCTGCAGTTTGCTCGCATAATTTTATAAAAAACCAACCACATAGTGCACAATTATATTGTGCTGAAGTATTTACCGATAGAGAATTTCCGGGTGCTTTTCTAATTCCAGGTGAATGGCGAAAAGAAGTTCCAACTACAAATGCCTTGCAAACTATACGTAACACTCGATTTGGTAATCGAAATGCAGTTGGCGTAGCATGGGACTTTCGTAATTATATAAAAACCTACGTGAATTCTATTGGTAGTGCTGCCTGTCCATGGCAAAGGCGTACAGAATAAAATAAAAAAATTAAATTACAAGGACTTTTAGGCTTATGGTTTTTAGTTTTTAAATTTATATTTTTGGTTTTATATGGATGATTTTGTAGTATTTGAATTGTTTATTTAAAATTGACTTTATTTGTTGGGTTTGTTAATACTGCATATTCATTCAGTTTTAAGTTCAACATATTAATATTTTCTAAATAAGTCACCTTTGTACAGAAAAACATTGCCAAACATGTTATTATGAATAATAAATACATTAAAGATAACATAGGGATTTATATTAGCAATTATCTTCACTTAAATTTATGATTATATAACACAAATAAACAAATTATAATATAATTTAAACAAATAAACTTATGTTGTTGATTTATTTCTGTGTTTCCTCTTCACTTGTAGTAATTTTATCAGCGTATCATCTATAAAATTTTCTGTAATCTTAGATGGAAGATGGTGCAGTTCAGTTTGGATATATTGGGAAAATTTTGCAATTTTGTCTTCGGCGGTTGGATTAGTAACAGCTTTCATTGCATTTAAAATTTCCCCTAAAACTTCTAATACAGGATAATCAAGAACCGATGTTTCGGTTTTGTGGCGTTTGTTAACCCAATGTTTGGCTAGAGGAGTAGAAACTGGTTGATAGGTTGACGTACTATAGTTTCACTGTTTTGTGAACCATCTAAAAAGTGTTGCTCATCAAAGGGTACAAATCATGTATTAGTAAAACGAGGGGTGAGATTGGTTAAAGTTTCTTCGACCAAATGTGTATCACACGACGATTCACTACCAGCAGCAGCCGGACTTAACGTTTCTGATTCTGGATGTATATTTGAAAATGTTCTACAAATATAACTTAAATATTATGTAATCCTATCACATAAATAATATATACATACGTTCTCGGTTCTTTACGATCATTCATAAAATTGAAAAAATACATATAAGGCCATGTTGTGTGTAAAATAGATGCAGAGCCACTAGTTTTAAGTAATTTTATCTTTTCCTGACTATATTTTTCTCGTAATGATTTAAACCTCTTCTTACACTCTTTCACTATAAAATACAAACACAATAAAATGCTTCCTTTTTGCAGTAAAAACAATCATACCAGAATATTGCATAGATAATGAAATACTATGCAATCTATTATCTGTCAATAATCTATTACTATACCCTTTTTATTGAGAATCGTATATTGCTGGATGATTGCACATTAATTTCAAAAATAATTCGTCGTTGAACATTTTCTGGAACCTCTCGCATACAAATAAACCAACATAACTTCTACAAATTTCGATTCTGCTTGCAATAAGCAAACGCTTGCATCAAGTCCACTACGGCGTGAAATTATGCCGATCGTGGATTTGTAATGTAAATGGTACTATAGATTTCATTTGCACAAGCGCAAATTACGCCCAATTGGAATTGAATGTAAATGCAACTTTAATGTAACTTGCGAAAGGCTGCTTTACCTTATCAGAATTCAACTCTTAACTATACATCGTTATAATAACGTCGGGGAAAAACTCCCCCGGACGATTCCTATGAGTAATCCAAATAAAAAGTTTGACGTAAAGATGTTAAGAAATGTGGTTAAGTCATTTGATACGAAGACGTAGAAGGGTTTACGATCTGGATAAGTAGCGTTAAACAAAGTCGATACTTGTTCGAAGGACCTAACGCGGTCACCATGGTAGTGTTCGCTTGGGGTCTTTAGTAGAGGTGATTAGAAACAAAGTCGAAGACCATTTCACATTTAATTTAATTAACGCTTTAAAGTGCAGTACAACCGTTACATCTTAGGGTTAGACTTATAATGTTCTTATTCTATATTAGTTCTTAACTGCTAACAATAATTATGCAATTATGCTTACTTAATAATTCCAATTACACCTAGCCTAGAGTTCGTTGCACAGGTACTTCCTATTGATTGTCTTCCTGTACAATTCCGCACTTTGCACTTCCTATAATAAGTCACTCACCTTTTAAAGGCATAAAACTTAATTGAATATAATAACTATAAATTATTAGGATATTCGGCTATTACACCATCACAACCATATCCTTGCATGATTAATAATGTAATTCTTTCTCTTTCAGTCAATACCATTTTGGTGACTACTGAAAGTCTGTGACTTGATATTACGAACAAGTCATTTACTGCTTGTATGACGAATGCAATCTGCTTCAAGTATCTAACATCTAATTTTTTAATATTGTGCAATTTAGTACTACTTAAAGTGCAAGGTTCAACCTTTAATTTGACTATTTAACGAAATCTTTAGCACATGGATTCACCCGATACAAATATTAAAATTAGATGCTAGATATTAGATGCAGAATGTATTCATCATACAAGTATTAAAGGACTTGTACGTATATCAAGTCAAAGTAATTTCTTTTGCAAAGTAGGAAATACCTACGATAGTCGCCAAAATGGTATTGACTGAGAGGAAAAAAATTAATTATTAATGATGCGAGGATATGGTGACCGCGGTACATCTCTGTTAACCGTAATGCCGGCGATATTGTACCTTTGAAACAAATCGAAAAGTAATTGATGATAAAACATTTGTTTATAGTGTTTTGAAAAGCCCTCCAGAACAGCTACAAGAATATGTAGTAAAACATAGAGAATGCCATTTAAAAAAATTGAGTTAACTTTAACGTGATCTTCAAATGACTCTTCAAGGTCAAACCAATGGCACCATCTTATAGCCCTTCGAAACCATACACTTTTTACGCTTATTTTCGACGATAGATTCAAATACGTCCTTTTTGTGGTAATTCGTTTTTCATTCACTTAGCTTCTGTTTCTATTTAAAATTTCATGGTATATTTTTACCTCGTTACACTAGTACGCATTTCTTTTCTTTAAAATCTATTCATTTTAAAACGAATATTTATTCGATACATTAAATAGTCAATACCTTGTTTTAAGTATCCGTTAATTTGTTAAACATTCCGATAACGTATAATTGCTTTCTTTTGTGTTTCTCATTTAAAGACTTGTCGAAATACTAGATCCTAATTAGTTGGTAGCGTGTTCTCCAGTTTGCTAATCGCCTTTTGATAACGCGAGGATTGCAGTTTGAACTCGTGTTATTTGAATCTATTTTTAATTTGATTCCGCAGCTTGTGCGTTGAAATATTTTCTACAGCGATGCATGTTTTTTTGTTCGACAAGTAGGAGGTATTTTGCGTGTATTCGGTGAGTTTCCCGCGCTTACCCATTCTAATCAGATTCTCCTTTTAGCTTTTAGCTAGAAACCAAATTGGTTCTTTCTTTATGTAGGCCCAGCTGTTCGTTGACGTAGATCAACTGCTTTTGTCTGCAGACCGCTGCTGCAGTTACGGTGACAGGGCGAATGGATCCTGACTACCGTGGCGTTGCCGTGCTGACTCACTCCCGACGGTTTGCAAGATAAGCATCCCGACGCATAGAGATATGTGACTAGTTTTCTTTTATGCACATCCAGGATTATTATTTATCAGCGGTTGATGTTGTGAAATAAGTTCACCATACATGTTTAAAAGCTAGCTTCGCTAGTGCTTCTGGTTATATTTCTTTAATTTTTACTACAACTTTGTCTACATTTGATATTTTAACTTAACACACCTGCTATTGCGAAAATCTAAACATTACTTTTTTTTCCAATAAGTTTTATTACATGTTAGCTATGAAATGCGCCTTTCGTGGATCCATTATAAAATTTGTTCTTTACAATATAATTTAAATTTAATTTTCTTTGTCCTTTTGAATCAAGAAATTTTAATTTATTTTTATTGTTAATAGATAATCGTGGGCGACGTGTTTTTTTTGTTTTTTTGCTATGTGGGTGAATCCCCACTCTCCGCGTCAGGTAGTTAGCCTGGTATTTACGTTTCTTTAGGCTACGTCTAGGTACGTAGCACACATTTTTCTAAAACATTTTTTTCTAAAATGCTTTATTTTTGAGATATTCGATCATTTCCGGATTTTTCTAGTACCCAGTATAATGTACCACTTGTCCGTTAATTTTGCCTATTTATTAAATATGTGTAGAATATTCGCCAGGAATTATACTATTTGCACCTTATTAATGCAATACGTTTCCAAATAATTAAAATATTCCTACACAATACTAAATATTTATAATAGGAAAATATGAGGTTGCTCAAAATTATAAAAATATACACGAGGGCCATTAAAGAAATTAAATGTAAATGTTGTTAGGCGCGCTCTATATATGCAAGTCGGCTGATCAATATATATTTTGTAGCCACAGGTAAAATACTAAAAGCTCTACTTAAACCAAGTTTTTTGTGTCCGCAAATGAAACAAATAGGAAGTCAAAATGTAATAAAGAATTCAGGGTGTACACAACATTCTAGTTTTAAGAAAGGCTTGAATAATAGAACAAGCAACCATTTTCCTTGTACGCCCGCAGAACGTTGAACATAAAAGCTTCTTACAATTTCCATTATTATTCAATAAATCCTTAATGAGGGGTGTAAGTAGTTCTCTCTTCGTTTGACTACATAAAGATAAAAAATATCGCTCGCTTTGCTAATTAATATGAAAATCTTTAGTTCTCAAACGGCTAAGGAGGTTGCATATAAACTAATTAAATTCTAAATGCAATTTCATGTTTCTGAGATACAGCTGCGATACCTGTGACAAAATATCACTGCGTGGCAAATGGAGATTATATTTTATTACACCGAACCTATTGATAAATACGTGGGCTTTAATGTCTCCAACATAACGAACTACTTCAATACATTCTAATGATGAGGTGCTGTCACTAACAAATGGACGATAACAGCGGGCATACCACAAAAAATTAAGCAAAAGCTTCCGAGATGTCATAATTAATTGATCAAACGGAACAAGAGCAAGGATGGAGATAATGGCTATGGATAAGGGTGAAAAAATAATCCAGCCGGGTCGCATTTCCGGTTTATACCGATTGAATTATTAATAAGGGAACTAAAACATTGTTATATAGCCAGGAAATTTTATATCTGGTAAAGACAGCAAACAGAACAAGAAGTTCTATTTACATTTCAAGCTTAGAGACTAGTATTGTATTTATTCTCATTGCGCATAGGAAAATGTTTATTTTCAGATCCAGACTAAATTTGATTCTCTGTGTTTTGGTGTCAGAATGTCTTTTGATATCTATAATGAAATGCATGAGTTGGGTAACGCAATAGTCTTTTACATTTCATTCTTATTGCATTGTACAGTTATATGCTAAACGCTGCATAAGTATGATTTTGTTTGCTTGTGGAAGAGATACAGATGATTGTCATTTTAACTTTGTTTTTATGTAGTTTCGTTTGCATTTTCAGTTTCTCTTTTATTGCGCTTAATCGATCGCTGTGTCGACGTTTTTGAAACTGGCAACTACGCGGACCATTACTTTTGCCTTGCTAATTCCTGGTCAATAATATCCGCCTTTTGAGCGGTAAGTGGAAGATACTCTGCTTCGCAGTGTGTCACTACCCCACATTTGAGACGTAATCCGTATACTTAACAAAATTGGTTTGCAGTTTATTTTAACTTGTAATTTTGCTTAGTGCTGCTGCTAACGGTGATACTTACATACCTGTTGCACTTTTTGGTGTTATATTTCTTCCACGGGTAATTCGGTGTTCAATCTTTGTAATAAGTAGACGTGCGGTGCACTGCTCTGGATAGTTCCACCTTTAAAATTACAATTGCTACATACTGTTTCAAATACAAGGTAGTAGATATATTACCTTCATGCGAGCACAAAAAGTGCAATTTTTACATGTAAATTCCCAAAAGGAGGCTCAAGGTCCGTTTTGCACTTTTTATACCAAGCATTGAAATCCCCATAAGGAGGATCCGTGCATCAATTCAAGTCACTTTTCAGCCCAACATCCTGACGGGAGAGTTTTTTACATTCAGTTTTTAAGAATAGGATAACATTAATATAAACTATATAAAATTTTATTGAGGATAGTATATTTATAATCAATATTCTACATTTGCAATAAGTATTATATTTCTTCATGCTCCATAATCGAATAATTTCCAACATTTAGTGTTGCGTGCGAACCAGGAAGTAAGTAGCGTTTCTCATCGCGCGGGCTTAGGGCAATGTTCTTCTGAGCGATGGTGTAAACTTGATGCTTGGATGATTGAATTAGATTCTGCGTTATAAATACTTCCTTGTAATCTTCTATACAGTCGACATAATCCTCAAACGTAATTCTACTCTTTATCACCGATCTTTTAATCTCTTTAATTTTCTTTGTGACACTAAAGTTTTGGATGCCAGGTGATTCTTCCGCTTTTAGTAAGAGTTCAGCTTATTCTTCCTCAGCTGTATTAAATATCCTCGTCGCATACATCTTTGATCGTAACCCAATAAAATCTGTCATAAGTCGCCCATTATTTTCGTCTTTAATCATCCCCTATACGTTTTTGTTAATTACTGGAATTTTATAGTTGTTGTTGGAAGGATAGTCGGAAGTATCGAAACGTTGCAGACAGTCCCGCTTCATAGTTTCATAAGGATCCTGATTTATTATTTTATAAATTAGACTATCCGTATCTGTGTATAGAACTCGGCGCCCATTTCCAAAGGCTGCGTTCATATATCCATAGTGAAAATCGTAGATTGTCAACTTGACTATATCGAGGATACACATACCAACATATACAGGTTGATTAAAATAAATTTCCGATTTGAGAAGTTCTACTGTCACTTGGTTTTCATCGAAGATTGTGACATTTTTGAATAACAGGTTGGATATCCTGGCTTTGGCTCCATGTCTACCTTCCCAGTTTTGCACAAGTTTTACATTACAATGTTTGCGTATATTCTCCATCATTTTCCCAAAGACTGCTTATTTATTAGCTTGAACAAGTTTATCTCAAATTCATCCCTTGCTCGTTTCCGAAGTTCAGTATTGAGGTCAATGTAAGATTTTAGCCAGCACCTTTGTGTAAATTTTAGTACTCAATAAATTGCAGATAATTTAAATCCATTATCCAAAGCTTGTTTCAGGTTTCTATAATGGATCGCATATCTTCTTTTAGCATTTAGTGTAGCCATTAATTTGGTACTTTGAGTTTTTGATACAGGCGGTTTTCTAGTCTTCGAATCAATGTGCCCCGGACAGAATGGGATGTCTTTATGTAAATCATGAATAGATTTTGGATACTCCAAATGCACTTCCAAGATATAATCATCATTCGCATTATCAGGAACTGATGTCACGTCAATGTTGATGTCCACCCATTTAAATCCTCCATAGGGCAAGGGCTGGCTCATCGCCCATCTATTTTGATTATTAACGTCATAATACATAAGGTACATATCGGGGTTGGAGGGATCATACGTTAGTAAATATTTATTGTTCGCCGATGCACGCCATTTCGAACACACTTTACTAAGTCCTCCTCGTATACCCGTTCACAATAAATAACAGCTGATCAATGCCAGTTAATAACTCAAGTTCCTGCCGTGTATGCTTCAACATTCCGTCCCAAGTGTATTCTGGAACGGTATAGTAATGAGCGGGGTCTAGTCCATAAGTTAAATGACAACTTGCACGAAACTGTTCAAATACTTTAGCCAATAGCATCACATCAGTCTTGAGCTACAAGTCAGAGTACTGTCCCCTTAAATGCACTGTTTCTCGGTTCAACCTGATATAGTGCCACTGTAATGATAAAACTTAGTCATAACATCCATTTCAGTTTCAAAGACAATTTATTTAAAGTTAGTTGTTGCGTATAGCTTTTGTGATATTGCAATAATATTAAACTATTCCTTTATTTGCATAATCAGATCTAGGTCTGGTTGTGGGTGCTTTAATGGCAAAGTTCCTTTTATACCGTAGTCCATCCCGCACGCCCGACCGTCCCTGACGGCCCATGGCCTTTGTGTGCTCTTTTAGTAATAATTGCTGAATATGTGACAAACACTTGATACATTCCCACGCAAGCACCTATAAAATAAAAATTCAAAGTTCAAATTGTCTAATCTTTAACCTTACCGCATGATAAACTTATTCCCTAAGTTGTATATTCTTGGAATTTACTCACACACATTGATTCGAACAGATGCAAAAGTCAAGTTGTTCAAATTTATACCTTATTTAGTAAAAATTCTAAAAATTCCTATTCAAGTATTGATGAGAAAACAGGTTCAAAGTTCAAGTCAGTTAATCTATACATACGCCTGCTAGGAAACTGGTTCAAAGTCCTAGTTGATTATTCTGTGATCTTATTTGGTAAACATTCTAGAGGTTTCCATGCATGAACCGATATGAACACGGGTCTAAAGTCTAAGTTTATATTATTATGGGTTTTCCCCACCCCCACCAAATGGACTTGTCCGCGGGTATATAAACCGCTGCTATCCAGCTAAGCGTCACTTCTAATTCAGTCTTGTGACAAGCAAGTCAACCTTTAGACTAGAATGGTTTACGGTTTCTTTGTTAAAGGTATACCGTTTTTAATGTTTCCTAAATTCTAAAAACAAAAAATTGCAACTAATCACAATTCGGCTATTCAATTAACAGTTAAAATAGATGACCTTGGATTTTTAATTTGCAGTGGGGGAAACAATATAAATACGGAAGCATGTACTAGTATCAATCATTCTGTTTTTGAACGTTGAACGAGAAGCATGTCTCTCTTCACTAACTTGGTGCAGTTCATAGCTGCTCTGCTTGGATTAGTGCAGACTTTACATGATGATGTCGTAATTATGAATGGTCTTCGTAAATGCCGAATGGAAATTCGTCGTATAAACACTGCGATTGGAGATGCAAAATCCGTTGGAGAGAAGCAAAAGTTATTGGCTTTGTTGGCAAACATAAAAACCATGCGTTCGCAATTTAAAGTAGCCCAGAAGAAAGGAGCGGGGTTTAAAACTAGAAAAGAAACTGCACATAAGTGTACATATTAGGAACAGTCCGTCTTAGCTTTCTAGGGACGCATTAGAACTGGAGTAATTAGCAACCTTAAGCATAAAGGTATGAGAAAATTTTTAATAGACTGTAAGTCTTTTCAAGAGGAGGATCCAGAATGCAATGAAAATGAATGAGGCCATAAAAGTTAATACAACATTTTGTGGAGAGTTTGAAGTTGCAACTGGTTCCAAGTTGATGCAAGCACATAAATATTTCACAACATCAAATGCAGATATCTTCAGAGGCACTGATCTAGATAAACGGTTTATGGAAAAAGTTGTAGATCCAATAATGACGGAGTTGGAAAAATTCCAAGAACGAGATAGCGGCTGGTGTTTGAAAAATATAATTAAGTTGGGAATCAATATTAACAAATATAATTCCCTGCGAGGATCTTTGCATATTCAGCTGCTGCTCGACATCAAACAAGAACAGGCATGTATCAATGTGAAGATTGACGACTAAGCTTGCTTTGCCTGGTCTGTAATGACAGCGCTGTATCCTGCTGACTGAAATCCTCACAGACTAACTAAGTACCTACACTACTCTGAAAAATTGAACTTAAAAGGAATCCTGTTTCCAATGACTCTTGAATCAAATCAAGAACTTTGAGTCGCAAAATGATATATCAATTAACGTCCACACCTTAAAATTAAAGAAACACAAGTTCACTAGCGTTCCTATATTGGCATTGGAGAATAAGAAAAATAATCATGTTAACCTCCTACTGATTCATAACCAATATTATGATGAGGATATGGAAAGCTTTAAATACATCGATGGAAATAAAGCATTCAACACCCGCTATGTATGGATTAAAGACCAAGTCGACTGGTTTCTTCGCAACTAAGTTCAGATCATGCAAAAAAAAAAACATTTCTGCGATCGCTACCTACACTACTTTAGTACCGAGGAAAAATTGATAGATCATACCAACGATTGTAAAATGAAACAATTATGTGTATCTTGACTGCCTACAGAAAAAGACAATATCATTCGCTTCAAGAATTACGACAGTTTGCAAAAGACGATGAGAATGTCCGTATGATATGTCTCCGATGATACAAGAAACGAAAGCTGTTTTTACGACCGCAACACAATGTTATATTTTCGAGGAGTTTTCAGTTTAGAGGATAAAAAAGTTCGGGACCATGATCATTTAGTGTCGACTAATAATTATATTGAGGACCTGCGCATGAGAGCTGTAATATCACATATCAAGATTCTAATACCATTCCGATAGTTTTCCACAACCTAAGTGGATACGACAGCCATTTCATAATTAACAGTATTGCCGTTGATTTGGATGGTCTTGTAGAAGTGTTACCAGTAACAAAAAAAAATATATCTCCTTCACAAAATATATTCCTTAAAACTTGGTCAACAATAAATTCATCGATAGCTTCCGCTTTATGAGCTTATCCTTAAAAACAATGGTTTCATATCTAAACACATCTAAGCACTTCACTATCTAGTCAACAAGAGTTTTACAACATGCTGGAAGGTAGAGGAATTACTAAGAAGCAGTATGCGCATGCACAAAAAGTGTGGGGAGCGTTTAATATTCAAAACCTGGGACAGTACTCGGACTTATATCTCAAGACTGATGTGCTATTGGCTGAAGTATCTGAACAGTTTCGTGCAAGTTGTCACTTAACTTATGGACTAGACCCCGCCCACTATTATACCCTTCCGGAATACACTTGGGACGGAATGTTAAAGCATACACGGCAGGAACTTGAGTCATTAATTGACATTGATCAGCTGTTGTTTATTGTGAACGGGTATACGGGTAGGACTTAGTTAAGTGTGTTCGGAATGGCGTGCATCGGCAAACAATAAATATTTACCAACGTATGATCTTTCCAACCCCAATATGTACCTTATGCATTATGACGTTTCTAATCAATATGGATGGGCGATGAGCCAGCTCTTGCACTATGGAGGATTTGAATGAGTGGACACCAACATTTACGTGACATCAGTTCCTGATAATACGAATGATGGCTATATCTTGGAGGTGGATTTGGAGTATCCAGAATCTATTCATGATTTACATAAAGACATCCCATTCTGTCCGGGGCACATTGATCCGAAGACTGGAAAACCGCCTGTATCAAAAACTCAAAGTACCAAATTAACGGCTACACTAAATACTAAAAGAAGATATGCGATCCATTATAGAAATCTGAAACTAGCTTTGGAAAATGGACTCAAATTATCTGCAATTTATTGAGTACTAAAATTTAAACAAAGCTGGCGGCTAAAATCTTACATTGACCTCAATACTAAACTTCAAAAACGAGCAAGGAATGAATTTGAGAAAACTTGTTCAAGCTAATGAATAATGTAGTCTTTGGGAAAACGATGGATAATATACGCAAACATTGTAATGTAAAACTTGTGCAAAGCTGGGATGGTAGACATGGAGCCAAAGCTGGGGTATCCAGTCTGTTATTCAAATATGTCACAACCTTCGATGAAAACTTAGTGGCAGTGGAACTTCTCAAATAGGAAATTTATTTTAATAAACCTGTATATGTTGGTATGTGTATCCTCGATATAGCCACGTTGACAATCTACGATTTTTACTATGGATATATGAACGCAGCCTTTGAAGATGGGCGTCAAGTTCTTTACACAGATACGGATAGTCTAATTTATAAAATTATAAATCAGGATCCTTATTAGACTATGAAGCGGGACTGTGAACAAAGTTTCGATAATTCCCACTATCCTTCCAACAACAATTATAGAGTTCCAGTAATTAACAAAAATGTATAGGGGATGATTAAAGACGAAAACAATGGGCGAACTGTGACAGATTTTATTGGGTTACGATTAAAGATGTATGTGACGAGGATTTTTAAGACAGCTGAGGAAGAAGCAGCTGAACTCTTACGAGAAGAGGAAGAATCACCTGGCATCAGAAACTTTGGTGTTACAAAGAAAATTAAATGGATTAAAAGATCGGTGATAAAAAATAGAATTACGTTTGAGGATTATGTCGACTGTATAGAAGATTACAAGGAATTATTTGTAATGCAGAATCTAATTCAATCATCCAAGCATCAAGTTCACACCATCGCTCAGAAGAAGATTGCCCTAAGCCCGCACGATGAGAAACGCCACTTCCTGGTTCGTACGCAACACCACCTGTTGAACATTATTCGATTATGGAGCATGAAGAAATATAATACTTATTGCAAATGTAGAATATTGATTGTAAATATAATATCCTCAATAAAATTTAATATACGTAGTTTATATTAGTGTTAACCCTATTCTTAAAAACTGAATGTAATAAACTCTCCCGTTAGGATGTTGGACTGAAAAGTGACTTGAATTGATACACGGATCCATCTTATGGGAATTTCAATGCTTGGTACAAAAAGTGCAAAACGGACCTTGAGCCTCCTTATGGGAATTTACATGTAAAAATTGCACCTTTTATGCTCGTACGAAGATGGGAAATAAAGCAATCACGTATTATAGACGTCAAAATCAGTAGATTGAAGTCAATTTGTCTACATACCACAATGTACTCTGTGTTCGTGAGGAGAGTTCAAAGTTTTATTAAGAAATCGCATATTTGTACGTTGTTCAAAAATATGTGAAACAAATTTGTTGAAATTTGGCAAAAGTGCATTTTAGAGGATTGCCCTATTTTCAATAATCAACGAAATCCAAAGGAAATCGTAGAAGGGTTAAAACCACCTTTATCCTTTGCGATTTTTTTTATACTTTTCTTAAAGGTGCTAATACCGTTCTAAGACTTTTTTAACAAAAAGACTTCCCATCGTCTTTATTTTTTAACTCTTCTAAAAACTCCGCATTTCACTTGGTTTTGAAGGAAAAAAATGTTCTCTCAAACACTGCTAAACGATATTCATAAACATAAATGTTATAAAACACAATCGTATCACTTTACTTTTTGGCACTTTTGACAGTAAATAAATAATTTGTTCGTTTCAGTTTACTTTTGTACTGTTTTCTTGAACGCAATCGCCGTTATTGCTTTAATTACTATTACTGTTGTGTAATTTTGGCACCTAGTAAATTATGGAGTGCCCGTTTAATGAGCGGGTGGACACGCTATTAGTTCTTGGATTCTATCAGGGTAACTGCCTTGAAAGTGTTCGCGTGTATCAATAAAAGTATCCAATCCGGAAAATTCCAAATCACAAAACCTTTGGCAAATCGAAAAACGTCTTCGAAAAACAGGAACGTTGAAGCCAGTCAGAACTAACGCTGGAAGACCTTGACAAACCCGAATACCAATTACGGAAGATGCTGTTCTTCAAATGATTGATGACAATTCTGAGACCAGTACCAGTATATTGCAACAAGAGACTGGGATTCCAAAAAGCATTGTAAGTCGGACCATTAGAGATCAATTACTTCGTCGATTCCACATTCAGCCAGTGCAAGAATTACTACCACTTGACCTCGAATCACATTTAAATTTTTCACAAATTGTTCCGAAACGCAGTGTAGTTGACAACGAACTCCACACTAATATTTTGTTTACTGACGAGTCTTGTTTTAGACGTCGTTGCATGACGAACCTACACAATGAGCATGTGTATGCAGATGAAAATTCACTTGCTATTCAAAGTAGACATAATCAACGAGAATTTAAAATTAATGTCTGGGTCGGAGTTATTAGCGATTTTATGGCTGAGCCATTCCGATTGCCTGATCGTTTGTATGACACTAATTACCTTCGATTTCTTCAAAAAAGTTTGCCAGAATTACTAGAAGACTTGCCCCTTAATGGTCGCTGAAACATGTTCTTCATGCACAACGATGCACCACCTCATTTTGCACCTGCCGTAAGAGCGTATCTTAACGAACAATATACTCGTAGATGGATTGATAAAGGCCAAGAAGCACCCATTCAATGGCCTCCGCATTCTCGTGACTTAAGTCTTTGCGACTTCTTCATCTGGGGAGCGCTAAAGCACAAGTGTACAAGGTTCAAATTAATAATGCCGAACACTTGTGAAACAGAATTCAAAATGCCGTAAACGTATTACGGCAAAACGATGATATTTTAAGATAGGTGCATGTTAATTTTATACGTCGAATTGACCTCTGCATTAATGAAGATGGAGGTCACATTGAACACCTGTTGGAGACAAAGTGTTGCCTTTGTGTCCACGACCTACTAAGTTTGTATTTGCAATCTTCTCACGGACAAAGGGTACATTGTGGTATGGTAACTTGGGTCCAATCGACTTATTTTGACGTCTACAATACATGGTAGCTTTATTTTCCAGCAATTTTGGGATACCCTGTATATTAAGTGTTAATATATAATAATTGTAAATAAACTATACGTATATACAAAAATAAACAAGAATGTATTTAACCCGCGTGCAGAAAAGTGAACTTGGTGAAATCATGAAACAGGCTATACAAAGCTTTTAGATAATAAAAGTTTCATATCAAAACTAGCTGATGATGTTTGGAACAAAATAGAAACCAAAATAGACGTTAAGTTTAAAATAATTGAATCTCAAATTGAGTTATTGAAGAACGGGAATGCAGTTTTATCTAACAAAATAGATAGTTTACAGCAATACAATAGGAGTAATAATTTGAAAGTTTTTGGAGTTCTTGAACTGGTATACAAGAGGATACCGAATAGTTTGTGATGTCTACTTTAAGTAATAAAAAAAAATACAAACATTTCTAAATACCAAATGGACCGTTATCATTGTACCGTAAGGCAATCTATTGACCTTATAAATCCCATAGGGCGTACTCCAAGCCAATAACTGACTGGTCTCTTCATTTACGATTAATTGGTTAGAAGTATTTTCATAATGTAGCTTAGTAAATCTCTGATCACCTTGTAGAGCATTTAATAGTTCGTCTACCCGTATTAAAGGGTGATTAACATTTTCTAAATATTTATTTATAGTAGTTTTATAATTGGCACAAATCCTAATGTCTACGCCATTAGGTTTAAGTACTGGTATTAAGGTAGTACCCCAAGGTGAATTTTCAATACTTTTAATGACCCCTTTTTCTCAAGATTTTCTAACTCCTTTTTTACGTTTTCTTGAAAAGCAAAAGGTATAGGCCTGGTTTTATGAAAAACTGGTTATGCATTATTATTGATACTCAAATGTATCTTCTCACATTGATAAGCTCCTAACTGTTTATTAAATAATTCTTTATGTTTTCTAACGATGAATCAAGTCCATTACTTTATTTATTTTATGCACATGGAATTCTAACCCAAATAATTTAAGTAAATCCTTACCTAAAAGGACTTTGTGAGCTTCCCTCACTACAATTAATTCACTTTGATGTTTTAAATTATTAAGTTGGACTTCTACTTTAATTTTCCCTACTGGCGCAATAACTTCACCAGTATAGGTTTTTAACTTAACTGCTGTTGGCTTTAACTTAACAACATTAAAACGTGTATTGTACAAGCTAAAGGGTATGCAAGAAATTCCTGCCCCGGTATCAACTTCCATAAAAATTGATCTACCAATAATCTCAACTTCCTTATAAATAGGTTCAATTACATCGTTAATCTGAAAGCTCAAAATTCCTATTTCTTCGTTATCCTGCTCTATGCTATTAGCATTAATATTAATATTAGATACCAATATATATATATATATATATATATATATATATATATATGCTATGAAATTAGGTCCACGATTGGGCGTACCATATTTATTTGCTGTGATATTCTTTTTATTGCTGTGGTATTCGCCCCATTTGATATGAAATGTTCAATTAGAATTTTTACCCCGACTAGTTTACTGAATAAATCTTATTGAATCAAATAAAGCCATTCTAGAACACACAATATAATAATTGATAGTATTTACAACACTCAAAATTTTCCTGTTTGTGCAAAATATCTACATATATTAGATTTATGCTTTTCTGAAAGCCAGGAAAAATATCTTTTAATTATATTCAAGGACTTTGGAACGTTCCAAGATAACTATTCCATTTTCATATTATTTCAAGTGACCTTTTTGATGACAATATACAATGTATGGCAAATATTAAATTAAAAACAGTCTTTCAATAATAAAGTGTATTAAGATTGCTAACCTGGAATGAGTTCTGGAGTTCCATCCTAGTCTATGATCTGCATCCCCTTGCTGTGTTCGCTTTGCCTATTGAAATGCCGGCCCCATATAAAAATCGCCTCCCATAAATCGCTTCCAATTAAAATCGTACCAAATTACAGTACATCCAAAATTAAAACGTCCCAAATCGGAATATGTCCATTTTTAAAATATCTCCAAAATTAGAATATCTCCATTTTTAAAATATCACCAAAATTAGAATATGTCCAAAGTTAGAAGTCCCAAATTAAAGGTCCTAAATTAAAACCGTCTATTTATAGATCGGTGTATATTTCGTTGCACAAATTCTCGCACTTTTAAATCTGATCCGTTTTAATTTTTACTTTACTAGATACGTGTGTTTTAACACCTTGGAACATAGTTGTTGCTCAGTTGAATATAGACTAAAATGTCGTTCCGTTTGTATCGTATATATAAGCCCTTCCTCCAATTGTTTTCATTGGCGTGTTTACAATCTAGGCTGATACTTTTGCCTTATCTAGGAAAACTCGCAATTTTTACAAATTACTTAGTTTAAATCTTCGATAAATGCTCTGTTCGTCAGGTCCGCATTCAGAATATTGCAGTATTATTCGAGAATTTCTAACTTTTGGCTTTTTATTAACTCACGTATACGATGTTTGTTAATTTATCATATAATTGAACCCCCTGGTGTTTATTTGTTTCCAGAGAATATTGGTTTTCTGAATAAATGTGTTCTTTTCTAGTCACGTAACGATTTTTTAATAATGAATTATTTAGGATGCGTTTACGTTGATATTTTCGACGCAATTGTTAAATATTTGCAATGCCAATTTATCTATGCTTCCCGGTGATTTAGTTTTGATGCAATTTATTGCGTTTTAAAATCTTATCTTTACTTGTAAACTACACTTAGACATATTTATGTTCTCGTGCATTTAATTCCGTATATTTTATATACAGTGTCGTCTTAATTAACATTATGTAGGGTGACCGATTTACTCTTATAATTTCTGGAATTATTTGCTTTTCTTAAAATTGAAGTTGCTTATATTTATTCTACGACCCCTATGACGTAATCTACCCTTAAACTACCCTATTATCGTAGCAATATATATATATATATATATATATATATATATATATACCATCTTCTTACCACTTGTAGTAGCCGCAACCTTTTTTTGTGGTGATACTGGTTCAGCTATCTTGCTGTTAGATTTCTGAACGCAATTTATATTTATATCCATATTTCGACTATCTTCTAATGTAGCGTCTGTATTAAGAGCATCATCGTACAACTCTTGCAATGCTCTAGTAATTGGTTCCTCACACAAATGATGTAAAATTCTACCTGCTTTCATACCTACTACAAATTTAGCTTTGATGCGGGACTCTAACTCTACTCCAAACTCGCAATTAGCTGCAACATTTTTCACTTTAACATACTATTCCCGAATAGATTCGGTACTTTGTCTAAGAAAATCAAACTCGATCCTCTTCCTATACAGAGATACAGTTGGCCTAAATTGCTTTAACAACGTCTCAATTAGGGTTTTGTAGGTTTTGGCTTCCGGTTTATTAGGATCGATCACAAATATTCTTAGGAATTCTGTAAACATTTTCACTTACTGATGTAAGCAGAATTGGTATCTTGCGGCCCTCTTCAATTTTGTTTGTTAGGAAAAACTGTTCCAATCGTTCCACAAAAATTTCAAAATTATCAGCAATATTAAAACTTGCTAGGGATGTCAAATTACCATAGTTAACCACTGTAATTTGCTGTGCCATTTACTTAAAATTGCACGAATTTGTTACGTTCCAGTTTTGTTTTTAAAATTTTTCTTGACTAGAGATATGCCATTAATTATTATCTCGTCTATATTCCAAATAAAATCATTGCATTAGTTCACATTCGTTTTTCTGGCAAGCCTAGTGTTTGTACATTAATCTTCGGCCTCCTAATTGTAGTTAGGTGCATTTAAATCATTTATTCTAAGCGGTCCCTATTCATACTTGATTATATTATCAATTTGATACGGGTTTCGCGAGTACTTTCCTGAACATTTGTTGCACAAATAGGCGATCGACAATCGTTGCATTGGATTTTATTTATGAATTATTTATTCTGTTTTCTAATACCAACGGTTTTCGTTGGAGTACTGATTCTGTCCTTTGTACAATTACCGTGGGGATTGTAAAAGAAGTTATACGAGCTGGTACATTTTCGCTCCTCGACACTGCGTTAGATGACTCACTTCTCGTACACTGAGTTTTTGAAAATCTCACACTTTACTAATCCCGTGACTTCCTAAACTTTCTACGGCTGTCCCGTTGTATATTGTTACTAAGCAACATTACTAATACTGATTTGTTTTAAGAACATCCCAGCGGTGTTGATACGTTTTATCATCTAGCCTTCAGCCTGACATAATTTAACTACGCAGGTTTTAAGTAACTAAAATGTGTGAGTGTTGTCACGCACGTTAAAGATCCCTACCTTTCTCGTTGCCAATTTTTTTTAAACTATTATTTGTTTGTTAGAATGAATGATTTATCATTACTTTAAACATATTTTATTTGGTTCAATACTACATCTATTGTTTTTATAGAAAAATTATATTATTGGGCTATGTTATTTACATCATCTAAATTAATTACACGGTAAATTTGGTGTTAAATTATTAAATAGTTACTAGTGAAATTCACATCATTTATAATTGATTTAATTGTATACTACTTACTAAGGGACGTAAGTAGAATTGATGGTGACAAAACGGTTTGCATCCCAAGCGAAGCAAGGGCTGCAAAATGTCGAGGCATCGTAAATCCCTTACGTCCCGCGGTATGTATATTATTTTTTCCCTTCCTACAAATGCTAGATCATTAAAAATGACCTTAAATTAAGTTTAAAATTCAAATAAGAGTAGAGAATTATTTAATGTCGGCTTCGACCCGCAACCATGGATTTGAAACCGTTTGGATGACAATCAGTTACGTCTCAAGGGAAGTAAGTAAAAATGTAGTCCCGCTTCACAGCCATCTAAGTAAATGCAACTTACGAAAGGTCGTTGCAGTGATATAGGTGTTACTTACGGTTAAGGTAGAGAAAAAACTATATTTTCTTCACACATCGTTTTAGATTATCATTTTATTGGTTTGAATAATACTAAATTTTATAAATTGTTGGTTGGCACTTGTTGGCATAACGAAGGTACTCTTTAAATTAGCTCATATTAATATTCGTTCGTTGCAAGCAAACTATGAAGCTTTTAAGAGTCAGGTTCTATTAAATAGTTACAATATAATTGCAATTTCGGAAACATGGCTTCAAGTAAATGTACCTATTGACTATTTCAATATTAACAATTAGAAGTTGATTAGAAATGACCGTACAACAGGTACGTGGTGGCGTGGCGATTTATTTACAAAATACTTTAAAATATAAAGTTATTGCTACTAGCAATCATATAGAGCAACTGGTGATTCAATTTCACACCGACAATGGTACTATATCTATAAGCGTAATTTACAATCGAACCAAATCGAATCTATTAAACTTTTTGAGCGTCCTAAAGGATTCTGTGTCAAACGTACTACCAGTAAGTGATGGTGTTTCTATACTGGATGATTTTAATTAAGTATATGTGAATTTTAAATGCAAATGGGTTGATATTCATATAGTTGCAAATGAAGCGAACGTGAAAAAACTCAGTTTATTGAACGACGGCTTAGCAACGAAACAAGTGTTGCTTAAATTTAAGTATAATGTTATCGTGCAAGAATATCTGGAATATTTAAAAATATTAAGGAATATGTGCGTATTGATTTTAAGTTATTTTGAATAGATAATTAAACAATGAAAGAACAGTTGGTATTTATTTGTATTCTGTGTTGGTTATTAAGTGCATTTTCAAAAATGGGATTTAGAAAATCATGTAATTCTATATGAGAAACGGAAGACTTGGAGTAATAGTAATACTGATGGTTTTGATTTGATGTTTCTTTAGACCAGATGCCAGTTGGTAGTTAAGAAGTTAGGTTTTTTTAAAGAAAGTATATTTGTGTTCATATTGCAATTGCTTAATGTCAATAAAAGTCCAGTGTAGCTTAAACTTATTTTGCATTTGTTTATGAATTAGAACAAAATATGTCATTGTAAAAGGATATCCAGCTACCACAGTGGTGGATTTGTATTTGGGAGCGGTTTTGATATAGAGAATTTCTGTAATTATGACAAAACGTAATAAGTGTTTTAAGATATTTTATAGAAATTTAACGTATAATATTATAAAATTTAAGAAACTAAAAGTATAGGAAACCTATGCGGAAAAATCGTCTTCGGTGTAAGAATTTTATAAAAGAGATTGCCGTGACAAGACGGTTTAGTGTTCCTCAATTATGACAAAAGAAGAAGCCTTTCAGGGTAAGTGATATTGTTACGTAGTTTGTTGTATTCCCGTCATTATATTGTTTGTATTTTTTGCATTTTTTTATTTCTTCCACAGAAGCGCATTCCGCGTCACTGTAGTTAGCCCGTGCACACTTAAATTATCACGAGATTCCAGCCCTTTGAGGGCACATCTAAATTTATAATGTATCGCTCATTTGCACTTAACTGTATGTCAGATAGCTTTTAATGTTATACAGGGTTTCCTTAATTCTAAAGCCGTTTAACAACCTATTTTACACTGGGTTACAAGAAGCTCTCAGAGGGATTTTGTTTTTGACCTTAACACGCTAGACTCCCCCTTGCAATATGTAACTGCAGAAATTAGGTTTGATAGTTTTCATTCCGTGCATAGTGTGTTTTCTGAGGAATGTTTTAGGAGAGGGCCTTCGAGAACTCCCGATGTTTTAACTTTGGTTAAATGGTTCTGGTAGCATACTACTATCTGCTCGGAATAAAATTAACGTCAAGAACATTCTCATAATCATAACGCATTTGTTTTACTTTTCAATGACTGTTAGTAACCTGTGTTCTAGAATACGTCACTTTCCGGCAGCTAAAGAAATAACAGCACAATGTTATGAAACAAAGTCATATTCTTGCAATCGATCGATCCATCTTTTCATTATACTCTTAGATAAAAAAAAAGACAACAGAATTAATATGAATAACAATAATTTCGTTGACAAAAGGCTGTGTTAACCGGGACCATACATGTGAACAATTGGAATAGTAATTCTTTGAACTTCAGATTAATATTGCACGAGAAAACAAACCGTTTGCTTTGTATCCAGCTAATTATTCATCAGCTGTAATTAAATTGCTGCCCACCGCGTATGCCAGTACAAAGTCCTTTGATTAGGTTGAACGCATATTAATCATTAAAGCTTTTCGAAGTTCGCAGTAAAGCCTTTACGATAGGGAATACATTTCAACTTGCACTAGAGACCCTTTACATAATTACTACTGTCAGTGGTATATCGTGGGACGGTTTGTAATCTGCTTGTTCAATTTTTAAATATTAGAGGACTTTGGTTCATCACACTGGGAATACTGTAAATATTTGAAAATGAAAAACTACTGTACTTAAATATTTTAAATTTGCAATTTTGTTATATATTTAACCAGTAGTCAGTCGTTGATAATTGAGAGAAATATATGTCGTTATTCAAAATATGGTCATGTGATCAAAATAATAGTAAACCTTTAAGCCTTTTCCACTGAACTATGTGCTCTTTTTGTAGAAAATGTGTTAAAAGTGGGGCGTATTTTGTATTGCAACAATAGTACCTTATCATTCGTTTAACTATAAAACTATCTATAAATCAAGTATTAATAATAAGTCATTTACTTCTAGTTCGTTTACCAACGGTTTGAATGTTAAAATTACAAGAAATTAAGACGCGTATGGAGAGTTACTGTAGAATAGCATAACTAAAAGGAATAACCCAGTTCAACCTTCTCACGAAGATAGAAACAATTTGCAGGCAATTTTTACTCCATGCTATGCCCGGATTCAGTGTAGAGATGTTTAAGTTGATTATCTCATTATTTCTGCAACACATATATATTGCTGTGATAATGCCATTACGATTCAAGCCCCTACGTTGGGTGTCATTTTCATTGCTGTGATATGCGCTTATATGATTGGTGTTGCTATTTTTATTGGTGTGTATATCAACCCTTTTTAAAATCCTATGATTTCTTGAATTTGTTTTCCACGGTTAGCTCAATCTATTAAACACAGAATGCCCTACTTCACAACAATAAATATCGTTTAACCCCTTTTTTTTCTATCTGTTGAATTAATTTAAATGAAGCAATTCAACATTACACAGTGTAATGATTGATAATATGTACAGTTTTATGTCAATTCAAAAATTAGTCCCTGAATAAATTATTCACATTCACCAAATTTAATTTTCCTGAAAGCAAGCAAAATATCTTTGTAATTACTGTTACTCTTACTCTTACTTTTCGAACGTTCAAAGTTGCTTTCTCTATTTTTCAAATTCTCAATTGACCTTTCTGTTGACCCTTTCAGATATATAATATATAGCAAATATTAAAATTGAAACTTTCTTTAACTAATGAAAAATTTAAGATCTCTAACTTGCGTTTTCCTTGCTTGTCACTGGAATTGCCTCAGGGTATCTGTGGTCAGCACCCCTTAATTGTTACAGTTCGACTTGCTTCACTTGTTGGCGAGAATGATAGATTAATGGTTGCTTGTATTTTTCCCTTCGGATTTCTGGAGTAACTTTTAGTATCTTTACGTTTATTTTCCTGTAAGTATTTTCGAAGTATCTTTGGATTTTCATTTATAGGTACATCTAAAAATACATTTAGATCTTTAGATATACTTTTTGATCTACATTTAGATCTTTATTCGAAGCCTTAAATTGATAAATATTAAAAATAAAATTCAATTAATAGTTTATCTTACGTTTACGCGTAGAACGGCTATTCTTTGTTGCACATATTAGCACTTTCAATTTTTCACTTTTAATAAATTATAGGCTTTTCACTAATTGTTACTGGCACGTAATTTTCCACTTTAAATCGACGTGGTTTGTGCTTTGTAGAAGATATACTGTTTATTTTCGAGTTTCCTATGGTATTTATAAGCCCCACCTTTCAACGTTTTAGTTGGCGTGGTCGTTGATCAAGGTTTGTACTTTGCACGTATCTTTTGAGAACGTGGTATTTCTCAAAATTCCCTGTCTTTAATTGTTGTTCCTTCATTTAATCTCGCACGTAGACGTACAAAATTTCGTCGTATATTCTCAGAATTTCCAAATGTCCATTGCAATTTTGTCACGTCTTTCATGTTTGTCGATTATAGTTCAAACTTTTATTATATCGCGGATCGCTTGTTATTTATTGTTTGTAATTTCAAATATGTTGGATTTTCATGTAAATATGATATTCCAGTTACGTACTCATCTTTCTAATAATGATGTATTTAAATGCGTGTTCTTATTTATGCGTTGACATTTTTGCTGACATTCTTAAATAGCTAAAATGCCAGGTTGTTTATATTTCCCATTATCTTTGTTCGTTTCTTTAACTCAAAGCGTATTATAAGACGTACACATTATTACTTTAGCTAAATATTATCTAATTATTGCAAAATGGGCTTTTTTCTTATGCATTAAATTAAATATAATTTATATACAAAGTGCTCGCTATTCACCTTTTGTAAAATATTTGATTTACTCCTATTTAATGGTATAATTATTTGGTATTCTTAACGTTAATTAGATTTACAGTTATCTTACGTCCCCTATGACTTCATCTACCCTTAAACTACCCTCTTATCATATTATATATATATATATATATATATATAAATATTTTAAGTAGTTAATTACACAAGGTAAGTTGATAAATACTATCGTATTATAGTGAATAAGATGAAATAATAACTTAGACTTTTTATGCAAAGCCCAAATGATCAATTCAAATCGAGCTAGTAATTGAAAGATGGAAAATATAAGGTCTTGACCAGGACTTGAACCTGTATCCTGTATCCTGTATCCTGTCCAAGACCTTATATTTTCCATCTTTCAATTACTAGCTTGATTTGAAATGATCATTTGGGCTTTGCATACAAAGTCTAAGTTATTATTTCATCTTATTCATTATAATACGATAGTATTTATCAACTTACCTTGTGTAATTAACTACCTAAAATATTTATATATTTAATACTTGGCTTATAACCATAATTTTGAGCGTAGCTTCCTGTCTATAACTGACATAAGTCAAAAATTGACAATGTCAGATATGATTGTCAAAAATGCCAAACGTAATTGAAAGTTAGGTTGATGTATCGTCGTGTACACGATTTAAACTTGTAAATTTCCCAATTGTGTCATCGGTCTCGGTGGCGTAATTGGTAAACGCATGTTTCCGGCAAAACCAGCATACAGGTTCAAGTCCTGTCCAAGACCTTATATTTTCCATCTTTCAATTACTAGCTCGATTTGAAATGATCATTTGGGCTTTGCATAAAAAGTCTAAGTTTGTATTTCATCTTATTCACTATAATATATATATATATATATATATATATATATATACATTTCTATTGCTATGATAATAGGGTTATTTAAAGATATATAGGGTCACGAGAGTTGTACACTCCAGGCAAACGACACCAAAGTTTAGAAAATTAAACATTTTATTATAAAGAGTAAGCAATTTGCCAATTATACAAAAAGCAGATATCAAACATACTGTATAATATTCACAACCAACTTTAATCAATGAAAGGAAGCTAATTCTTCAAGAATTCAATTATATTTAGTAAAATAAATAACTGTGTACGCAATCCAATTCATTTTTATAGCAATGCATTCATACACCTTAAATAAACATACATCAGGAACACTGAAAGTCAAACAAACATGAAACAATTTTTGTTAAACTCGACGCACTAATAATCATGCGTGCCCATAACAAACGGGTCTTGCAAAACAAGCAAATTACAGAACGTAAAAAGAAGTAAAAAATGCATTCAGTTTACGTCATTTTAAAATTGTCTACGGGTTCTGCTATATAAAATTTAACACAAAACAAAATAAGGAAACATGCGCTTGATTAAGAGCAAAATTAAGCGGCGAAATTTGAATAAACTCCTCTACAAAAAAGAAATACGTGACTTGATAGGGTTCAATGTGCCATGGTCAAACAAAATCCACATACAGAACTATATGCGGATGTGACCGGCGGGAGCATTTCTACAAGTAACAGTATAGGTAATACCATGAAAGTCCAGGGAATGAACAATAACCTAGAGTACTGTCTTTACAATAACAGAGATAGGCTGGATGAACCAATGGTGATAGGTGGAGGGTGTTGTTTTAAATACCGCGCGACCTGATAAAGAGTCAGTCTTAAAACAAAGAAGGCACGCTCCATACCGCTCTGAACAAAAATAACACGCGAAGTGGAAAATAGCAAATTATATAATAATATTCAGGTGAATATTGCTGATTGAAAATTCAAGAGCAAACATCCAATAGAAGTTTGCTGTGGACTTTAAAACGTAAGTTCAAAATTTTAATTAAACATTATTTTAAAATTTATTTAAATTAGGGCTCTAAGCATCTATCAGAAAATGGTTCTGAAAATCTATTTGAGAATTTATGTAAGCATCTATCCGAGAACTGAACTGAGAATCTAGTATCCACCAAGAATTAAATTAAGAGTTTAACCAAGTTGTATTGCGCAATTAAATAAACAACTACCAAATAAAATCAAAAAGGAAAATCTAACTGAAAATTATCTAAAGATACTGGTCAAACAATACGCAGGGGCAATTCTAAGAGTTGGATGCATGCAGGGACGCACACTCACAACATGGAATTCAACAGGGACAAACAACAGGTCAGAGATAAAATTCATTAATAGCTTAAGACATTAATTTCTTTTTGAAACATTCTAATTTTGTATGCATTGAGATATTTATGTAAAGGGTCATCAAAAATTTTTGATACGTAGAAAATTACGCAAAAGGGAAAGAGGGTCATTGAACGTTCTATGATTAAAGGAAGTTATAACTTGGAGACAAATCGATTTATATTGTTGCTTTGATTAAGAGGTTTTCTTAAATAGCGAATGATATTATAAAGATTGTGGAAATACAAATTGTACATATTTTGGTTATTAAATAAATTTTGGTTAATTTCTTTTATCTCATTCAAATAGGAAGTGTTAGAGATAAGGGGGTAAAGTTTCTCTGTTATCGAATCGTCGTGCACTCTATGTGGGGTTGAACTGAGTTAGTCGAGGCATAATAAAATTAATTGTGTGAAATTTAAAATTTATCCTAGGTTATTTAGAGACAGAGCGGTGACGAACTGCGGGCAACTGGACGTTTAATACATCGGAGTACGGCGACATTATATCAATATATATATATATATATATATATATATAATAGATTCTTTGTTTCTGGACGTTATTAATATTAAATTAAGATTCGATTTTGGGTTTTACTTCGTCCAAATGTCATAAATTATTCAAAATATGTCAAAGTCATTTATTAATAACTGACGTTTCGGAAAGTATGTTTCCTTACACTTAGTTCTATAATTAAATAGTTAACATCTTTGGAGAATTTCTTAAATCTATACTTACATTTATTAAACTATTGGTTTTTATGAAATTTTGTGATGAATGAAATTTGTGTTGGTTTTATTTTGTTTTACTAACTACGTTATTAATACTAAAAATTACAGATGTGGCAATTACAAATAAGAAAATAAAATTTAAAAAATTAAAGATGTTACTTATAAATTATATAAAATTATGATAATCAACTGAAACATTATAATTAATAAAAATATTATCATTTATATACAGTTGTATATTACGTTCTAATGTGTTTGTATGTATGCATGTGGTGTGTGTGTGTGTGTGTGTGTGTGTGTGCGCGCGTGTGTGTGTGTGCATGCGTGTGTGTGAGTTATTTATACATGTAAAATAAATTATTATGTATGTGTGTATGTGTGCATGCATTTGTGTGTGTGTGTGTGTATGTTTATTTTAGACTGCTTTAATCAGTTTAAATGGTGTTTATTACTTTTTATTTAAGGAGAATAAAATGCATAACTTTTGTGTAGGTTATCTATGTCATTTTAAAATTAATTGTATTGATTAGTTTTTGGATATGGTAACTTTCTAGAAATAATCTGTTTTTGTATATACTTTCTGTATCTAATATTTTTGTGTTGTCAAAATCTGCTTGGTGTTGATATTCATTTAAATGTATAGTTAGGGCGCATGATTTTTTGTTTAATTTTTGATCACTTTTATGTTGTATTATTCTGTTCTTCAGCCACTGTCTGGATTGTCCTATATATTGTTTATTGCAGCTACAGGGGATGCTGTATATGATATTGCTTTTTAGTGATTTTGGGATATTATCTTTGGTCCTGGTAAATATGTTCTTAATGCTATTTTCATATTTAGTCGAAATTTTTATTTGTGGAGTTTCTAATAGTTTTATTAAATATGGCGTTAGTTGTTGTATGTATGGGAGTGTATTGTATTTGTTAAGTTCAGTTCCTATGTGTCTATCTGGATGTATTTGTTTAGTTTGAAAAATTAGTTTATTTGTTAAAGATTTAGGATATCCATTGTTTAGTAAAGTTTTTTGTAGTTGTTTAAGATTAGCTGTAAGAAAAATGGGGTCGGAAATTTTTGAAATTCTGTTTTTTAAAGTTAGGGCAGTATTTATTTTATGTCTGAATTGCTCAATTAGTAATGGACAATGTTATCGACACCATAAAACCACAGTTACCCTTCAAACTAGATTTCATCGTAAAATACGTAGATGACATAATTTGCTCTATCCCAAAAGACAAAATCGAAGAAACTACTATAGCATTCAACAATTTCCATCCAAAACTTCAGTTTACTACAGAAACAGAAACCAACAGAAAACTAAGTTTTTTAGATACCGTCGTCATTAGAGATTCCAACAATAAACTTATATTTGATTCATACAAAAAACCAACAAATTCAGGCCGCTATCTCAATTTTTATTCAAATCATACTTTCAGACATAAAATAAATACTGCCCTAACTTTAAAAAACAGAATTTCAAAAATTTCCGACCCCATTTTTCTTACAGCTAATCTTAAACAACTACAAAAACTTTACTAAACAATGGATATCCTAAATCTTTAACAAATAAACTAATTTTTCAAACTAAACAAATACATCCAGATAGACACATAGGAACTGAACTTAACAAATACAATACACTCCCATACATACAACAACTAACGCCATATTTAATAAAACTATTAGAAACTCCACAAATAAAAATTTCGACTAAATATGAAAATAGCATTAAGAACATATTTACCAGGACCAAAGATAATATCCCAAAATCACTAAAAGCAATATCATATACAGCATCCTGTAGCTGCAATAAACAATATATAGGACAATCCAGACAGTGGCTGAAGAACAGAATAATACAACATAAAAGTGATCAAAAATTAAACAAAAAATCATGCGCCCTAACTATACATTTAAATGAATATCAACACCAAGCAGATTTTGACAACACAAAAATATTAGATACAGAAAGTATATACAAAACAGATTATTTCTAGAAAGTTACCATATCCAAAAACAAATCAATACAATTAATTTTAAAAATGACATAGATAACCTACACAAAAGTTATGCATTTTTATTCTCCTTAAATAAAAAGTAATAAACACCATTTAAACTGATTAAAGCAGTCTAAAATAAACATACACACACACACACACACACAAATGCATGCACACATACACACATACATAATAATTTATTTTACATGTATAAATAACTCACACACACGCATGCACACACACACACACACACACACACACACACACACACACACACACACACACCACATGCATACATACAAACACATTAGAACGTAATATACAACTGTATATAAATGATAATATTTTTATTAATTATAATGTTTCAGTAGATTATCATAATTTTATATAATTTATAAGTAACATCTTTAATTTTTAAAATTTTATTTTCTTATTTGTAATTGCCACTTCTGTAATTTTTAGTATTAATTACGTAGTTAGTAAAACAAAACCAAACCAACACAAATTTCATTCATCACAAAATTTCATAAAAACCAATAGTTTAATAAATGTAAGTATAGATTTAAGAAATTCTCCAAAGATGTTAACTATTTAATTATAGAACTAAGTGTAAGGAAACATACTTTCCGAAACGTCAGTTATTAATAAATGACTTTGACATATTTTGAATAATTGATGACATTTGGAAGTAAAACCCAAAATCGAATCTTAATTTATTATATATATATATATATATATATAAATATATATATATATATATATATATAATAAATTAAGATTCGATTTTGGGTTTATATATATATATATATATATATATATATATAATAAATTAAGATTCGATTTTGGGTTTTACTTCGTCCATATAAATATATATATATATATATATATATATATATATATATATATTACTCATATTTAGACCAGGGTAGAAAAATAAATAATCACATCAAATAATTTTAATCACCGTGTATAAGGAATTTTATTAAATAATACGCTTTATTAAAACCTTGAAGCATAAATAAATGCGGTCGTTTTATTAAAATTAAGAGATTTAAATTATTTATAAGACGCTTTATATAAAAGGAAGCAGTATTAGAAAACTTTACGGGTAATTTAATTATCCCTAGTAAAGAAACAAAGACCAATTACGTGCAAAATTTACATTAATTGATTTAAGTTCTGGGTAACAAGTAGTAGACAAAGTGTACAGATAGTAATTGAATATTTAATTAGGATTCACTAAAAATTAAAGGGGTATTATTTTTAATTGAATCGTTAGTAACAGATAATATCTATAGAAACTTGTAAAAACCCAATAAAATGCAAATCCTAGAAGTGTTAGTTAGAAGTAGGATGTTTGAACACACCTGCGTATTTTAAAAGGCAATTTCAGTTTAATTTGTTTAGATAAACATGTCGAATCTAAGGATATTGGAAACGGTCAGATGCTTTAGCACGAAATACAAAACAGGGTTTATTTAAAAAGCTCTGAGAATTAATATTATTTTGAACACCTGCGTAGTTTAAATATCACGTACGGCGAAAATTGTGTAGATAACAAATGGTTTCATAGAATCTTGGAGAAACCGGGGCTTAATATTCACGAGAATGTGCGATACGGTGTTATTTAACCCAGATAGTCCACATGGACTAAAATATAATCGATAATAAAGAATATCAATTTGCACCAATACGAACAGGTTAAAAAAGGAAAGAGAAAATGCGTCAAGCAAAGACACATATAGTAAAAGGCGTGATTTAAGCAACGTCACGAGGGTCACAATTGGTTGAAAATAGGATGCAAATATCAGAGGTAGAAACAACAATTTCTGTACAAAATTAATTAGTTTTTCTCGGACATGTTTGCGTGCCGTGTGAATTTCTGAGATTTAAATGGGGCGAGTGAAAAATTCGAAAAAACCGACGCGCGAGCGACGGACTGGGAACAGAGAATGAGAAATTCTTTAGAATTACCCGTTTTGGGGAACAGACCGACAGACGGGCTTTTTGCTATATATACCGGTGGTAATATGAATTTCGGCCTCTTAGACTTTTGACTATTCGATGCGTTAAAAGCTCTTACATCCGCGACTTGATTCAAGATGTTAAACAGTGCATTTTAGTTTGATAAAATAATTTAAAATTTTGCTCGTATATTTTAGTGATTCAAAATAGTTTGTTATTTACGTGCTAACATGAATGTACTTCAGTGCACTTAGATACAAGGTAATAAAATTTAGTATCACTGTACCAATTAGCAAAATTTACAACGACAAATGTATACACAAAAGTAGTCAGTTTTGGCGTATATTGGTGAAAGACGCATGAATTTCTTTGCTATTTTTCGGGAGTGTTAATAATTAAATGGTTCAAATACGTGTCTGGATCCACGAAACAAGGGTCAGATATACACAGATGAGTTCCGGAAAAGCCCAGAAACAACTTTAAATAAATGGTGATGGAGAAAATTTTAAAAGCGTTGAGAATTAGAAGCCGTAAATATAATCCTGTTGGAATGGAGTGATTAACTAAAGGGACGATGTACATTGAAGCTACGAGGACAATAACCTTCAGGTAAATTATACTATTTTGTTTGACATTTTGGTGTGTGTTGAATAACTTTATAATTGATTTACTTTAAATGAACATTAGTGAAATTGTACTAACCATAAAATTTTAATTTTAAGATGAAATTTGCTTGTTTAAGTAGAAAGGGGTATTTAGTATTGATGTTCTGAATTATGATGAAACTTTGGGTATGTCTTTGAGCTCAATTAGACGAACCTGGTTAATTAACGTAAAGGGGTGGTAGATGCTCCCTTTTTATTCAGACTCCGGTCTGCATATATTGTTATATTAATTAGTAGGCATCCTACAAGGACTTTAATTCTGGATGCACATAAAATGATAATAAAATTAATCTTGAAATTCTTTTTAAAACTGAAATTTATGCCGAGTTTTAATTTTGAAATTTTAATGTATTGTGAATATTGATGTAAATAGAGTTAACGTTGATGTTTGTGGTAGGAATGTGTTTTTTTTTTTATGAATGAGGAGGTTTATAAAATTAGGTGAGCAGCTGAAGCGAAACCAGGATCACAGCAGTTTATGACGCCCAATCGGTGGGACTAGAATTTTTTTGTTGAAAGGACCCAGTTCCCGCATTCACAGGAGTATATCACAGCAATATATATAAAATTATAATTTTATTTTCTTGACCATATATTATAATATATTAAGATAGATTCTTGGATCTTGGTCAGTAAAAACTTTTTTAAATAAAAACACTAAAACAGTATAAAGCTTGTAACTTTTATTCTGTACATCTGACGCGTTTCGGTTTCATTAACCATTTTCAAACTTATTCTAAAAATATTACCTATTTTATAACTTATTTTATAAATAAATACATACCAGGAAATTCATGAGTAAAACTTCTCAACAACTTTAAGTGAGGTTATGTCAATAATTTATAATATTTACCGTTTTTTAATAAAAACAAAAACAAGAACCTCACTCACTTACTTTAATTTTGAAATATTAAGCAACAAATGTATTTAATTAATAATGTTTTATTTTATTCTTTCTAAAATGAATGAACAATTTAGGTGATATGTTATCTTTTAATAACTTATTATCTAATACTACATGAACTGCTACATTTAAATATTTACTTAATAAACAAAAGGATATCTATATATGGGTGCAATATAAACTCAAAATATTAAAGTATGGTAATATTGTATAAAGTTTCCTTGATCGTTTTTTAAATTAATTGAATGAGGGGTTTTTTTGTATGTGTGTGGTTTCTAAATAGTTTCTTCTATTGTCATTTATTTCCTTATCCAATATCTCCACATTGTTAAAATCAAATTGATGCATTTTATCTATTGAGTGGGCTGCTAAAGCCGTACATTTTTTATTATTCCTTTTAATGGAATATTTATGTTCGTAAATGCGCTAATGGAGGTACTGTTTGGAATTACATATGTATACACCAGGGCAATCAAAGCAATTTATTTTATAAATAGTATGTGTTTTTTTTGGTTCTATTGTCGGTTTTAAATTGGTGAAAAAAGTTTTTGAATAATTATTGGGTTTGTGTACTATTTGTATATTGTGTGATTCTAAACTTCTTTTTATTCTTTCTGATAGTCCCGGTATATATTCTATACCAACCAAATTATCTTTTATTTTTTGTTTGTTATTGTTTTCTGAATTATTAAATAACTTATGTATTTTTGTTTTAATTAAGGGTTTATAAAATTCTTTAGGATAGTTGTTATTTTTTAATATATTTTCAATTTTTTTTATGTTTTTTGGTTTGTGTTTATAGTGTGTAAATTGCATTGCTCGGTCAACTAGATTATTTACTACATTTAGTTTATACTGGACAGGTACAATAGAATTAAAATTAAAGTATCGTCCACTCCATGTTTCTTTATTATGCCAATTTGTGGTTATTTCTCCTTTTTCATTATGTGAAATCGATAAAACTAAAAATGTAATGGTGTTGTAAAGACACATGAAATGAAACTGAAATCTTGATCTCGCACTGGTGGGCACGTTCAGAATATACGTGACTACATGAATTAATCAAATCACAACTTACTACAGCTTATATTGAATTTCCCAACAATATACAATTCATTATAGCCAACTTCAAGCGATTTTGGTTTTTTGTCTAAGCGTAGAGTAGCCGTAGTTCGCATACTTGCTGAATTACACAATGAAGCGGAAGTATTCGATATTTCATTCAATATTGTTAACGCATTTAGTAGAATTTATCTTCCACAAAGTCATCTACCAAATAGCGACAAACCTTGGAAAAATACTCCACCTTTGAGTATTGTCCCAAAAACCTTTAAAGGAGCTGAAGTTTTGATGCGTGCATTAAAACGTCCGGTTCAATCCATATTCCTAAGTATGTTATTTAGATCTGACGGAACAATTGATGACTACCACTTTTATTAATATTCAGTATATTCTTATAAACATCGACATTTCCAGATTGTTAGGAATTGTAAAATTTGCCCGGTACTGAAGTCTGGCGGCGCTAGTGTAATAATTAACTGCGGACCAATCTTGTACGCTAAGGCCAACTGGTGACAAGGTTACGATATTTGTTTTTCGGCTTTGGGTTCTATTTTCTCTTCAGTTTTAACACATTTTCTGCATGTATTTTGTCTATATGTTTATACATTTCATAAATCAGTACAAGCAAGTAATTTGATTGTACGCTAGTTTCTGTAACGTTTCCATTTTTTTAAATTTGCTTTTGCACGATGCAAATGACTCCATAGAAGATAGTGTGAATTAAGAATTAAACCAAACAAAGGAACGTGCAATGTAAGTGTTTTCAACCAATAGAGATAGTATTAGTTGTTCGGATGCACGGAAGTACCTGGTGTTTCTGACGATGAACTCGAAGAATTTCATATTCACCTTCAACAGGTGAAAATCGTTTTTAATTGCAGATAGCACACCACTCCTCATTGCAATCTTACTTTTTTCCTTCGCAATCCATTATATACTACTACACATATGAATAGACTTCACTAATAGGTATTACAGGCACGAATGAACAAAAAGATTTATTGCGGGATATTGGTGGAGGTGATGTTTGTTATACGCTTATGTACACAGGGTTCGTCCCCCACAACCGTTTCAATACTAAATATCTTCCTGGTCATGAGGCACAAATGCTGTCCGACAAACAAATTTCCAAATTCGTTACTGGTTCCAAGTATTTTCTAAAAATATAGTTAAGATAGAATATAACCAAGTAACCATGTAAAGAATTAAATTATCTTACAGTAGACCATTTAGTGACAAATCACCAGCACATATGCACCAGCATCCACATTTGCACCCACATCTGGACCAAATAGTTTTCTTCGACTACCCAATTTCATCTTTCGAGATAAACCTATCTTGTGTGGTTTCAATTAATATTAGATTTTTCTCAGCTACCTGAATTTTTAGGAATTGTTTAGATAGCATCATCTCCAAGGGAGCTACCCTCATTTTAAGATTTTTTTACCGCTAACATTCTGAACCAAATAGTTTTCTTCGACTAGCCATTGCATCTTGCGAGATAAACTTATCTTGTTTGGTATCATTTAATATTAGATTTTTCTCAACTATCCGAATTTCTAGGAATTTTTTAGATAGCAACATCTTCCAGGGAGCTACCCTCATTTTAAGGTTTCTTACCTGTTGCGATTTCTGATCGTTCTTAAACATTTTTTTTGTCATGTAATACATTAAATGAGTCTAAAATTTTACGCAGAATCCGAATCTGCAAACAGATTTAAAATCGGACCACGCCCTGCAAAGTTACACTTTAAAGCTCCCAAATCTCTTTAAAATTTTTGTTCATTTATGACATATGCTTTAACTAAACATATCCAAAAATCAAAAACCGTGGAAATTTTAGAAATGAATCCTTTATGGCCCATAAGTGTTTAATATTTAAAACCATTTTTCAAACGGTGATGCACTGTTTTTTTAGAATATTCAAAACCATAACTTTTTTTTAATTTTAAGCAGTTATCAAGGTCTGGTTTAACATTTTTTAATAACTATTATTTTCTTAACGATTATGAGCTACCTAAATTACATCTTTAACATTTTTAATAACTATGCACGTCATAATTATATAGTCAATGCTTGGAAAATACAAGTCAGTCCGAATTAATTTCTTAACGAGTATGGGCTACCTAAATTACATATGAAAGCTGTATATAATTTCTTTTCTTGGACTTTCTATTAATTAATTATGTTCGAATACAGTGCATTAGAAACTGATGAATAATTGCTGGGGATTAACATACGGTATTTTCTAGTAACCAGCATCGAGTACGTTTTTAGGGAAATACAAATTTTAAATAAACACTTTAAACCTTTACTAAGGGAATACCAACTTGTTGTGTACAGGATTCTCACTAATAAAACAATTTAATTTTAAATAACTTCATGTCATATTTTCGGATATGGTAGGCTTGAATATTTTCTTTGGAAACAATCGAAGATTGCCGAGGACACTCTAAGAGTGCACAAACGCGGTCACTAAACCAATTAGCATTAATATCAAGTATTCCGTACTTTCGTAGGTTGCTCATTTCCTAGAACCAAATCTTCCGCAATGTACAATATCCTTAAAACTATCTATATTAATATTCTTAACTACACTTCGTGAGACCCCTTTAATCTTATCTCGCTTACAATACAGTCGGACTTACTACGGACTTACTACCTTACTACCAACAACTTTTAATACTAGACCCACATTAAATTTGTCTTTGAATTTCCCTACAACTTTTTTTTGTTTACATGCGGTGTATTGTATTTATTATCTGCGGGTACACCACTTTAAACCTAAAAATAAAAACAAGATAGTTTAATACGTCTATTAATAATTTTTGCTAATGTTGGCGATACAAATATGTAAAAACAAACTTTATCAAGAAAATATAATGTTTTTAATAGAATACATACATGTATTGATAACATCTATAAACCGCTGTGATAACCAGAGTCTGGCAAATCTGGGATAGCCAAATCTCTAAACATTTGCGCAAGCCATTGCCTTGCAGTCGCATTTTTTAAGTATTGGATGGGGTAACATTTAATAATTTCCAACACTGTCAAGTAATTTAAATTGCTGCAATTATTAAACAGAGAAATACTGGCACGGCTTTCTTCCTCTAATAACGTTTGAACCCTTTCTTCCTCCGTCGTATTTCCACATACATTTTTTATATCACCAGCAAATTTTTCGTAAAATTCTGGAAAGTTTCTACACCTTAACTCAGTCATTTTAAAACAAATTAATTCTCGCAAATTTAATAGCTTGATGCACTCGTACGCAGGTAGCACAATAACATTCCGATTTTTCGTAATTTCCATATTATATAAATTCTTTTTTTCAAAATTGTTCAATAGCCATATACTTCTATTAAAGGCTGTGCTCAGCTGAAATTTGAAATCTTGATCCAATTGTATGTCAACAACGTCGTTTCCAGTAGTCAAACCATTTAATCGAGTGTTTAACACGTCACGAGCAAATTGGTGAATTTGAAATTCTACTTGAAAAGTACACAATTTCTTCCAATCGAAGTATGAGAATATTATCGTAAAATCTGCACACATACCACTACAGCAAATAACTTAGATGGCAGGTTGAAGACCACCATATAAATCAAAACCAACTTCTATTATATGGTGGTGAGAATTTGGAGGAAATTCGCCTAACCTATAGGTTGTCTTAGGTGGTTGATATTTAATTGTGGTACTCGCACATCACTTGTAACGTCAACACAAGAAAAATCCATCTTTAACTTATAATTTTAATCAAACTCGACAATACTTTGACGACTAATGCACTGGAACATGCCTCCATCGCCTTTTATGCCGATGATCGAGCGTGCGCAGCACCTTGTTATGTTAATTGGCGTTATATGCAAGTCTTGACTGGAAAAGTGACGCGTATAATTGTTTTATAGTGGGTTTTACCTGTATGTATTTAACCACCAACACCATTTTTAGAATTATTATACAAAATTACTCTTAGCAGTATTTTTAATATAACTCCGTCGTGTAACCTATCAAATTAGTACAGAATTTTCCTGGGGAATCGAAATTAATTATCACGTCTTTTAAAATTAGCTCCAACAAGGACCCGCATAGTGTTTTAATATTCAAAAACCTAACAGCAAAACATCTCCATATTTTTATTTAGATTTAACTCGATAATAGAGTTAAACTCCAAAAAATATTTATTAGTAGCTAGAATTGTTAAAATTTTCAATTAGTGAATCCACATACAAATGATTAAACCAAAAGGTATAATATATATATATATATATATATATATATATATATATTAATTCTGCACGGCGGGCTAGAAAGTGGTTAAATAATCTATTTTAAATGTAGTTCAAAATAAGACGTATTTTCTAAATAAATTTAGTGAAATGTATGATCATTAGCCTTGCATTGTTTTGTCGATGACGTGTGACTATTAATTTAGTAAAAGCACTTTTCACAATTTTAGTTAACATACGGGAATACACACTCTATAATTTGATTTAAATTGGGTTAATGTAAGGACAAATTATACTTATACTTTCTCTATGTACATAAATACGGGGGAAATTATACCAAAAGTTTATTTTAAGTTTATTTTTGTAAAACGTAAAGTCGTTTATAGTGTAATTAATAGTAATACAGAATTTTCCGTCTTTGAAAATTTCGTGTGAGGACTATCGACAAAGAAGAGTAAGTCTTAGTTTGAATTTTGCAAACGTAGAAGAAATTAATATTTACATGTATAATTCAAAAACTGTTAATTAATAATTTTTTCTAGAATGAACATCTTAAGTATTGCATGCAGAGTGTGCGAAAATGTTTTTACTGGATGTGATGCCATAAAAAAACACAACGAAAGGCACATCGAGATGGTTTATTTCCAGGAGGAACTAAAAATTACAGACAATGAGTGGGAACAAATTAAGGATTTAGAAAACCAATCGACCGCAGCGCATAAAGAACGTATAAACGCCGCAATTCAGTTAGAACGAGCCAAGTTGCTATTTGAAAAACCATACGCCATAACAAAATCTTCTTCCAAAATCATAATTGTAGGCCTGAACCCGTTCGATGATTACAAAATAATTTTTAGATTTGTTGACACCATTTCGCAGAGCGTACTTGATGTATCCGTCAACGTATTTAGGAAGTTTATATCAAATCTTCCACACATTATACGCACTATGGAAGTTGGCATGCAAAATCAGATATGCAAATTCGACAACTTGCGTTTTTATTTAAATAAGAATTGTTTAGTGAAGATGGTGACATTTGATAAGAATTATATGATATTTACCAAAGGAACTTTAGAGCACTTTTTAGGGGTATCTCAGATCGTTCTCAATAGTTTAAAAGAACTAACGGAAAACGGTACTCCTAATATAGATCTGTTTCTGTTAGATGTCGCAATGGAAAGATATAATAGGAATGATGTCTTACAGAATCTCGCACATGATGTAATTAAAAGCAAATACAGTAATAGTGATATTGGGGTCATATTATACGAATTTATAAGAACCTACCCAATATTGTTTGAAAACAGTATTTGTAAACAAGTTGAGTATATGGAAGAATACAACAGGTTTCCATTCAACGCATTTACGAGCGATGTTTAAATTTTAAGCTATTTAGAGAAAATTCTATAACACTATTAATTACACTTGTTTTCTTATACGTTTCTAAATTGTTGTATTTCAACTACAGATATTAATAGCTGTAAATAAATTTATGTTATAGTTTTAAATAAAACGATTCTGATTAATAATTTTTGTAAAACGTTTATAACACCCTTTTAAAAAAATACACATCTTTGTTATAATTCTTTTCATAAGAACTTAGATACCCATTTCAGTTATATGGACGTTTGAAAAATTAAACAATACCAATGTATACTTTATATTTTATAACATAAACAAACTAATATATACAAAAATAATTTCTAAATTCACATCATTCATTTCTTATGATAATAGTTGAGGTGGTTAAATTTTTACTTTAAAACTTACAATTTAGTATATATTCCAATAACTGTTTAAAATTAAAAAAAAGTTATGGTTTTCAATATTCTAAAAAAACTGCATCGCCGTTTGAAAAATGGTTTTAAATATTAATAACTTATGGGCCATAAAGAATTCATTTCTAAAATTTCCACGGTTTTTGATTTTTGGAGATGTTTGGTTAAAGCATATGTCATAAATGAACCAAAATTTTAAAAAGATTTTTGGATCTTTAAAGTGTAACTTTGCAGGGCGTGGTCCGATTTTAAATCTGTTTGCAGATTTCGATTTTGCGTAAAATTTTAGACTAATTTAATGTATTACATGAGATAAAAAAATGTTGAAGAACGCTCAGAAATCGCAACAGGTAAGAAATCTTAAAATGAGGGTAGCTCCCAGGAAGATGATGCTATCTAAAAAATTCCTAGAAATTAGGGTAGCTGAGAAAAATCTAATATTAAATGGTACCAAACAAGATAGGTTTATCTCGAAAGATGCAATGGCTAGTCGAAAAAAACTATTTGGTTCAGAATGTTAGCGGTAAAAGATCTAAAATGAGGGTAGCTCTCTTGGAGATGATGCTATCTGAAAAATTCCTAAAAATTCAGGTAGCTGAAAAAAATCTAATATTAATTGATACCAAACAAGATAGGTTTATCTCGAAGGATGAAATTGGGTAGTCGAAGAAAACTATTTGGTCCATATGTGGGTGCAAATGTGGATGCTGGTGCAAATGTGGTGGTGATTCGTCACTAAATGGTCTACTTCTTACAAACGGTAAATATGTCAATTTCGGTTCTAAATTATATCGTCTATGACCTTTAGTAAGGATTAGCATCGATATTCTGGACACTGTATACTGTACTGGAAAAATGTATAACGCTAAAAGTGTGGAAAAGTCAGAAATTAAAGAAGCAACACTTCACAGCTGCATATTTCACTGCTCAACTGTTCTTAGTTCACTTTAAAAATGTATAACCACACAATGAATGTTAGGATACCACACGGTTTGTACAATTTGAATTGTCTTAAGATCGAGGTTAAGGGTATTTCAGTGCGCGAGAGTGACTGTACGTCTTAGTTGCGTCATTGGTTGATCAGTGCGCTTTAAATTTGATACAGTTTTATGGTTTCTCTTTGTTTAAGTAATTTGCAATAATTTCGGTTCCTTTCAATTTGTAAGAATGTTTACAAATACACTTTCCTAAACCTGGTAATTTAGGGAAATGTCAATTTTGTATCTAATTTTATGTCTACTGTGAGTTCTCGGTTTTTTTAGTAGTTGTAGGAGAATGTACCAGGTACTTTACTAACAAACGTTCTATTTTAATATTATGACGTAGAAGTCATGTTAGTAAATTGTAAATCACCCAAGCTTCTATACAATTTTAAGGATATCTTATAAAGCTCATTTAACTGACTTAAATTAATAAATGCTTTTCTATTTATAAATGCATGCCTAATTAACGCATTAGCGTTACAGTTTTTCTAAAAATTTCAAATCGTCTAATAACAAAACTTTGTTGCTGTTATGCTGGCATACTAACTTCCTTCAATAGTACAATGATATCTAGGGGTGGACTGTATTGCTACACAATTATATCCTTGTTGTATTTCTTAAAAAAGGTCTTAGAGCGGTAAAGCATTCGCCCTTCGTCAACCAGCCCCGGAAATTAAAAATAAACACATTTATTTTGAGGATAGTTAAAACTAGTTCGTAGAAAAATATCTGTTAACTGCAATTTAAGCGATTGAAAATTTTACAATGTGGTAGCAGTTGTTTGCACCCCAAGTGAGAAGCCTCTTCGAAGCAGCGTCTACTTTGCTCACTGCTTAGATCTGCCCCTGAACACCATATACACTAGTTAAGCAATAAAGAAACGTACAGTACGCCCTAACTGGTTTGACTAATATGAAAAGTACAGTGCTTCCAATTTTCTAGCTGAATAATATAAGAGAATAACCAGATTCAGCTGTATACTTTGTAATGCATGCCAAAGTATAACGCATTTACTAATTAATTGTTAATAGTTTACAAAAAAAAGAGAATTAAGAAATACAATGTACTAAATATAAATGCGGTTTTAAAATTGTTTATCCCTAACATTGGCTTGTTGTAGCATTTTCAGAAAGAAGCTTTTGGAATTCCTGTTCCCTGAGGTTCCTTATTATATTCTCAGCGCGACCACCCGAGTGTATATATTACACCAGAATACGTAATTTAGTGTAGTCGGAATAATATGCCCTAAAGAATCATTACTGCAAACTTAATAAGCAAACGTATATAATTTACATTTGTTTGGGACTTAATCGATTTATAAAACACGGCTTTAGCTAACAATATTTATAAATGCTAGTGATGCCTTAGGGTGTATTCTTCAACCTGAATAAGCATAACAATAAGCCTGCTAGCACTCCCTAGTTTTTAGAATGTATCTAAGACAACATAATTAGAGAGTATTAATATTGGAAACGCATTTGCCAGACGATTTGATTGTTTTGGTGAAAATGGTCTTAAAGATATCTAAACATCCTTTTATAACCTTGTAACGATATCTTTCTACTTATATTGTTACTCGATCCCCTTAAGAAAAAAGCCATCGACAGTCTTCCGACTAAGCTAGGGGTCTATTCCTCGGGTAGGGCTTATGAGAAGTGGTCGTGGGTTTCACAACAAAAATATTGTTTTGTGTACTGACTCGCAAATAAAAAATAAGGGGTGCAAAAGGGGCGCCACCAAAGCCTAGAATTGATAAAGCACGGGTTACCCTAAGGAAAAACTTGGAAATCCTCGGGGAAAATCGGTTTAACTGCAAAAACGCATGATGTGAAAGAAAACATTGATATTAGAATAACGAAGGATGCAGAGAAGCATTCTTGCTACCTTATACAGTAAAGAGAAAAGGAGTCGTTATTAATACCTATAATTTAAACATAAATAGCAAAAGGAAATTTATATATTAAGCTTCTTGAAAGCGCTGTTTAGTACTTCTTTATTAAATCACAGCCAATAACCGTATTCTCCATAAAAGGGGGTATTTTTCCTTTGAACTTATTTTTCTTTACCTTTGGACGCACTTGTCCAAAATAAAACAGTTGTTCTATTAAATCAAGTGGTTCTTTACTTAAATTCACCTTTTTTCAGTGGTAAAACTCATATACAAAAATGCACAATAAGGACGTGGTCTAATCTTTTAGACTCTGATATGTAAATATAATAATTTTGATAATCTCAACAAAGAATTAAACGTAACCGTAAAATTTTTATACTTAAATTACACAGATCTGCTTACTGTGGTTTACAGATATTTATCATGAACTTAATGCTAATAAAATTAATTTTTGTGATTAATTTCTATTTTACTAAACTTGAATTAATATGTCTTTTCTAGGTTAAATAAATAAATCAATAATTTTAAATAATTTTGTAGTAAGTTCTGATGTAAGCAATAATTTTATGTTATAACGAAATCCAAATATAAAATTCTCTCTATTTCCTCGTAATCTAATTTTAGTCCAACGCTACCGTTATAAATATCAAGTATTAGTTTGGTTGTCAGGTTATTTGCAAACAGCTGTTGACAGGTCATGTCCTTAGGCTAAACGCTTACCTTTCTATCAGGTTGCACATCACAAGGTCATTAAAAAAAGTTACCTTGCTGCTACCACATGCTTAGCTTGCGGTTCTTGGACAAACAACTGACGTCACAAGACGTTTCACATCTGCATCTTGCGAAAGCGTAAATTTGAACTTCTTCCTCTGAGCTGATATTGAATTAAAAGCTTAACCGAACATTAAACTGGACTATTATAGGGAACCATTTTTGTGAATTTGCAGAGTAATACATCCAAATAAATCGATCAACATAAAATAAATCTATAGAATGGATTATTCCAATAAAGCAATAAAACGAGCTATCAAAAAGGGCACCCCTTTTGTTTCTCCTTTAATTTATACTAAAGCGAGATTATATCGTGATAAAAAAAATAGGAACGTAATGAAGTGAAGGTATGATAATGTGATAACTAAGCGCTACAATAAATGACGATGCGTAAATCGCTGACTCGGACCTTTCTGAGCTTTATGGTGCTTCTTATCGTAGCTAAAGCCGAGCGCGACTGATTCAGCTGTCGGCAGAATGGGCACGATGCATAAATTTCGTCTGACTTCGGATGTACAGTTTAAACAACCATTGTTTAACGAACTGAGTCTACATTATTATTTTAAAATAATATACAACTCACCATTGGGCAATACGGTACATATTGGAATATTTATTAATATTGTAAAATTAATTATTTTTTTTTGAATAAACATTGCAGTAAATAAAATAATTAAAATTATATGCTTTTATAGACGTCCAAAAAAATTGTTACACTGCCTCTCTCCAAAAAAGAAAAAGATCTTTTACTTCATGAAGAAAAGATTTTTTATGCGCTACACATAAACTAAAGGAAACAAAATCGGTAAGACACTATCGGGCATTGTCACTATCAGAAAGTCCAACACTCTCACGGAAAAATTAATAATACGATCTACAGGTCTCTACTATACAATCTTAACCAAAACAAAATGCTTCGGAGTAATTACTCAAAACTTCTACTAAACTGAAACCATTAACCCAGAAGACTTCAACACTAATACTAAAGAAAATACTATGATAAAAAATACAGATCCTACAACTATATACAAAACTTCTGATTGAGATTATAACTCAAATCGAAGAAAATAACTAGAGCCTTTTATCAAAAGCAGATACAAAATAATGAACCATCAAAGATAGCAAGCATTATTACGACACTATTATTTCACTAAACGTAAGCACTAATTGCTTACCGCAACAAACTATTTTAGCTACCTACTAAAATATTCCAGGTTTGCTCCTAATGCAAGACTATCGCACTATCGACACTACTACCGCATGTGCAATTAGCACATACTCACTCCTACTAATTAAACCGTGAGCGACTGGCTCACCGACCATACTCAAACTTAATCGTGAATAACTCCGTATACGAGTACCATCAAACTAAATTGTCAGAACTACACTCGACTCCACACTGCTGAGCGGCCAACTCTTCATGAGTCTCATCTAGACTTACGCATTGCTCAACGGAATGTACTAAACGCGAAAAGAACTCTCTACGGTTCTTTCGCCCACTTTGTAGAAAATACGACTATCGCCAGTAAGATAGTCAACTTTCTACTAATTAAAAAAGAATTCCTGTCAACACGCTATAAGTTTAAAAAAACTTTCTTCTGTTAACATTCCACGAATCAAAGAAATTTCGTCTGTTAACTCGGTACGAATCCGAAAAATTTCATCTGTTAACAGGTTGTACACGCACAAGGGATGTGCTTCTAATAAAACGCTTACTGAAACGCTATTCAACATTCATAACGCCATCTCTCTATATGACATCACAACAATCAACAGATAATTTACTAAAACGAACATATCACCTAATTCCTATTCAAAAAAAAAAAATAACAGTAAAGAAACTAGAAGGAATGAAAACTAAACAAAACAATGAGTGGATGCACCACTCTTTCAAACTCAAACAAGGAAAACAACAATTTATGTATAGCGAAACAGCATCCTTTTGGTCTACTACTGAAAAGGGCTTCAGATCTTTCACATGCCACTTTCCGGCTTTCGTTCCTTCCATGTTTACTAGTTCATAGACCAAATTTGATTTTTTTTTATGAATTTTACATAAAACAAATTTAGGGGCAAGTTTAGTCGCAAACTTATCACCCGCACTAGAAAATACTTTATTTACTTTCTAAACTTTATCTCCTACTTCGAACGAAATATCTCGCCTTCTTAAGTTGTACGTATGTTTTGAACGTTCAAAGGCTACATGTAATTTCGCTCGCACATCCATAAAAATATCAAAAACACCCTGGCGATCTGAAACATATAACGGACATCTACCCGAGATAATCTCAACATCTTCAGTTGGCACCGAACCGGCGCCATAAAAATTTCCACTAACCGGAACATGTCGTCCGAACACCAAAAAATTTGGGATATACTCCGTAGACTGATGTTTGGTTGAATTAATAGCAAATTGAAGAATCATGTTCTTCTATATAAAGACGTATCGCTGTGTCAACGGTTTTATTGAACCTTTCAACAAAATTGCATTGAGGTGAGTAAACGGGGTTAAACCATACTTTTGGAATCTCGTATTTATGACAGACAGCTTCAAAGATCCGCCCTGACAATTGCGGTCCATTGTCACACATCACAAACTGCGGCATTCCAAAGACAAAAAAACTCTTTCTTCCAAAAAGCGTTCAACCAAATGGACTTTTGCACTACGCATTTGGAAAACCAATCTCCAACCACTAGTAACCATTTATGGCTAGCCTTAGATCTAGGAAATGGGTCCATATGATCCACAGTGATTATTTGAAACTGGAACTCGACATTCTTTTTTTTTCCCATAAGACCAAGTGGATCTTTATTCGAAGGCTTTTGTGCTCCGCATTTTAAACATTGACGACAAAACTTCAACACGTCGACGTTCATATTGAGCCAATAATAAAACTCTTGAACTCGATAGAGTGATTTCGAAAATCCAAAATGTCCCGCTGTGGGTGGATCATGGCATGACCTAATACTCTCTTTTTTTGTGACTTGGGAATCACAATTTTCCATTCAATTACATTAGACGAGAGGGAATGGTTAGACGAAATAAACTTAAAAACACAATTGCTCTCTACTTTCCATTGTGGATAATCTCCAGGAGGCAACAACATTTTTCTTTTTTGGGATTCATACCAAGGTTCTAAATTGTCTAACTTAACTTCAACCATATTGACTGCTGAAGGCTTAACCGTAGCGGCCCTACTGAGACAGTCAGGGACTATTATTAAACTTCCCTTTGCGATGAATTAAATCAAAACTGTGTTATCTAAGACGAACTGCCCATTTTGCCAACTTTCCGGTGGGGCTCTGGATGTTATTCAACCACAGCAATGAAAAGTGATCGGTTATCACCGTGAAATAAGTACCCTCGATCCAGGGTCGAAATTTCTCTATAGCAAATATAACAGCTAAACATTCCTTTTCGGTCGTTGAGTAGTTACGCTCAGTACGACTGAGGGACTTATTCGCATAAGAGATAACGCGCTCCTTCGGAGACAGCTCTTAATCCGGTATTACTGGCATCACATTACACGATAAACTGAGTCAATGTTATTACTTTTAAATAATATACAACTCACCATTGGGCAATACGGTACAAATTGGAATATTTATTAATATTGTGAAATTAATTATTTTTTTTGAATAAACATTGCAGTAAATAAAATAATTAAAATTATATACTTTTATAGGAGTCAAAAAAAAATGATAAAACCTTAAGAACCTCAAGGTAGGCAACTTAGTGTATGCTATGCATATGTGGAATTTAAGCTTGTCTTGGGGTACTGGTTCAATAAGAAACTTTCTTCCTGTTCGTGATGGCGTTCTTTATAAAAGTCTGTGGTTACGTTTTTAAACGCCATGTAGGTAAGCAAGATTGTTTTTCAGAAAAAGAATGATTTTATTGATTTTATTTTAATTTACTAGTATTATTCTTTTGATTTTGTGGTCGATTGATAAATATCAACATTTAGTATTAATATATACAATTAATGTAAAAAGGATAAGCCATAATATAAATTATTTTACTCTTTCAAAGCTTATGCAAAAAATATACCTCCCCTTTTATAAACGTCTCCAACAGTACATTTCAAAATCAATATTTACACCTGATAATATTCAATTAATAATAAAAAAAAGTAATAGGACTTCAACACACTTCTTACTCTATCTCTGTTTCAATACGAGCTCATAGTAAAACCTTGACCTTTTAGTGCTAACTTTTGCACACCAATATTCAAACATACCCTTTTACCTTGTACATAATAAAATACTTCTAACACCATAAATTATTCACACAAAAATATTAAAAATAACTCAAATTAAAATATTTCATCAGCAACATTCCCCTTTTTTTGTGTTTTTAGTTAATATACAATTATACACCCAATCCACAAAATCATTAATTACATATTTACACTCGTACAACAATAAAGCACAGTTACCTGAGATACATATTTGCACAAGGAGCCTACTGCCTGCGCGAACAACTCTAACTTGGATTGCTTCATCCAACTTCTGCTGTAACCAAATTTACCACGAGGTCCTCTATCGTAAACAAAACTACTGCGGTACCTCAAGCCTCTCCTTCTATGGCCATAGTTCTTGATAATAAACCAAATGGATTAGGCGCCGACATTTTCTTAATACTAATTGCATTATTTTCACAATAAGTGCAAAATAAAACCAAATTGCTTTTACTTAAAAGCGTTTATCGTAGTTCAAAAGATTATGCAATCGTATAAGCATATAGGAGTCTCAAAGTCGTAGTATAATAATAGGCTAAGAGCGTCGAAAAATAATAGAACTTCCAATCAAACTTCTGCGGTTTATATCCAAGTTCTCCACCTCCAAAGACTGCTACAATTCCTAAAATAAACTAGGCCAACTTCTTGCTTTCCACAAACCGCTCCACACTCACAACTCACGTACACAACAATTCTACGTATTCCTTTCCAACCGCCACTCTAAGTTACACAATTTAAAAACACTTCTACGAAAATCAAGTTGAAGCTAACGACTACTGCACGTTTACTGTTTACGTAGTAATTTTAAAAAATCGATACTCAAAACAACCTTGGCATTTACCCCAAGTCGACGACAAGTAACATTTAAGATACGCCTCTAACGAACACGTGTTATCTCCATCTCACTCCTACCTACACACTCAAATCACCTTTCTGTGTTACCCAGTTTTCAATATTCGTTCTATAATGAACAACTGCTACCCCATCTTTTTCTGGTTATACTCAAGCTTTACGTCCTTTTTAGAAATCATCAGTGTATTTCTTGCCCCATTAATTGACGTCTATAACTAAACTACCTGCAATCACTGTTTGTCAAGTCTTATCTCCCCTATTCAATAATACAAAAAAAAATAAACCGGTTTGAAATCAAGCTAAAAGTTCTTAGAAATATTCCTACCAACTTGTCTGTAATTTAGTAAGAAGGTTAAATTTGTGTTTAAAAATCTGAAATTTAACTGCCATATTATACATGGGATGTTTCTTGTATTTCATGCATTATATTTTCTAAGTAATTATCTGAAAGATTATGAAAATTAAATTTTAACTTCCTGAAATTTACTGAAAAATTATTACATTCCAAAATATTTACTTTAAAAGAGGTATTTGATGTATTTTCACATGCTGAATGCCAAATCAGTGTCAAAATGAAAAATAACGCCCTTTCAGCCCCAAATATCACGGTAATATATATATATATATATATATATATATAACACACACATATGGACGCGATATGCTGTGTAGCTATATAACTTGCTTCGCTTACCTACTGTAATTCCTGACTGAATTTCACAAAATACCATTTTTCAACACAACAAACGCTGAATCTCAAACCTACATTCAAGAGTCTACTTTTCGACTATCTCAGTTATTAGAACATTAAAAAAGACTCCCAGCTCAAATAAATTAATGTATTGAACTTTTCTAAGATTCTAAAGTACAAGTGTTCATAAATAATGTAATAAAATGTAGAAAAATGAAAATTTTAAAATATTAGATCAAGTAAAGGATTAAAAATGTTAATATATCAACTTACACTAAAAATAATTTTACGTTGCCATTACAGCACCTGATTATACTCACATAACCGTTTTTACTTTTTTAAAAAAATTTCTCTTCTTTACACTACATGTAAATTCCCTTTTGTTGTACAAATAATAAATTCCCTAAATGGAAATCGTAAGATTCGCATTTAAACGGATCAAATATATATGCTACTACCTCTCACAATAAAAATTATTAATTTACAAAACACTCTTTCTACAAATTGCAGATTTAAATATCTTCGTACAATCTCACGTAATATCTTAAAAGCTAATCTAATCTTTATTCTTTACCGCCTTGAAATAACTTTAGATTCATCAAGCCCTTCAATACTTTAAATTTCAAATTATAGAGATATTAATGTTTCATAAATAAGAGTCCCCTTCACATACAAATTACTACCAAACTTGTTTTGTGCATTGATTGTTTAACTAGAATTCTATTATACAAGACTTCCACTAGCTCTAAATCAAGCAAGCTAATCAAGGAATTAGAATAAAATAAAATCGAATAGTTTTGAATGGAACTGAATTGAACCCAATTCTCCAAAATTTACAAAGAACGGAAAAAGATTACTTAAAGCTTCATCCGTTACACCGTATTGATTCTTCTCGCAACAAGAGTAATTTTTTTTCTCCAATTTTGAATACCGAGAGACCAGTTCAATTTCTTGTTAGAATTGCCTAAAATCTATGAGGGGGTATCCAAAACTTACCAGAAAATATTTTTTTAAGCTTGATTTTAATTTTTTCTCTCAAAAATTCGTCAATCTCCTTCAAAGTACTCATCTTGTTTGATAACGGCAAGCGTCTTAGTCGTTTTTTCTTCACCATTGGGTCATCCTTCTAAGCGGTTTTCAACAGCTTCTGAAGTTTTTTCCGAGCAAGAAGGAAAACTTTACTGCCGCGTGCTGTTCATTCACTGCGGCAAGCGCAACGTTCCATCGATGACGCTTGACACACTGACTAAGAAGAGCGTGCCCCAACGAACCACTAGCGGAAGAACCGCGTACTACAAAACCTGCGTGCGCAGCAGCAATATTCTGGAAAGTTTAGGGTACCGCCTGGTATACTAATTGTACCACCTCGAAATATATTATGTTCTGCTTGTAGAACACCTAATGTTTATAAAAATAAGTGTTCACGCTGTAATGCTTCGAAAAACTCTTGGAGGGACGCTTTTTCTCGGAGCGTATTTCTTCTTCTTTACAAAATCACTCACCACTAGCACGACAAAATCATAATCGACACTCAAATTGAATTTAATTTTACATTCATTAACGAAAAATGTTGAATCTCCTACTAGCTTACCTTCAGCAAGAAATTTCTAGTCCTTTAATTGAAATGTGAGGTACAATCCACATGAATCATTAAAATCGTACATGTTTTATATTACCCTAATGCTTCATCTGCAAAGCTTAAATTAAACCTCTCGATAACCGTTCGTTTCAGAGAACAAAAGATAAAACAAAAAAGAAAAAGAAAGAATTTTTTCGCCCAGTTTAAAAGCCCAATATTCCTAACAAAGCAAAAAATGTAGAGGACTGTAGGAAGAGAAAAGGTATAAAGTAGCAATTAATAAGGACAAAGATGAAATAACATTAGCACTGTAAAAGTCGTCGAAGGACGAATATCTTTAATAAAGAAACAGTTACGTTCTCAAACTTCAGAAAAAAAATTGGTTTCTTGTGTGAAACCAAAAGTAAGAAAAGAAATTGGAAAGAAAATCAACAGCAAATGTCTATACGCAACAATAACTGGTCGAGTTTTAAATCATACTAGGGAACGTCAAGAACGCTGAAAAGAAAATTGGTGTACTTCAAACTGTGGCAATAAAGAATCGTTTCAAACGGACAATAAACAAGCGTCGACTAAGCTGTAGTTTGCGAATAAAAGAAGAAGAGTCTAGGAAACACGTACCACAGGAAGAGGATAAAAAATTAAACAAAGTCAGTATAAAGACTGACAGCAAGAAAAACCAACCACAGGAAAGGGAAAAAAGGAAAAAGGGAAAAGGAAATTATTGAAGAAGCAAAACATTAAAAAACAGCACAAGATTTGAAGGAAGAAGACAAAATACGAAACCGAGTGTAGTTATGCATGCCTGTATGCGTGTTTGGGTCTACGTGTGTGTATGTGTGTGCGCGAGTGTGAGTGTGTGTATACAGAGCGTGTTGAAAGTGTTTTGAGAGTGTGTTGGATCACTTTAATCGCCTCTTACGACAGGGAAACAGTACCGAAGTACTATTCTAACCGGGACCCGCAAAGGAATGGGTACGAGGAGCGAAACGAAAGAAAGCAGATACGAGCAAAATTGTGAGTAGGTGTGTGTATGTGGAGTATGTGTGTGTGTGTGTGTGTGTGTGTGTGTGTGTGTGTGTGTCCGAAGAGTCTAGTCTGTGTTGGACCGCTCTATCCGCAGCTTAACAGGAAGGTCGTGAATTAAATGAAGTACGAGTAAAGTGGGTTGGCTATCAACGTGAATTGAATTTATAGAAACGTTGCGAACGCAACTTTAAATAAGTAGCAGCTGAAAGGGTTTTTAAAGATGTATCTGCGTTATAGTGACCTCAGGAGGCAGGTCTAGGGTGAAAGTTACTATAAAGTTGCTTAAATTGGTAACGAGCAAATATGCCTCTTGTGAAGCAAATGGCGAGCTAAAGACCAATGTACTAGAAGGAGAATGCGGCGTGGAAGAAAGAAAATCTGGAAGTAAAAGTGCGAAAGGTGTTAGGTAGGAGGTAGAATGCGAAAGGAAAAATACAGAAGGAAGAAGGTGGAAGGTGGAATGTGAAAAGAAGAAAGTAGAAGATGAAAAGTAAACAGTGAACGGTGAAAGGCGAAAGGCGAAAGGCAAAAGGCGAAAGGCGAAAGGGGAAAGGCGAAATCAGAAAGGCGAAAGGTGAAAGGCAAAAGGCGAAAGGCGTAAAGGCAAAAAACAAACGCGAGGGCGAAAAATGAAAGGCGAAAGGCCAAAGGTCAAACGCCAAAGGCCAAACGCCAAAGGCCAAACGCCAAAGGCGAAAGACCAAAAGCGAACGCCGAAAGGCGAACGGCAAAATGCAAAAGGCGAAAGGCGAAAGGCGAAAGGCGAAAGGCGAAAGGCGAAAGGCGAAAGGCGAAAGGCGAAAGGCGAAAGGCGAAAGGCGAAAGACGAAAAGCAAAAGTCGAAAAGCGAAAGGCAAAAGGCGAAAGGCGAAAGGCGAAAGGCGAAAGGCGAAATGCGAAATGCGAAACGCGAAAGGTGAAAGGCGAAAAGCGAAAGGCGAAATGCGAAATGCGAAATGCGAAATGCGAAATGCGAAATGCGAAATGCGAAATGCGAAATGCGAAATGCGAAATGCGAAATGCGAAATGCGAAATGCGAAATGCGAAATGCGAAATGCGAAATGCGAAATGCGAAATGCGAAAGGCGAAATGCGAAAAGCGATAGGCGAAAGGCGAAAGGCGAAAGGCGAAAGGCGAAAGGCGAAAGCGAAAGCGAAAGGCGAAAGGCGAAAGGCGAAAGGCGAAAGGCGAAAGGCGAAAGGCGAAAGGCGAAAGGCGAAAGGCGATAGGCGAAAGGCGAAAGGTGAAAGGCGTAAAGGCAAAAGCCGAAAGGCGAAAGACAAAGGCAAAAGGCGCAAGCGAAAGGCGTAAGGCGAAAGGTGAAAGGAGATACTGCATTACACAAAAGATTCGCTGTAAATATTGGGTATAATCAGACTAGCATTCGACCAAATGAAAAAGTGTAAATTGAAGTACGTTCAAAGTATGCAGTTGCTGAAGTAATAAATATGGTGCACTCTGCTTTAGAAATACCTTAATGTAGTACCTATTGTTAGTAATTATTTAAAATAATAAACTCCTGCAACAATATTGCATTATACTAAGGTTGCGGTGTAAATAGTTGTGAATAATCAGACTGGTATTGGACCAAATAAATTGAAGTACGTTCAGTGGTGTCTTGAACAAAACAATACTACTACAACAAAATCGCAGCTGAATGTGCCGCAGAAAGTTCTTTGGATTATTTTCCTGAATATTTTGCTCATTTAGAATTTATTATAAAAATGATAATATCCCCTAAAAATAAATAACTGTAGACATATTTGTGTAAAATTATTAGTCAATATCATAACGGAAGGGCCGATGCAATAAGAGGAAGCTGAAACAGCGCTTGGAATAACAGCAGTGTTTAAAAATTTTAGTACTCCCGAATAATGCCATTGCAAAGTTTATTGCTGAACATTTGGGTTTATTATTATAGACATGGTAGGCTTTTATTCCTGATCATTCTAGTTTATCAGCCTCTGAAAATGGTTTACCCCATTCAGCACAAACGATTCAATTAAACTGAAAGTGTAAATTAATCCCATTTGCACATGTAAATCAATACCAAAACTCTTTGTCGTGATAAATAGAATTTAATATGCCTTCATTATAAGCGTCAGTACCTCAATTACGTACAAAATTGAGGTGACAAACATTTCTCATTACGCATTCGTTTGTACAAAAGCTCGGGACTACAATTTAGTTCACTGAGAATGTATTACTATACAAAACAAGGAAAGCAATATAATCAGGTCATCTGAAAACTAATTTCATAGCAAAAATTATTCACAAGCTGTTTCAAAATGTGGTAGCATACCATACATAATAAGCGCTATGTGAATAATATTTATGTATAGAATATGTCCAAAATTCGTTTAATGGATTAATCTTATAAACAGTATGAAAGCCATAGGATTTTAGTTCACATAAACTTCTTACGTCAAAACCATTTTTAGTGTTTTATATTGTACCTAATTACCAAAACCTCATAATCGTGTAACTATAAATCATCAACAGTGAAGAGAAGTCTTTGAATTTCCTCTTACTTTTATATTTTCCTGTACTGTTAGTTGCTGTATTTTTGGAGGTAGCAAAGGTTTATAATACTTATAAATCAGCAGATGGGTTAACGCAAAGGGAGGCTGTATGAATGCTATAATAGTATTCATGCTTACAAACTTAAACTTGTAACAATTCTATCAGTGTCAACTTATGAATGGTGTGGTAAGAATGGTAGTAGATGGTTATGCCATAAATATTTATATATCCCCGTATTCGATTGTTTCAGATTAATTGAGTGTTACGTTGTAAATTGTTATTTACCCTGAAGAGGCGGAAACCCCGTAACAATTTAAGGTGTTTCGACAAACTACAGTGGTGCGAAAGTGGGTTCCTGTAGATAAAGATAATAATAATTCAAAATAAAAATTTAAAACGTTGGCTGAAGTACAAACAAACTATATTACAATAACTATTTATCCTGGACAGCTTTTTCTACAGTCATAATTTGGTAACGCCATCATCTGGCTGTTGCATGTGTTTTGTTAAATTTGTGCCGATTACGATTTTGGATTGGAGGTGGTTGTCACTGTAGTATTAATTTTTAGTTGTCGGTCTTGCTTAAGTTTCGTTCTCGAATGGTTTAAACTGTAAAGTGCTGTGTTTAAGTTGTTAAAATTTATAATTAAATATACGTAAAGAACTTGGTGTTTGGTGACAGGTAAGACTCATCTTAGATCCTTATCCTACAACCCTTCCTTAGTTGTCCAAAGGCGAGTCCATGCTGGATTTCGGCAATTGGTATTAATAATTATTATTATTTATTGATTATGGAAATACAGTCCTTATTGGTTGAATTAATATTTTGATAATTTGATATTTAAATATAAACCAGAGGTCAGCGATTAGCAATAACATAGTTAAAGGGCGCCAAACTGTCTGTCTTAGCAATCTTTTGATATTAATTCTACACGGAAGACAGTTATTCCGCATAGGCGCTCTTTGCATTTGGTTCCTAAATTCGATCACATTATACGAAACTTTTTCTAAATACCCTAAAAATACTTATTTAATTTTGTCAATTAAAAAGAAATGATAAAATAGAACATCCCTTCCAAATACTATATCGCTTGGGTGACAACAACCTAATCTTTATCCTAGTTCATAGATAAATGCAAACAAATTCAACCTATATTAAACCTGCATTAACATTAAACGATTGCAATATAAATACAAATATATTTAAAAACCTTGTTTTTTAATCTCACTCTAACCAGATATTACTAAAGGAAATCCTAAAAAACATTAAATCGAATACATCGACAATACTATCACTCCAATTGTACCGCTTCTAATATTAAATTACATTTCATCCTTATTCTCATTTTCTGGAAATGACTTTAATAGCAAACAGAATACAGTTAAATAGTATCTTCTTCTTTTATCATTCATCGTTCATTCAAAATGATTTATAGTTAATACGTAGATATTTTTTAATATTTTAAAATAATAACGTTATTTTATTTTAACTGACACTTGTTTCGTCGCTAAGTCACCGTTCTACAAAACAATCACTTTAATGTTCAAATAATTTCTTGTCATAAATATAAATAATTTACAATTACAGTTCACCTGTACATAATTAATAAGTACCATAGAAGCTTATAATTACTCACGATTTAATTCATCAGCTCCCTTAATTAAACACGAATTCCAAACTAGTAGTACGGTGAACTTACAACTCCCTTAACCCATTTACCTTGATCGACATTAAATCGACGCTGCCATATGTAGAGTTTCCCGCCGCTGCAAACATAATTCAACCTTATGTCACATAAGGAGTATTTACCCCTGCGGGAAACACATAGTCACTTCTGTTACTTTTACTTTTAGCTTATACCCATACCAACCCTAATAGCTCCCCCCACTTTTTTATTTTATCGTATGACTGCATTCTTCCTTGTTATTGTATTCAATATCGCACTCTATAAAATTCTACTAATTGCGGTCAGCATTCATTGGCGTCGCCGTGGATCAATGTAGTAAGCGTAAGACTACGGATCCCAAGGTCCTGGGTTCAAATCCCGACACGGTCGATTGCTTGAAAAATGTCAGGTGAGCATTTTTCACAAAAAATTACGCCCTCGTTCGGATGAGAGGTTAAATGGAGGTCCCGTGTGTGAGTGTTGTCACGCACGTTAAAGATACCTACCTTGCTTGGAACAGCAAGGGTTCGGCAAAATTCTAAATTTCCAGGCAACAAAAAACTCGCCTCCTGGCCAATGTAGTACCTTCTGGTGGAGCATTGGAAATGTAAATGAACGGTCAGCATTCATTTTGGCGGCTCCGTGGCGTAGTGGTATGTGTGTGACTACTACGTCCAAGGTCCCGGGTTTATATCCCGACACAGTCCGCTTGAAAAATGTTAGGCGAGCATTTTTCACAAAAATACACCTTCGTTCGGATGAGAGGTAAAATGGAGGTCCCGTGTGTGAGTGTTGTCACGCACGTTAAAGATCCCTACCTTGCTTGGAACAGCAAGGGTTCGGCAAAATACCAAATTTTCCAGGTAAAAAAAAAACTCGCTTCCTGGACAATGTAGTACCTTCGGGTGCAGCATTGGAAAAAATCACATGTAAGGTCAGCATTCATTAGAACAATGTATTAACTTTAATTTATGCGTAATGATAAAAGGTTATTGTTCCGTCAATTACATAACAGTTACATAATTCTGCACTTATCCTTGACATCTAACCATGTCTCAAATATTACCTTTGTCAACGGTGTTTATATTCCTCACTTATTCATTAATTTTATTAATGTATACTGTGTGGTTTTGTTTATTGGCGGCTTTGCGGACGAGATTTTTTTGGGTATGAGTGTTGATCTTTAAGTTCTGGGTCGATTGTGGACACGAACCGCTATAAAAGTGTTATGCGAGCATCATTCACAAAAATACACCCTCGTTCGGATGAGGTAACATGTAGGTCTGGTGTGTGATTGTTGTCACGCACGCTTAAAATCCATATCTTGCCTAACGACTAATAAGTTTTTTATTACTGTATTAAATTGCACCAACTTTTAGGAAAACTCATTTTTCCTCGTTAAAATTCTATTTTCTACAACCAAAAAAAATAAAATATAGTACTTAATTTATATTAGCTGTTATATATGGTGGTGTCATACCTAGTTTGTCCATCCAAGTTCTAATATTTACTCTTATTTGTCTGATTTATAGTTTAGGTAATGGTAATGCCCTACATGTTAACTTTAACTTTAAGCTTATTTCAAAAAACCATAACCATTTTAATAGGTTTCTTGATGTTCTAATTTTTATTCCGTTATGTTTATTGTTTACGTAGCAACTCAAGTTGATTGTGTGGGTAGCCCCAAGTTCTGCAGTTTCATAAAGTTACATTGACTCAACTAGCCAGGTTCTTTGTCTGAGCACATTTGTAATCCAATTATTTTTAATTAAAACTTGTTTACGCAGCTGTGAATAAGCTGAAAAATCTATTGAAAATAATAATTTAGCCAAAAAGTAAAATAAAAAGTGAAACCGGACAGAACAAAGGTTGGTCAACCCCTGAAGAGAGTTTATATTTGAAATTCGACTTCGAGCGTATGTAATAGTTTCTCCGTGTGCTGTACTTTACTGAATTTAGTGGGGATGAACATTCTGCTGCGAATGCGGTGAGAGCGCGGAAAGCGCAGAGCACGTGCTCTTTGACTGCCCGCTCGAGGTGGCAAATCGAGGGCTAGCTGATAGGAATTTAGCTATGGTAGGGCTAGCATGGCCAAAGAGCCTAGAGGAAATCGGGTAAGTGGCTGAGCAGAAGACGTTCTGGACAGCCTTTAAAGAATTTGCGGGAAGGATCGCGAGATTAGATGGCGATAACCGCGCGTAAATCGATGGAGCGGAGGATTGGAAAACTTTAGATTATGATTTCGCATGAAAATGATATATATGAGCAGGATACTCCTAAAACCTATTAAAAAAGAAAAGAAATAACCATGCACGATAAACCTCCAGAAGAGTAAAACAATCTCTATCTTACTTTATACGCGCGGAAAATCGGAATCGGGAATAAACAAAAACAAATAAATAATAACAAAATAAATTAGAAAACTCTAACTAAATTAAATTAATAAACTAATCAGAGAAATAAAATAGAGTGAAACCGCGCATCCCCCACAGGACTTAAAAGTGATAGTGATTGTGACCCCTAGAACGCTTAGTGCATACCCACAAGGACTTTAGCAGTGCATATTATCCATTTCCCCTAGCAGTAAGTTACAAATAAATGTAGGCAGATGACCAGATCTTCGGATCTTCGGTACGGACAAATTTGTTGCGGCTGTACTCGCATAAGCATTGATTTATATTAACAAACAGATTTTGCAATAATCTTGAACTAGCACGTTCTAGTGGAATGGCGCTAACTGACATAATGCTTATGCGAGTGCATCTGAAAATTTGGATGAAGCTGTTTGCTATTTTGTGCACTGCTATGTGCTTAATGCTTATTTAGATATTTATTTGTATTTATTTTATATTAATATATTACATTTATAATTTTACATTTATTTATATTTATATTTTACATTAATTTTATATTTATTTATTATTGCATGTACTTTATTATCTTGTGGCTTGATTTGCCTTTTTTTTTTGTTGTTTTTGGTTGCAGTATCTATAGGAAGGAAGGTTGTAATTGTGAAGATTGTATTTATAATAAAAATCAGCAAGAGAATGATAGGGAAGCTAGAGATGGATTTAAGCTAAAGATCAAATAAATTACTTAGACCAGGGAGAACGAATTAGTAGATTTATACAGCAGGTAAAATAGCTGGGTTCACTATTAAAATATTTGGCGAATGCGTAGAAATTTGAATCCATTTTAATATTAGTTAGCTAGATTTGGATAGTTTTAAGACGACCCTTCAAGTCGCACCGGTAAGCAAAGCTGACAGCTACTATCCGGTATTACGGATCCCTCTACTTCCATTTTTACTTGTTGATTAGAAATTCTTCAAGATCAGCGCTAGGGATACCATTATTTAAATCCTATTTTTAGTGTTAGTTTCAGTTTGTACATTTTTATTTAGAATCGATTAATTTGAAGTCAGATTTAATTTGAAGAACGTTTATTTAGCGTTTAAACCCAATGTTGTACCTTCGGGTAGAGCATTGAGGACGTGGTCGCAAGTATAGCGGCCCTTGTTCACATTATAAGTGGACGAACATTTATAGTATTTCATATTTCATGTAAAGGTTGAAATGGTTATTGTACAAGACAGATTTTAAGCATACTCCATTCAAAGGAAACGTTTAACAGCAACTATATTCTGTTTACGCTAATTTTGCGGCTACGTCATTTAGTAACTTAAGGTAGACAAATTAAGGTAAATAAATGTCCCTGAATTTCTATATAATTTTATTAAATATAATTAGCATAAAGTCGGGTACGAACTCTGCAGTTAGCACGAGAAGATGATAGGTTTGTTGTTTACATGGTTAACTAACAAGTAGATAAAGGGAAGACGCCACTACCTCTAATATTCCTATATAGAAACGTAGCAATACACAAAAGGGAGGTAGAAATCCTTATGTTCAGGATAACAAAACGTACATCCCGAGAACACTCGATAGCGGTTCTCACTAAAAAGGACTACACTTGAAAATGAAAATTACAGTTATTAAATATAACGGAATGTCCATTTGTAGATTGTAAAAGAATAAAGAGTTGGTGGGGCCAATTACAGATTATGGACATGAATATGACGGAAGAGAATAGGTTGAGTACAAGGTCTGGACGTGTATATGGCATTGAGAGTGTAAGGCAACCAAGAATGGATGCAACGCAAGCGGAAAGGGAGCAGCAGGTAGAACCAGAGACCGTGTTGGTGGAAGGGTCAACCAGGAGCCCTGAAACAACTGGGAACAGTCATGATGCGATGATGAAGGTTTTGATTAATTTTCAGAAGGAGATGCAGATATCACAGACGGAGATGCAAGGCTCCTTGGCGAAAACACAGGCGGAGATGCAGAAAACACAGCGGCAGAAGCAAGACTCCTTGTCGGAAATGCTGGCAGCACAAAGGAAAATGCAGAAGGAGATGCAAGGTTTCTTGGCGGAAATGCAGAACTCACGGGTCTCAGCTATCGTTAGTAAGGAAAGATATAATAATTAAACACCTGGAGATACTTAGAGGAAAGATTTTTAAAATAAAGAAGATAAGCTTATGGTCAGCGATGAATAAAACGTTATCGGAAATAAATAGGGTTGTTAGATTATCAATATCAATAGGGGAAACTAGGCTGGGAGATCTAGAATTTTTGATAGTAAAGAATTTGGGGGTCGATTTTATAGTGGGAATTGATGTAATACAGGATATGGGTGTGATTATTGATGGAAGAGAAAAGACGATACAGATAAATGATATTAAGAAACATTGGGTGGTGCCTACGGAGAGTATAGAAAAAGGAATGGTAATATGATTATGGATAAGTTAGGAAATGGGAGAGAAAGGATTAGCAATTATGAAAGTATAGTAGGGATAAAGTTATGCAGCATTTTTAAACAGATTATGATACAGGATCAGATAGGGATAATTAAGAATGAAACTAAGGAACAATTGGGGATATGTTCGAGCAGTACACAGGGTTATGGGACGACCAGCCTAGGTTTGCTACAGAATATGTGCATCGGTTAGAAGTAAATGAGGAAACAAGTTTTAACAGTAAGGTATATCCGATACCATATTATATGGGAGAGCGTGGAAAGAAAGAGTTTAACAATATATTAGGGATAGAATCATTGAACCAGCGAAGACTTTGTACGTTAATCCAATCGTTGTTGTACCCAAGGCTGACAAAAGTAGTATTAGGATTTGTTTAGACGCACGAAAATTGAACTCTATAACTAAGCCTCAATACGAGCAACTGCAACCATTTGAAAACTTAATGTATAAAATTAATGACAAACGAGTATTTAGTAAATTAGATTTGAAGAACTCCTTTTGGCTTATACCACTGCACCAGGATAGTCGGAAATACACAGGGTTTAGCATTGAAGGCGAAATATATAGATCTAGAGTAGTGCCTTATGGATTATCGACAGCATCAGCAGCATTGGTTAGAGCAATGCAGAAATTACTAAATCAATACGAAAGCTTTTGCACACACTATGTCGACGACATTTTAATCTTTTCTAGGGATGAAAACGAGCTCTTAGAACATTTAAGACAAGTTTTACACAAACTAGTCGATGGGAGACTAAAACTGAACATTAATAAATGTGAATTTTTCAAGACGAGGGTAAAGTATCTAGGTTTCATAATAGAGATTGACGGCATAAAGATTAGCGAGAAACGTTTAGACGAACTAAAGAATTTAAAACAGCCCAAAAACTTGAGGAATTTAAGGAGATTTTTAGGGGTTCTGAATTATTATAAGAGGTTCATTCTGGGTTACTCTGACTTGTGTGTACCATTACTGGAACTATTAAAGAAAAATGAGAAAGGAAAATGGACGAAAGCAAGGGAAGATGCTTTTCAGGAGTCAAAAGCTGTATTTTATCAGGAATTAGTACTACGATATCCAAACTTTCAGGAAAAATTTATTTTAAGAACAGACGCATCGAATTTCGCAATAGGAGCAGAATTGGTATAGCCTCAGGATTGTGTAAAAGTGCCAATATGTTTTATTTCAAGGATTGTGAAACAAGGTACTCAATAGCAGAGAAGGAAATGCTTGCTATCGTGTATTCGGTGAAAAAATTTCATTCGTTGGGGAATAGATTTTTGATTGAAACTGACAATTCTGTGATTTTATTTTTAAAGAAAAAAGAGTTTTTGAACAGCCGTTTATATAGGTGGGCGTTAACACTACAAGAATATGACTTTGACATTAGGCACATGCCAGGGAAAGATAACGTGAGTGCAAACTTTTTTTGTAGAAAGGACAACATGCCGGGGGGTGAAGAAAAAATGCGATTTTTAGTGGCATTGCAGACATTTAGGGACGAAGGTAGATGGACAAACCAGAAATTTATTAACATGCAACAACAGCGAGGACATTATGACCATTCGGACTAAATTAGATGAGCAAAATGGGGCTGAATATAGAGGTTTTAAGGTAATGAATAACTTTTTGGTAAAACGTATTGGGGACGAAGACTTATTAGTAATATCGAAGGAGATGGCGTTAAAAAAGATAGTAGAAATTCACAGAACATACGGACACATTGGAATTCGAAAGACTTTTTTATTATTTAGGGAGACTTTTTACACTAAAAATGACATTTCTTTGGTAAATGACTGCATAAATAGTTGTAGGACATGCTTATTAGGAAAGGATAAAAACATGACGTTACAAAACACTCACATGGCAATTTATACAGAAAGACCACTGGACATAGCAGCAGTCGACTATGTAAGTAACTTGATATCAGAACATAACGGATATAAACACATTTTGGTGATGGTGGACATTTTTTCAGAGTACGTATAATTATACCCTGGCAGAAACTGCAACACGAGACATGTTTTGACCAGCATAAGAAAGTACACTAAGGAGACAGGGGTGAAGAAAAAGATATTGATGGACATCGCCACTTATTTTAATAATAAAAAGGTGATTGATAAATTAAGGGGGAAGGTATAAAAGTTGGGTTCTGTAGTATATGACATCCACAAGCAAATCCCTGTAAACGTTACATTAAGGAAGTTATAAAGTACTTGAGAATATCTGTTGAGGGACAGCATAATAATTGGGTCCGAAATTTACCGCCAATAGAAAATTATATAAATTATGTACAGAGTTCAGTGACGAAGGTTTGTCCAGTGACGTTAATGAAAGGGGTGATACCAGCAAGATTCTGGCGAGATCAGAATGAGGTGGAGGACATTGAGAGTTTACTAGAACAGGCATGAGTTAGGGCAGAGACTAAACAACGTAGGGAGGTCAAAAAACGATGTAGACGTAATAAAAGACAGACAAATTTTCAGATTGGGGATTTAGTTATCGTTAAAAGGTTAAGAGTTTCGAACTGGAGTAGGAACATTTGTACAAAATTATTATTTCCGTATGAAGGACCCTATCAAATAAGACAAATTTTCGCCAATGGCAGTACTTTTGAGCTTGAAAATGAAAGGGGTGAATGTCGCGGACGATTTCATTTGGAACATTTGTACCCATTCATACAATAAATACACATACACATTATATATAACAAGGTATTAGTAAATTACAGGCGTTATTAATCGTTTCTACACATATCTACAAGAGTTAAAACTAGTATTATTATTCATATTAAAATTTTGACATTTGTCAAACTAAAGTCATTATCTTAAAACTTATGGTTAGTAGTGATTTAATAAAATAAATATAAGCTTGTTACAATCATTGACACTGTTTAGAAGAAATAAAATGTTAAATTTATTTTATGAAATCAGATGGGGCGTATAAGATATTATAAAATGATTTAAAAGATATCTGAGGATAAACGCATTAATTTACCACTCCTATCAATGTTTTCTAAATTTAAAACACTACAATAAACTGAGGATTGATAAATAATTACTTGTTAAACTAGGCTTAAATGCTACTTACTGGTGGTGAAGCGTTTGAGATTTAAAAGAAGTGTTTTGGTTAACTGTTATTCAATAAAACGTTTATCTAATGTAATTCCAACTGAATAAGCTTCGGTTGATTGTAAATTTCATGTTACCTGTTTGATGGATACTCTATTTCATTAATTAATTAATGTACCATAATACCTGTAAAAGAATTTATTTTAGCATGTTTAGTTAGCATAAGGTAATTGTAAGATTTGTGGAATCTCAACCAATAATAATTAGTATAAGTGACACAAGTATCTGTTCCAAAATAGGAAGTATACATAATAATAATGGATCAATCAATGAGTGTAGTTCTTAAACATTTTGTAAATACAGTATTGCCCGAAATAAACAGTACTGAAATTGTAATTGTTTTGTATATTTAAAAAATACATATTATTGACACTTTATTATATGTTCTAAATGTGCACCTCCTCGTTCGAGACAGACTTCATAACGATGTTCTAAGTTTCTGGTCATGTTATTGAATAAGGGTTGTCTCAGGGCTGCGAAGAAGACTCTAACGGCATCCTTTAATTCATCGATGGTTTGTGGTGCCCGTTTGAAAACGGCATTTTAGCCATGCCCCAAATGTATGCGTCTGGAGGTGTGAGGTCTGGAGAATGTGAAGGATAAGGAAGTCAGTAAATCGTGATATGAATTTGCTTGGAAAATGTTCTTGAAGAAATTGACGAATTGCGGCAGCAGTATGGCAAGTTGCCCCGTCCTGCTGAAAAAATTGGTTTCGAAATGCCAAGTTACGTGCACGACAGAATTGACGTAGATCAGGGATAAATCGTGTTAAAATTTGTCTGTACCTCTGTTGATTAAGTGTGACTTGCCTACCATTCTCTTCGATAAAGTACGGACCAATGATTCCGTGTCCGGAAACAGCACACCAGACACTCACTTTTCACTATGTAAAGGAACCTCTTGAACCTCATCGGGTCTGGCAAAGCCCAGAAATCGATTTGTGCGACGATTCACATAGCCTGACAAGTGAAAATGTGCTTCGTCTGAAAACCAAACATTTTCAAAAATTCAGGTTTTTCATACTGTAACGCGAGAATTCTGGCGCAATATTCCACTCTACTGCGATAATCCCGAGGATGTAGTTGTTGATGTACCTGAATCACATACGAAAATGTACCCAGCTCCTTCAGGATTCTTTGAAAGGAAGTTCTTTTAAATCAAGTTGTAACGCTGTCCTTGCCTGGCTGACTTTCGGATTTTCTAAGATTTGCTCAAAAACGTTCATGGTTATTGTTGTTGTTAACTGTCCTGGGACGCCCCGAGTTTCCTTTTCGTTGGCACAATACACTACCTGTATTTCTAAACTTTTCAATAACCTTCAAAATTACAGCATTACTTGGAGAACGTTTATTAAACCTTTGTGTGAATTGATCAGACACGTATAGCAAACTTGCACCATTACGTCGGCCGATTCCGTATGAACGAAAATAATGCTCTACCAGAAACACTTTCTCCTCTGTACTTAACACCATTTTTAACAATTAGGCCCTACTAATTACTTGTTTGAGGTTTACTTGACAGGTCTATACTAGCTAACTTGAGTGTGACAGCGCACGCATAAAAACACCGACAACTTAGTTTCAGTACTGTTTATTTCGGGCAATACTGTAGTAGGCAAGTTATAATTTTTGAGACAATCTCCTAGGCGATAAGTGTTTAGAAAATAAGTTAAGTTGATTTTGAAAATTTTGGGTAATAAGATGTTTTGCTATGGCGCTTGTTATTGAATTAAAAAAAAATATATCTATTTGAAATTTATCCTTTTTGTTTGACCATCGTAACATTGGAGCTATATAAAGAATTTAACATTTGTGCAAAACTATTAGTGCATCATATAAGTAACGAAGGTTTTATACAACCATGTGCAGTTAAGAAGAGTGATTCCCGTTAAAGCAAACAAACGGTCATCTTTAGCGTTGGTGAAGAATAGCATCAGTAAGCTTCGAATATTTTGCAGTGGTCTCCCAGTCTAACAGGACAAAGTTTTGCGCATATGTGGTCGTGTATTACAAGAATACATATTCATATAGCGGATTCAAAGTATACTGTTTCTGAGTTATTATTTTAGTAGTCCTAGAACATAAAATAGAGTGAATCTAATAAAAACATAAAATTAAAACTTATTTTCTGCAGGTATTAACTGCAATCGTCCACAAGACGATTTTGTTTTATCATTGAAGAGGTCCATATGAGCAACTCAAGCACTTTCGGTGAAATTACAGGTATTTGAAATAAATCCTTGTATAAGCACCATTTAAAGATATTTGTTAGTAATTTGAATCTCAAACGTTTATCTAAATTATACATTTGCGATTATGTTTATCAATCTTTGAACATAATAACGCCACATCTGCACTGCGAGAGGTTAAGTGATACTAACTAGACGACGCTTTATGTGGAAGTTGTTAATGTGCCTGTAAGACGACCTGAGCCTACGTTTTCTTACAGAGTAGAAATATCTTCATATAATAATCCTGAGTGAGTTTCAAAAGCTGTGGCATAAATAAACACAATTTGTCCTTTATTTAATTTTACAGAAATACAGAAGTTTAGTAATGTTTGCATAGTGTTTAAATATAATATACACGTAATTAAGGTTGCGGTACTATCAGGAAAAATTACCGCTATTTCTAAATATTTGAAAGGCCGAAACCATTTTTTTTATCTGTGCAATCATTTATTCTTTAACTCTTTGATTTTAATTATATTCTTCATTTAGAATAATATATATATATATATATATATATATATATATATACATATATTGCTATGATAAGGGGTTATTTAGGGGTATATTAAGTCATAATGGTTACACAATACATGTAAATAGCACTAGGAGTTAGAAAACCTCATTTATTTAGCAATAAAAATACGTAATTTGCATATTATACAAAGAGCAAACATTTAACACCCTGTATAAAGATCGCAGTTGACTTTAATTAATGCCGGGAAGCATATCATTCAATAATAAACACACATTCAGCAAAAGAAATAACTCTACACACGCAATCAAGCTTGTCTTAAACCAAGAGTATTCATAAATTGTAAATTGATACGCGTTAAATGCAGTAAAAAGCTAGAAAATCATAATACAATTTACACTAAACATGGGATAGTGAAAGCAGATAGCATAGTGTCCTGATAAGAAACGCATCCTTCGAAATAAATACGCTTTGGAAACGCAAGAATGCATACAGAAATGTGTTAATTTACGTCACTTTGTCTACGTGATTTTCTACATGAAGTCAATACAAATCCCAAAGTATTATCTACACAAGCATAAGCCATAAGTAAAATTACGTGCCAAGTCAAATTAGAAATTCTTATAACATCAAAACACACGGTCTAAATACAAACTAAAAATTCCCTGGTATCTACGTGACCAAGGAATCGTTCCGACAAGGTTGTGTCAGAGATATACCTGTAAAAAACCTAAATATTTAAAACAACCGATGGTTGGTCGTAAACTTTGAACAACAGTTCAAATAACCAACGAATTTTTAAATGAGGCTTACACTATATAACGGGCGAGTTTGATAGCGGCAGTTTTAGTTTGCATTACTCATACTCAAGAATTTTCGCGTCGAATAAATATTTAAATGAAATGATCAAAATTTTGTGAAAAGTGGTGTTAATAAAATTTTAAAATAAATTACAGTGAAAATATATGAGACAAGCTTATTCGTTTGCTGGAGAACGTGAGTAGAAGTTTATTAATGAATTTAGGTTAAATATTTATAATGTAGGGCTCTAAGAGACAGCACGAAATGTAAGTGACAGTATGAAATCTAAGTGAGGATCTAAGTGAGGTTACAAGGAACTAAGTGACATTACGTAAATTGAAGAGACATTACCAAAATTTAAGGGAACTAACATTAAGAAAGCTAAGGGAGATTAAGAAAATACTACATCATTGATTAAACGGGGTAAAACTTTGAGACTAAATAAATTGAATGGAGCATCACAACTGAATGCGATATCGGGGTACTGATCCACATCACGCAGCAGAAAGACGCACAAGTAAAACTACAGGTCAGAGCTTCTAGCATAAGGCATTATTTTCTATTTATTATTTTTGAACATTGATCATATTCTATACTTGAGTATTTTATGTAAAGAGTCATCAAATATTTATTTCATACGTGAAAAATTTCGTAAAAAGGGCAAAATCTTGAACGTTCGGAGAAATTTCCAGTAGAGTACAACGTCCTTTTGCTGACTTTAAAATAAGAAAAGGGAGCTTTAATTTTTGGAGATAAACAATTTAAAATTTATTGTTATTTGTAGGGATGGACTCGGGCCGGGCCGGGCCGGGCTTTTAATAAGCCCGGCTCGGCCCGATGCAGAAAGGTAACCGGCCCGGCCCGAGGCCCGACCCGAAATGAAAATTGACGGCGGGCCGGGCCGAAATTTCGGGCCGGCCCGACTTTCATTTAGCAAATGAGAAAATATTTTTTTCTGTTGTGTTCAACAAGTAACTATCACTCATTTATTTAATTTAAGAGTATAATGATTTTGAATTACAATCAAGATACTTGTGGAACATACCGTAGTATAACATTCGATTTTTGATTCTGCTACGTACCTAAACGTAGCCGGAAGAAAAGTAAATACCAGGCTAACTATTAAACGCGCAGAGTGGGGAGGATTCGCCTACATCCCAAAAAGAAACAAAAAACACTTCGCCCACAATTATCTATTAACAAATAAAAATAAATAATGGATTCTGTACAAACAAGCAAGAGCAATAAATTAAGCGTTACTATTTCAAAGCAAACAGTTAGGTAATATGAGCAATTTAGTACATTAGATACGAAGTGCGCATCTCGTATTTACACAAAATAAAATTAATCAGTAGAAAATAAACCCGTGAGAGCTTTCGTCAAGCGTTTTTAAAGTTTCACCTAATACTTTTTGTAAAATAACTAATTAGTAGGAAAAAATTAACGTGTGGGAGCTTTTGTCAGACATCTTTTAAATCGTACATAGTACCGTTTGTAAAATAAACCAATCAGTGCAAAGGAATAAGCGTGTGTCTGTCCAATATTTTTAACACATGTACATCACACATGTAGAGCGATAATATCGATTAGCAGCAACGTACAATAGTTCTACAATGTGACGTTTCTTGTCACATAACTACACCAAACGTTAATACGGAATATCCCATTGACACACACAAACGAAAAAGAGTTGCATACCTGTAGGTGTCCGGATACTTAGCTCGAAAACCGTCGGGGGTGAGTCAACGCAGAAACGTTGCGGTATTCAGGATCCCGACACGGCCGACAGCTTGAAAAATGGCAGGTGAGCATTTTTCACAAAATTACGCCCTCGTTCGGATGAGAGGTTAAATGGAGGTCCCGTGTGTGAGTGTTGTCACGCACGTTAAAGATCCCTACCTTGTCTGGAACGGCAAGGGTTCGGCAAAATTATAAATTCCAGGCAACAAAAAACTCGCCTCCTGGCCAATGTAGTACCGACGGGTGGAGCATTGGAAATATAAATGAATGGTATTCAGGATCCATTCACCCTACCATCGTAACTACAGCAACGATCTACGGACAAAAGCAGTTGGTCTACAGAAAGGAAGAACCCATTTGGCCTCCAGCTAAAAAAAGCAATCCACGCAAGACACCTAGTTGTCGAACAGAAAATAAACAGACGTGCATTGCTTTTGAAATAAGGTGACGAATAGTGTAGAAAATATATCGACGCACAAGCTGTAGAAGCAAATTTAACAATGGTTCAAATAACATGATTTCGAACTGCATATCCTCCCTTATCGAAGCGCGATTAAAACTGGAAAACCCGTGTTTTATCGGATAGTGAGCGACCTTATTTCAACAAGTCTTTACATTGAAACAATAGAAAAAACCATTATAGGCGGTCGTAATGTATACCAAGATAACGGGTACCTGAAACACGATATAACTATTTAGTTGTTGCATAAACTTGTCGTTTCAAAGCAACTATATTTAAGTTGAGGAATTTATTCGAGAGCGTGTTTATTATTAATTATGTTGAAGGATTTAACAGTAGAAACAGAATTTATTCGAGCGGGTATTGAATTAGTAAAGCAGAAAAATAGGGTAATTAATTTATGCTGAAAATAAACGTAACAATTCTTTAAAAAATCCTATAAATAGATAACAAAGGTACAATATGTTTAGCAATTTTCAATGTTTATAAAATTGTACGCTTAACGTACCTTATAACCTTTATAATAAATTTGCGTCCGCATTATTTTGTCGTTCCTACTTCAAAATTTTTTGCTAAAATTACCTACTTGAAATTAGAGAGTTATTGCAAACTCCTTCCAAGCAGACTTTATTAAAAGAATCTTCAAATAAAGTATCCTATTTTAAAAGTTTGCATCCCATCTAAAGGAGTGTTAATGCAAATGTTTTTCCTTTACTCTTTATTCTGACATATATTTTTAGTATTCTATATTTATAGGTTATGTTTTAAAAATGAATAAAGCAGTAATCTCTTTTGTGATAAGGTAACCTATAATACATGTTTAACTATATTGGAAAAAATCAAAGAAATTGTATTCACACAAAGATGAATCGCTTTTTATTATTTGAGTCTTTCATTTCCCACTGATACGATAACATTTGTATGTGTTGTCAAAGTGTTTTCACGGAATACTTTTCGAGTTTACTTCAAAACAATGTTTTTACTTCTTCCCAAGCATATAGCATATCTGTTTTCAAAAGGATTTTTACAGCTTACTTCTAGGAAAAGCATTACAAAACAGCATCCTCGTATTTAGAGCGGTGACGTTTTATATCTTTTTCGTGTTATAAACTTGGACATTGTATTTCTAAATTTAATTACAGAAACAACACTACAAAAAACCATTTATTTCGCTATATTTATACAAAAGACAGACAATTAAATGTAAGTTTGTACGTTAGGCATTTGGCATATGTCAAAATTAAGGCGCCTTAAATAAAAGCATTCCCTGCCTGTATTTAAATTAAATAAAGGTGTCCTGTTTTTTAATAAAGTACAAACGTTAAAGGTACAATTGCGCATGTGTAAATGTCAAATAAGAGAAAACTTTATTAAAAAAATGGTAAAATGAACGTTGCAATAACTCTCTAGTGTTTTAGGTGGTAGACATAAATTATACACGCGATTGATAATATCGACGTTCACCGCATGATTGAAATTTGAAGTATATACATATACATAATATAAATCGTGCAAACTTTTGAATTATGAATAAATCACCTAGTGTGATGTTCCTGGGCATTTTTAACTTGCCTAAAGTACAACATGAGGAACATTAAGTAGGACTAGAAAAAAATATTCGGTATAAGAAGTGAGTTATATCACGTCTCCTTTACACTAAACAAGACGAAAAACTAATTATTAATGGGTTCATGAAGACACTACGTAAAAATATAATTAAGAACGTTTACTTCCTCAACGTGAGATAGAAGTGAAGGGACGATGGAGTATCGTGCGCTTTTTCGGCCCGATAAGTTCGAGCCAGCCCGAGTCGTTTGGCCCGGCCCGGCCCGAAAAAAGATAGTAACATTAAGGAGACACATTATTTGTATGAACCCTATCAGCTTCCAGATCTGAACATTTTACAGATGGCAAATAAAGTGTTAAAATACTTATTTCGACCTAAAAGCATTAATGTACTATTTGTGTTAACTGTCAATTTGGTATAAACCTGGTAATAAAGGTGATCAATTTATACATGTGTATGCTAAAATCATATGACCTATCTTCAACTTCAATAAATATTTAGTGGAACAAACAATTTAGTTATTCAAAAACAATTTTTTAAGAGAATAGCTTGTTCTACAGTGTATGATACTTTCTTTGAAAAGAAATTTATCAAGGGTTAAGAATCTAGTTCGTTACACAACTAATAAGCAACTAAGCATGAAATTTCAAAACATTGAAAATTAAATTTTGTACCTAAGTTTATTCAATATTTCAATTAAATGAGGTAATAAATCTGCATTAACATATTTGTAACACTTTAGATTACAAACACGATACAATTGGCCATAAGACTTAGCTTACTGGATTAATGGGAATAAACGATTAGCGTTAAAATTACTTAAGGAAACAGCAATGATAAGAAAACGAACTCAATCTTGAGCGATCAACGATGCTTACGGCTAACACATTTAGGCTTTCATTTAATAATCAGCGAGTACTTGATGTATCAGACGTATCTAAAACGATATTACAACCAACAGCTGTACCAACATTAACTAATCGTTGAATTATCTTCCTAACTTAGTGCATCAGCGAAGTGATCAACAAAACTAAACAGCTTTTATTCAATTCAGAGGGCAATTCTGAAATTACACGCCCTCCGAAAAAACTGAATATCTGCGGGAGGTCTAAAAAAGATACCTATGGTTCATTAATATTCATTCCGGAAACACGTTCGTTATTGGCGTAGGCGTGAAGACAAACTCCTACCATTGAGTTTAAAACAACACAGAAATGTTTATATAATGCGTTATAGGGTCTAAATATAACACAATTCACAATACGTATAAGTACAGCTTTAAAAACTTATAATCTGTGCAATGGTAATTATAGGACCTAAAAGAATATGATAATTCAGATCAAAAATATTACAAATTAAGGAGTGCGGCAGTTATATTTGCTGCAATAAAATTAAATTAGTATTCAAACATCGAATATGCAAATCACAAATCTCTTATAAGTACACCCTGAGTGGTCCTTTGTGTAAGGAGTTCTACTTTGCAATTTTTACTAAATCTATATGCTTTCAGATACTGGCTGTGATCCACGTAAGTTTCCTTACGCAGACACTGATTACCATACCTACCGAATTAAATGTTACGTTTATCATGAGGTCATTAACAAGTTTTTCATAAATTTGGTACTAATAATAATTCCATAGATTATAGATTTGATACTCTTTAAGTAATGCACGTCGGGTTTAATGAAAGATGAAAATTTCTAGATCACAACAAAGTGTGTAGGTTTTGAGGTCTAAAATGTAGCATTTATAGTTGAAAATATTATTGTGCTCTTTTAATACATGCATATTAAACGTTGATACACTGGAAACTAAGTCTCAGCAAATTCAATTGCAGGGATATTTTGTTACCTCCCTTGTTAGAAACTATTTATGTACAGTACAAATGTAGCTCTGTAAATTATTCCATATTTAGTCTAAATTATAAAGTTTGAATCCCATGCTATTTTCCAAATAATTCAAACTTTACAATGAAGTTTTGCTACTAAAGTTTCGAAATATACAACGCACGAATTCGTCCCACCAAAAATCATTTTTAAACGCTCGGCATTTGTTTACTGCTATATATTTGGAGCTAACTTAATTAAAGAATTTTCTACAGTATTTCATACACAAACTCGTAATTCTCTATAATTAAAAAATGTAGCTAAAGCGTTTATGAGTTTCCAAGGTAGAATGTACGTCACTCCTAAACGAGGTTTCAGAAATATTATTAAGCTACCTAGCCTGTGATAGATTAATATTTCTAAATTAAGAGGTAGGTTGAGCGAATTGAAATAAGAAGGAATACTGCGGAAGAAGTAATTGAATATTCGTTAAGTAACTCGCCATTATCTTAGTAGCAAGCTTGTAAGTGAAGATACGTTTTTACTGGGCTAAACTACAGCGTTATGTTTGCATGTGAACAAAATCCTTGACAAATATCATGAATTATGTAATTTTTAAAAGTACTGTGTTAAAAGTAATCTTTCACTGCTAGCTGACAGAAAACACCAGCTGGTAGTAAACTCTTGCAACAACTTGCCGTATATTTTAAAATTCACACCATCCTATATAAATTCCATTAAACCCATTTTACTTTTGACTTGAGATTCTTTATTGCTTCTATAAATTTTATATGGGTTTGTGCTGCAGAAAAAAGTTGAAACATACTATGCAAATCTGGGTCTTCATTTCATTAGGCAAAAATGTCCGCTATATAGAAATGCGTTTAGTTTCTCACCAACATAAAAATAGCTTCAATTAGATTTCAATTATCAACGTAGTTCAGATGGAAGTAAATATTCCCAAGCTACATACAGACTTAGTTTATTATAATCCCTTCTTTCGTTTGGACGGAAATTTCTGATTGCAAACAAAATATATCGACATATCAAAGATTATTACAAAATAGTATATTTCATATTAAGGGACGTAAGTAGGATTTACGGTGACAAGACGGTTTGCAGTCTGAGCAAAGCGGGGGCTGCAAAATGTCGAGGCACCGTAAATCCCTTACGTCCAGCGGTATGTATATTATTCTTTTCCCTACCTCTAAATTCAAAATCATTAAAAATGCCTTTAAATTAAGTTAAAATTCAAATGAGAATAGAGAATTATTTAATGTAGGCTTAGGCCCGTAACCAAGGATTTGTAACCATGGCTTCTTTAATTTGGATGACAATCACTTACAGCCCAAGGGAAGTAAGTAAAAATTTACGTCCCGCTTCACAGCCATCCTAGTAAATGCAACTTACGGAAGGCCGTCTCAGTGACGTAAATGTCACTTACGGCTAAGGTAGGGAAAAACTCTTTATCTCGTTAGGTTAAATTCAAAATTCATACCTTCGTTTTATTAATAAAACTAAGTTTAGTGAATTCATCCAGAGAATCTAACGGTAAGTATACTCTGCGCCAGTAGCAAAAAACATGTAATTTGATTTCTGTGATTTTTGGTTTTCCGTAGATATGTTGTAACATGTTTAATTTGTTCAGTATTTATTCGCATTGAATTACGAGGATAATGCGCTAAGCGTGCCTTATTCTTTATTAAGGTTTCATATGGTACATAACGGAACGCTTCGTTTTAATAATCTTCTTATAGTAAAATATCTGTGTGACTTAAAGTTATTTCGTCAAGATCTCTAGCTGTTTCTTTCGTATTTCCCCACCTCTAACGTCGCTATCATTCGGTTCTCGCTTTGTCGAGTTAGTCGCTCCCCAGCAACCGACTTATCAAAATGTATTCCCGGCTAGAGGCATGCGACCTTAGGTTGAACTATTTGTGTGAGCGGGTCAGGTCGTGCTAGACCTGAAACAATTTTGATAACTTCTACTAACGGTTTGTAAATTATACATTTTACGAACTAATTTAATTTGGTTTCATTTATTTAGCGCGTCAACAAAGAATTCGCCTACGAGGAACGATAGATAAGGTACAAGTGAAGATTTTGGTTTTGATTGCAGTCGTCTCAAGTTTGAAATGGCTTGTAGCATTGTTTGGAGCTTATAAATTTCCGTCCAGATTTGTCTTGGAGAAACAGAGGCAGTTTGGTTCGTTATTACATATAAGAAATTTTTGCATGTGTTTTGAATGTCGTTAAAATTTGACAAACAGACTATCATATAAAAAGCACGAAAAGTTGCTATCATGTTTACGAACATATAATCTGTTTCATTCTCAATTATTGTTGAACTGGTTTTACAAGCCGTAGAAAGAAATTTTGTCAAGTTAGGTTTATATAATTGCAAGCTTTGTTCCATTTGAACTTCAGATAAATTTCAAGGTATATTTTCGACGTCATACTTTTTTGTGTTGTAGCGCATTTGACAGATGTTGCCGTGAAAGCAGATGCTTCGTGCAGCTTTCATAAAATTTAAATTAAACATTCTTCAATCTTGTAATTAGCTTTTATTTACAGATAAATTATAAAATCTAAGTATGAAGAAACGTTAGTTCAATGCATTGTGGTTACAAATTATTTTGATCAAATATTTAAAACAAGTTTATGTTTAGAGAGCAGTCTTTTGCTTTAAAAAGACAAAAATTTTGACTCTGTTATAAATGTTATTGTTGAATTTTTTTTTACCTGTTAAAGAGTTTTGAAATTTTAAAAGAAAGTTTTTTTACTTCAGTAAACAATTAGTTAAACCTTGAGATTTTTATTTTGGTCAAATGCGATCAAATCCGATAACATTAAGGTAGAATTTTTGAGTAATAATTTTGTGCCAATATCATATTGGATATACATTTTTTATTTTTGATACTTTTATAGGACACAAATGGTGTTCTACATTTTTATTTATTTAATCTTTGTAATTTCTTACAGGAGCTGCGTCTTATTTTTATAAGACAGGTTTTTGTTAACGAAGGCGATCGTTTTATCTTTGGGTTTCCACGTCCGCCCTTAGAATTGTGCTTTGCTCTTATCGTGATTATCTCAGGACTTGGTGGAGCCTATTTAACTTAGTTTAGCTTTGGTTTGCAAACAAAATTCGACTCCCCCTCCCACTTCTTATTGCTCTACCCAGGAATAGACCCCTAGCTATGTCGGAAGATTTTCGTTCACTGGCGCCCATTTAGAAAATTAAGTTTCACTAGCGCCCATCATCATACAACAACAAGAAAAATTCGTAACACTGGCGTCCAAACCATCATCAAAAGAAAAACAACAAAAAAAACAAAAAAAGTTACAATGTTGGCAATAACGTCATTTATCTCTCTATGACGTCAAAAAGCCGCAGAATACTGTTTAATGTCATAAAATTAAAATAAAATAAACCGTATCTTAGCTATGTAAACGTTTTGGGAAGAAAAACACAGCAACTATAATATTCTTATCAAGAAAACCGTAAACGTTGGTAAATTGTAAAGTTGCGGATTTCTTTTTAAAACACCGCTGAGCATTCCTCATTCGTTTTTCATTGGTTCAGTGGTGCCCTGTATAATCGGGCATATATAAGCGGTTTAATTGTGTCGACATACCGTATTAAAGTAGTTGTTTTTATTGACTATGTTAGTGTGTGATACTTAAAAAATAGAATGGTTTATATAATAATTGTTTCAAGTTATGAAGTTACAACAGGGCTACAAACGTTTCACATCATACATAAAATATAACTTCTTGCCGTTTATTTCTCTAAACGAAGAAAATTTCACTCCAAGTAAAAATAACTATTAGATTTTTATAAATTCAAAAGTGGCTATTTAATTATGCGTTATTGTACCTGGAATATATGACAACAGGGCACCTAGTAATAATACTGCCAGTTATGCACCAGACATAGAATATATTGAATCAATTAATGAATTTATATACCTATCTAACACAGATTATCCACAAATACTGCATACTGAAACTACTACAAATGACATTATAATACAGGTCGAAGAGATCATCGTACGATCGAATCCTGAAATTGACGGCACGAATGAAGTTGAGAGCTTGCTAGAAGATAGATACGATGGGGCTTTTTCTTTGTGTCAAAATAGTCAAATAAAACTCAAATGGTAGTATCTCTTCAGAAGAAGTCATTCCTGTAGATCGCAATGAATCAAATCCCCCATTAACAAAAAAAGGCAATGTAAGAAAAAGGCGCACGCATGATACATCAAACACAGAAAGAAAAAAGAACAAAATTGAAGTATAGATAAAGCAGTATGCAGTTAAAGTAGTTGCATGATCAGATAAATGCATAAGAAAATGCAAGGATAAAATTTCTGATAACAGGCGCCTTGAAATTAATAAAAGATTCGTTGAAATGAACTGATCATAACAGAGGCAGTTTATTTTTGACAATACCTAACATCAAACATCGAAAAATGTGCGATTTCTGTAATAAGTGTTTTCTTCTTAAATTACAAAATTCGTCGCGTTTTCTAAACTGCTCGGGTTCCTAAAACGTATTTTGCCTGAAAATATCTCTGCTAAAACGTTTAAAAGAGTGTGAAGTGGCACCTCGTCCTGTAGTGCTGGTTTTTTATCTGACATTTTGGTCCTCCTCTAATTTCAATTCCCTCGCGATTAAACTGCGTACATCTTTTACTCTCATTCCAAACTGATATAGTGTTCCATCCCTAATACTCTAAGGCTTAATAAATCCCTAACTAAATATTTTGAATTTCGTTAATCTCTAAAATCTTTTATAATCATGCCATGAAACTAATCGTCTCTGCTAGCTACTAGAGTTACAGCTCGTCCTACAAGTTTGTTTAAAATTAGTCTCAAAAGCCAAGCATTTTGAGCTGGGTTGTTTTCGTCATAGAAGGTCTTTAAAAATGTTTCGCAAGCTGGTATAAATATTCCTCAAATTGTCTGATTTCCATCGTACTGCGGAATTGCATTTAGGTATAGTTTTTAATTGTTTCAATTATCTCAAATCTCAAAAATGTTCAATAAAATTTGGAGAATAAAAGTCAAAAATAGGTTGAAATATTTTTTAAAATTTTTTGTAAAATATTGTAACTGAAATTTAAACAAGGTACTCAAATAATCTTCATTATTCTGTATCAGGTTAGTTCCAAATAAAAAGTCAAAACCCACGAACAGGAAAACTTCTGCTTTTTGAAAGTTCCCTCGTCTTTTTGGAAAAAAAATTGCTATCGACCGGGCTAATTAAGTTTTCTTTTCTTAATGTTGGTTTTTTAAACGATTAATTATCAAATATAATTAATAAAATCTAAAATTTGTTATAACTTTTCGTTAAAATTAATTGTTGCTTAAAATTAAAAATACTTGTCTTTCTTACGGTAATGCTACTTGTTTGTTGTTGCAACATCTAATAACATAAATTAACGTGAAGTTGAAATTAATTTAAGAGCTTTCTCTTTGGCATGAACATTATTGTTCAATTTAAAAGACATACTTTATTAACATTTCCTAATTCTAATTTTATTAAGTTTTATTAAGTTGAGATTGGTAACGGAATTTCAAAGGGTGACTGGATTTCCCGCAGTAAAAAACGCATAGGCCAACACGAAGTTAAAATATTTTTCTAGGATCGTTGTTAAAATAATTATTTTGACAACGTCCTAGGTCATGGATCAAAACGTAAATAAAAACGAATTTAAAAACTATGAGTGGTTTAATTCCCAAAGAAGATGAGAAAAAATACCAAACCACAAGAAACATACAGGGAGTATAAAGTTAAAATACTTTTGCAAGTGCAGGTAGCTTCACACACGCCAGAGAGGTGGGGGAGGGTGCGTTGACATAATGTAGTGGCAACCTAGGTATATGGAGTAAATAGCTTGTAAGTTTACCGTACAAAGATATTGGATTCGTTTTTGGTTAAAGAAGCTGCTGTTTGTTAGGGAAGGGGAGTAATTAATGGAAAAATTGGCGTTATTGGATATCCTGAAATTAAGCAGTGAGTAGAATCGGCTTTTATGTTTAGATCTATTAATTATGTACAACTGATTTGAAATGGTAAATGTGTGCATTTAAGTAATAAAAAATTATTATTTTTTGACTTAGTGATGGAACTAGTGTATATTAATTTTAAATGTAAGTTGTATTAGCAAAAAAGTGATAATTCAGTATTTTTAATGAACATTGTTATAGTTAATTAAACTTTGGTATTGCGATGTATTGTTACAACGAATGTATTTAGAAATGGGATATGAAATGTTGTATAACTCTATCTGCAAAACTTGAACCATGGAATGATAAAAGTAGTTATGGAATTTTTTAGGATTTTTGTTAGTAATATCTTGCTAGTAGAATGCTACATTAGGTTTGTTCCTGTTTAAGATTAATGTATATATAATTAATTTTCAGGAATTTATTGTTTATAAAATTTATGTTTAGATAGAATTTTATTGGAAATTATTTATAATATAAGTCAAACTAGGCAAATCTTTGACAGGATATCTAGCTACCTCGTGACGGAGAGAGGCTTTTCTATTAAAATTTTTCTTTGATTATGCAAAAATTTACTATATGTTTAAGATACTTTAGAAAGAGATAAAATATAATGTGATAAATTCAGGAAACCAGAAGGAAGTAGACTTACTTGGAATAGCTGTCTACCGTGTTGAGGATAATATTGAAAAAATTGCTTATGCAGATGGTTTGACGCCCCTCAACTATGATAATAGAAAAAGCCTTTCAGGGCAAGTGATGATTGAAACGTAGTTATTTATTTCACCCGTTTCAGCCATTTCAAACGTTTTATTATTTTGTTCTTATTATTTCTTTCATAAGAACCGACGCCCGCACCACCGTAGTTAGCTGAAACACCCTTAAATTGTGACAAAGTTCCCGCCATATTAGGGTAAGATTAAATTTATCACGAAATGCTTACCCAGAGCAGAATTTTTAAAACAGACTTCTTGGCGTCACGATTGGCCTCCGCTTAAAAATTTGTAGAAAATTAAAAAATCTAGATCATAAGCATTAAGGAATGATGAGCGACATGGAAAACTTGCATAGCGGTACCAGTTCCTTTTTTATGGTAAAACTATACATTTTTTGTACAATTCAATTCTTCAGAAGACTCTACCCTGAACTTGAACTTACACACCGGAAGAATTCTATTAAGTCTGTTCGTAAATCGAACCACTAAATAATGCGTTTCAGTAAAAAATAGTGCTCAGTTATTCAGCAGGCAAATGTACGACTTACATGGTAAAAGTTACTCAATCTGATTTTGAATTACAATTGGTTCTGTGACATGTTTTAATGTATTGTACATAAATTGTTAGTAAACCAGAAATGTATTAGTTATAATCTACAGTTTGCTAACAAATAGGATTTGTAGAATTTCTGAGACAGGTAAAAGGTTTATAATGAATATGATCACGGTCTATTTTCTTAGTGTAATGAAAAAGTTAGTTCATGTTTATACTCCCAGCTTGAAAGTGATCCTTGAAGGCGGTTTTTCTACATAGATATATCAAATACATGTTACCTAAAAATGTAATGCTTTTAACTAACTGTTATATGTATTCAATTGGTACTTCGAGAGTTAATTGAGTTGTAATTATTAAACCAAATTTACGAGTTTAATTCTTAACTGAAAGACTACCTATGGCGTAACGTTTTAGTATGTACCTGTGCTACAAACTCAAGTGACGGATAGTTATGGGAATCAAAATCCTGGAGGAGTAACGTACGCTAAATTGCCCACACGGAACTCATTAAAGTTTGCTTTGTTGAATAAACATTTGTGGATTCCATGGCACTTGGATTTCTATGGAGAACGATTTCAACCAATATACGGGGATACAAAATTATGTAAAGCTGCTTACCCAAATTTGCAACTAAAAGCTAAAATTAATTTGTAGAAAACTTTTGCACACGAAACATTTTGGGCTTCAATATATACAAGCACGTGCTATTTAAAAACTGCTGTATCAGGAAAAGCTTGGGGTACATTGAGACACTGCTTTTCCGGATGTCATCTCGCGTAGTAATCGACGGGTTCTGAAAAACTCGTTAGTTTGATGACACTTCGACTAAATCACATCAGTTATCTTCAGGTCTATGGTAACGGCCTGCTTAATCAAAGCGTTGTCAAACTTGCGGTTACCTCTAAAGTCCGTGTACAACAACGCGAGGTGAAAGTCAGGAAAGCAGTGTCTCATACAATACAACTCGCGGAAACTTAAATTTGACGGATATAAAGACATAACGTTAATTGTTTTAAACCAGAATCATGCCAAAAATAAAGTGGGAAGGAAGCAATTCAGTTCATTTGTTTACAAAGTGGCATTTCTGTAGTGCTGTTAACGTAGCTTGCTGTATCAAATTGCGTTGTAATTAAACCCAATTCAAGCAGCTATCCGCTATTCCGTAATTTAACCAATTGTAAGTCTAATGTCTCTTGACACGTTATTCGGTCATTCTTTCACACTACTATCAATCCCTTCTGGTACTCGTTCTATTGAATCAATTAAATTTGACACCTCAAGTTCTGCATCCGTTCAATATTGCCTACTGTAATTGGCTATCTCATGTTAGTATTAGAGCTTCAATTGCAATGTTTTTCAGAAGGCACTCCTGCTGGAGCCAGCGTAAATTCTCGATCCGCATTGCGTACACGATTAATTTATGAAAGCAGCCTAGAGGTATAATTTATTCGCTGTTTGATACACATCAGTTACGCATAGCACTGACGGAATTATATGTGCATGGGTTAGGCATAGAGCTCTGTTAACTTAAACGCAAGAGCTTTCAGGTCTAATAGTTTTCATCATTGAATTTTCAGGTTAGGAAAGCGCGAATACGCAGAAAGTTTTGAAAGTGTAATACGTTCCTGAAAAACTATTAATTAAAACAATTTTAACAAAGGTTTTGCTAACATAGCAAGGTACTCGCATACATTCAAGCAGAAAACTTGCTGAGTTTTTACAAATAAAGTTTAACTTCCAGCCTTCTAATTTAGAAAACATCACAGAATCTTGGTTGAAATCGTTCACGGAAAATCAGACTCCAAAATTGGTTATCAAGAACCCTAGTATAGATAATCGCTTCTTCCACAAAGCAAAATTTTTATTGTGGTGACAATTTAGGTAGTCTATTACAGGTTACTCCTTCAGGATTTTGATTCCGCTAAAGTATCTACTATTTTAGCTACTAGAAGTTTTTGACGCGTAAACCCAAATTTCTGGAGAGAATCTCCTAAAGAATTTATTTTTAAAAAGATTTTTACTGCAAAACAACATCATAGCAAAAAAAAAGAAAGGAACCTGAACCGCTTTCGAAAGTTTTCCAAGCGTATGACGCATGAGTTTTCGATCACCTATGGACTAGATCTCCTAATTTCTAAAATCGTTTTGGCTGAGACTAATCGTTACGCTAAAAATCCTGCTTTGTAGGATTTTCATCTTCTTTCTACGGGCTGAGTCAAACCTCAGCCTGATATTTCAATTATTTGTGAGATACTTAACATCTTTCTAATCTTTATTTTATACTTTACAACATTAAGAAATCTTAGAAGACGGGTCTAGCGATAAAAAATAGGTTTACGACCTTCAAACTAAATGAACTTGCCTGCAAGTTAACTGAGTTTGGATTCATGCTATTGTAATTGTACTTGCCGAAGATCACAATTATACATTTTAGAACTATGTTTCACAATTCTGACATTCATCTGCTACTGTATCCAGAATCATATACCACACTTTAGCTAAATTATGTATTAGAGGATCTATCACACTTAACCTCCTTTTACCTCTCATGGTCATTAGTTCTTTAATACGCAAAGAGCAACACAATTGCAACCATCTGGTTTAAAACTTCTGTTGTTTATCTTTTGTTAATGCATGAATGAAAATATCTATAAGTTCACCAGCCTCACTTATGAAACGGTTTATTTGTTTTCGTCCAATTCCACGTGATTTGTAGAAACTTTGCTTCGAGTACTGAGTGGGGTTGTTTTGACACTATACCTAGGCCAAAGGCCGATCCTAGTAAATCGATGCATAAATTCTTATTTACAAAATCATAAAATCATAAACAAGTTTACAATATATACAATTTTCCGATGTAGATCGGTCTTGCTGATGGAAATTTTGCCCTTATCGCCGGTTTGATCTGAGCTGTAGCTGGTAGTGGAAAATCTGTAGTGTAGTGTAATGTTCTGGGGTGGGAATGATGGTGTAGAAGGTTATAGTTTTAGATGGATTTTTGAAGAGATTTGAACTATTTTATCGTACGGGAGATTAAGTGATTAGGATTTCATTAACAAAATGGTCAAATTGGAAGGGATAGTTTGTTACTGTAAAATTTATACTGGGTAGTGGGACAAAAGGATTTAGTAGGATCGCTTGTTTTAAGTGGGTTTGGTGGGCGACCGAGTTGGGACATAAGAAAAATAGGTGGTGGGGTGGTTCAGGAATATTTTGATTAGAGCAAGGACAGTAAAGAGAGGGGATTAATTGGAAGGAATGTGATTTTTCTGTCGGAATTTGCCGTGGCTATCAGGAATTGAAACGTGGATCAGTTGGAGTAGGAGATATGGTCGGGAATGTTCGTGATTTTCGGAAAACTGTCGTATGTGTATCTGTCGGTGGTGTCGTTGTCCCATTGGTTTTGCCATGTGTATGTTAGTAAATCATTTATTAGGTTTATTATGTTTGTTCTTGTAATTGTTTCGTATTCTGCGGGTAGAAGGGTGCGGTTATGTAACTGTATTCGTCTTTTGTTCTTTAAATTGCGGATTTGGACTTTGGATTGGAGCAGGATGTTTAGAGGTGGTTGTTTCATGATAGTATATAATGCAGAGGTGGGAGAGGTTCTGAATGCTCTTGTAGAAAATAATAGGAAAAGTCTTACAGTTGGATTTAGGTTTCTGTGGGAATGGGGCGTTGTTAACGAGTACCAGAAATCAATTGCATAGCTTAGGATAGGTATAATTATTTGCTGAAGGATTAATTTACGAGTGGGACGAATCAGTTCTGTGTATTTTGATATGGATTGATATATATATATATATATATATATATATATATATATATATATATATATATTGTTTAGGACTGATTTAGTTTTGGATCGGAGATAAAATAGGTGAACGTGCATTTTGAGTTTGGATGCCAAGGTACTTGATTGATTCGGAGAGGGCTAGGGGTGTATTAAATAAGTGGATTGTAGGTGCTCGTTGAAGGTGGCCTTTTAATAGAGGGATTTTTGATTTGGCTGGGATAGGGGTTGTTGATTCAGTAGGGACCATGATTCAATATGTTGCTTTAGATTGCGGACGGTGTTTTCTAAGTTTCCTCGTATAAGGTGTTACGTGCCAAAGTGGCACTAAACATTGTTTTGGTTTAATTTTGATGTGCGGAAGTTTCGCGGCATAAATTCAAAAGACTCGGTGCGCGTATTTCCGTCACGTCAAAAGTGAGTTGGACGAATAATTTCGCGCCGACGCGTGAAAGGACGAAAAAGTGGGAGAAGTGTTTCCGTGAGACGCCGTAACGTTGCTTTTTTGCCTGAACCTTCGAGTGCAGTGGATGTTTTAGGTATCGTATAGTGCCTTTATCTTAATCTATGTAGATCCTTGCTTTTGCTTATCTGTTTATCGCCCTTATACCTGTTTCCTTGTCGATCCCTGCATAGGTAGGTGAAAAAATCTGTAGCAGCCTAGGGAGAACCGGAGGCCACGACCCTAGATGAACGAGTCCTGGTAGCCACCGCGACTGCCGGAGCTGTTCCGAGCGCTTTGGAAGAGCGTTGGGCGTACCCTCCAGCAATTATTTTTAAGGCGGACAATAAGCAGCCATTATGTATGTGCTGACGCCATCTTTATCTATCTTGAAGGACGCTTGGCGGACTTCGTGGAAATCTGGACCTATTATGTGAGTACCTTATTGACATAATTGTTGCTAAGTTAAATTAATATATTGCGTAATTAAAATTGCTGATTGGGTGACGTCATTGACAGATGGGCGCGCCAAATCTGTATAAGATTAGCGCTACCAACTGTTGTGATGTCTAGTAAACCGCGCTTGCGGTGTTGTATTTACGACTTTTAAATCGTAAGAAAGGTAGGTAAGGTCGTGGGCATAGGCGAATGTTAAGATATTAGGGATGTCTAGGTATAGGAGGTATAGGAGAGGTTCCATAATGTAGGTAAGAGGACTGATCCTTGCGGACAGCCTTGGAATCGGGACTTTGTGACGGAGAAGTAATTGGAGCTAAGGGTTGCAGTTCGTGAACGTAAATAGGATTCTAGGATTCGGTATATATTGCGTGGAAAGTTGGATTTTTAATTTTTGATAGGATATTCGGCCACCAGAAGAGTTCAAAGGCAGCTTGGAAGTCAAGGAAAATGGCTATTACATATTTGGAGGTGGATGTTTGAACAGTGGTGATAAAGAATCGGATGGTATCTTCGGCACTATGTCCGGGGCGAAAGGCATGTTGATTTTCAGAAAGGTGGAAGTTTTTGTTTATATGGGAGCTAATCTTTTGAATAAGGATGCGTTCTATGATTTTACTAATTGTCGGGAGCAGTGCTATTGGACGGTATGATTTAAGATCTTCTTGGGGAACCGGGTTTTAATATAGAGAGAGGGATGCTTTTTTAAAGGACGTTTGGGAATGTACCTGATTAGAGGCATTTAAGGATAAGTTGGATCATGGAGTTTTTTATGATAGGTCAGGATTTTTGGCCTAATGCTTGTCTTTTAGTGTTTAGTTCAGATGTCCACCATGCGTTCGATCTTTGCGTGTAGTATTTGTGCGGGATGGTGTCTTTCGCGGCGGTGTAGATATTTGTGATGATGGTGGTGGCGAGGGAGTTGGAGTCGGTTCTCTTATCTGTGCTGGAAGGGAAGCTAGCGATAATTTTATTTAGATTCGCTAGGAATTGTTGCCAGTTGGCTTTCTGTGTATTGTAGGATGGGGTTATAAGAAGGTTTGTGGTGGGCGATTTGATAGTATTTTGAATGTTATAAGATTGTGATCGCTGGTTTGGATTATATGGGATACTTTCCAGGTGGTGATAATATTGGCAGCGGATGGGGTGGCTAGTGTGACGTCTATATTGGATTGTTGAGTATAGGATTCCCATGTTGGGATGTGGGAGGGAGTGTTTAGGATTTGCAGGTTGTGTTGGAAGATAAAATCTCAAGTGGAGTGCCTCGTTCGTCTGTGCTGCCGTTAAACCACAGGGTCGATCTGGCGTTAGCGTTCGTGCAGATGATTGTGGGTCGGTGTCCTATTATGTTAAGTGCGTTGTCGATTTGTTGTAAGTGTATGTTAATGTCTTATCCGTATTGAAAATAGGAGGAAATTAGGAACAGGGAGCCGGTTTTCCAATGGATTTCTATTGTGGTTGTCTGGTTTGTGGAAAGGGATGGTATGTAGGAGGCATCTATTGTCGGATTTGTGATAATAATGGCTGAAGTAAGGTTAGGATCTGATAGGGCAGAATGGTTATATAATCTAGCATATGGGGGAAGTGATGGAATCTTGTTATTATTCAGGCGAGGTTCTTGTGCTAGGGCTATGGAAATGTGATTTTTAGTAAAGGATTTGATGAATTCAAGGGTGGCTGCTCGAGAATGTTAGAGATTAATCTGTATGACATTAAGGGATAGGGGTCTGTGGGGTGAGTCATACATCCACTTCCTTTGTAAGGGTTTAAAGTCCACAGTCTATGCGTCTTTTACAAATGTTTACGGCTTGTTTATAAACTGGGCACTCGTGGCTAGTCACAGAGTGTTCGTTTGGTTTGTTTGTTCTTAGACAGTTTGTGCAAGTGGGGGCGGCTGTTGTTGGTCTGGTGCAGTCTCGTATTGTGTGCTGTCCGGAATACCTGCCACAGGATACCTGGGACCGACAGACGAACCTTTGACAGTTGTAGCACCTGGTGACGGATACCAGGTCTCGGGTTCGGCAGGCTTTGTATCCTATAAACAGGTGCGTGTGGTTTGTCAACATCGTTTTAAGTCGGGGAGAAAAGTAGATGATCATATTGTCCGTGTTATTTGTTTTAGGTCTTCGTACCGCTACGTGTATTTCGTTTCTGTACTGGTCTTCAGGAAATAGAGTGTGAAGGGAGTTTTGAGTGTAAATGAAATTTAGGACGCCGGTGTTGGAAGTTTCTTTGTCTAGGTCGAATATTATGAGCTGAGTTTGTCTTGGGGCTGGGACGAGAACGGAACAGAATTGTTGGTTCGAGGTTGTAATAAGTTTAATATTTGAAGGCTTGTCTGTTAGGATTGTGACGACGGTTTTGGTAGGTCGAATGTTTCTTATATTGAGATTGGGAAGAGGCGGTTGAAGGTTTCGTTTTTATGATTTTTAGAAGAGCTGAGGGGGTCGTATCTGATGTGGTCGGTTTTTGGTTAATTAATTTGGAAGGTGGTCTTGTTGGGGGAGCGTGTTGGGAAATTGTTTTGGATGATGTTGCGGCAGCGTATGCAATGGGGGTGTAGGCAGAGGTAATTGGTTGTGTGTCAACGTGTGTATGTGTTGAACTGAGCTTTACCTTTTTTAGATCTCCTATTGATTTTAGCTGACTGTAATTTAGTAATGACAATGTCGTGTAGGTGTGAATTTTCTGTGGCGATAAGGGCCATTTCGTCGAATTTAGCGATGAGGTATAAAGAATTCGGTTTGCTGATCTTATTGCTTTCTTTTAATAAGAACTCAGTAATGTCTATTTTAATGCCACTAATTCTCTCTAAAGTTGATGTTGACAGTTGTTCCGTGTTGTCGTCGTCTCCTGAGGATATTCGAGATCGCGGAGGTGGCGAGTGAAACATCTTAAAGGGTGTTAATGCTTCCACCGATGGTGGTGACTATAGATGTTGTTAATATGTTTAAAATTGCTGATCTTGGTTTATCTGGCTGGTGTCTTCGTGGCATGTGTTTCCAAACTGATGTTTGTTTGAAATTATCGGACACACACCTGGTTTTTAACGGACGACTCTGAGTCGGGTACACGTCTACAGATTCCTTATTTATAATTTAAGTAATATTTTTTTACGAGAATCGCTGCTAGAATTTTCAATATATCTTGTATTGCCGCGGTTCAGCAATTATCATGTTCGTAAAATTAAACACACTTATACTAAAAATCAGTAAACAATTTGATTTCAATTCATACACTTTCCTTTCAATAAAATTAAACAAAGCAACGTTTGTGTGTAAAATGGAATCGGCTCTTAGTTTCAGTGGCGCTCTTCGGTGCGGTTTAACACCACAGCAACGTGTGGCAAAACTTAGTTCGTTATTTGAGGACGAAGCACTATTCAATGAGGTCAATTTCGCCCCCCCCCCAAATTTCAAATAGGTGAAGATCGAAGCATAATTTTGTGCTTATTTTGTGCACAAAACCTCAAATTTTGTACACATTTTTTACGAGTTACAAGCAAATAAATTTTGGCGGGCTGGAGAAATGCCTCCCAATTTCCGAATTTTGACTTGATAGGTTGCAATAATTTTGTGCTTATTTTGTTTAATTTTGTGCACAATATCTATAATTTTGTGCACGCTGTGCTTCCAAAGAATTTGATACCAAAAAGTTGGGGCTCAGCCCCCTAGTGCGAAAGTTTACGTCAGAAATTGTGTCAATTAATATATCGAGTTTTGTGCAATTTTGTGCACTGTACCCTAAATGATACACACGTCTCTGGTTTAAAATACAAATTTGTAAAATCTAGAACTCAGTCCCCATACTTTGGAATTTTGAGACTGGAATGGTTTTAAAATTACACTTATATTTTGTGCAAATTTGTGCACGGTATCCTAATTATTTTTATCTTGCATTTATGTTTAAATGTAATTCAAACGTAACCATCTATAAACTTATTGTGATTCGGAAATGGTGTTCTAATTTTGAAAGAACTGCATTTTTGTTGGAACAATCTCAAAATAGAATATCACATTGTTCTCCACGACACAGTAAGTATTAATTTGACGTACGGCACTCATATAATATTATAAATATAATATTGTTAAAATTGGCATTAGTTTACAATGAAAATTATACAGATGTCAACGTTAAGGAAGATGAGGTGCTTTGAAAGAGTATAATATATTGTACGCGATACTCAATTCTGTTTTGTGGGTTTAAAACTATGTAAATTTTGTTCAGAAAACTAGTTGATTTTGAAGATTGGAGCTAATATACTTGTATCGTTGCCAGCGACCTTAATCAGTTCAAGGAGTAATGACAAAACAAATTAATAATTTTGCAGTATTTATTAAATAAAACGACGACATAGTTTGTGTGGACTCTATTTTGTCTTTGAGATAACTATTGTGTAGGTAATATTGAAGATTTAAAATTATACTGTGATCTAAATGCAAGTTTGTTTGATAACACAGCGATTAGAATGTCTTAGGAAGATTCCTAATATTTTTAATAATAAGCAATAACCAACCATCCTTTATCACAAAGAAGGTATGATACGATGCCGAATTTGGTAAACGACCACTGTTTTGTATTAATTAAAACTCAAACTATGTAGTGGAATAAAATTGAGTAGTGCGCTTGCGCCTCTTATAGTGAAACGCGTACGAAAGTGGTTTTGTTAGGTTTATCAAGGACTCTTCATTCGACCTAGTACCGGAACGGTTGTATAGGGGCAACCTATACAAACAAGAAAGTATAGTGCTTTGCAACAGTGCATTCAACCTACTCCCCCGGGGGCATTGCAGGAACATCGAAGAGGACCACACACCAAGGACAATATTGGTGAGTGACTCTTTGCATTTTGTTTGTCTTTACATGCATACAAATTTTCGCATTTAAAGCTCGCATTTTGTTATACTTTCGCAATACAGTCCACTAAAATTAATAAGACGCGCCAGCAGATTATTCGTAGTTAATTAATTACATTTTTGGTCCTTCTTCACGTGATAGAACTGTCCATGGTTAATAAATTAATATGTGTCGTTATAGCATGTATGTATGTAAAACTTCGGTTAGCAAATATTTGCATCAAATTTGTTTTATTTATATAAAAAAAAAATTGATACACAAGTTGTCTATTAATTATAGATCATTATTTGGATTATATATACTACGATTTATCAATAATTTAGTTAGAGAGCATCATTAATTATTTTTAGATATAGTTAAAATCGTTCGTATAGAAAACCTTTTACAAATGTTGGCGAAAGCTTCAAAGTTGTTCCATTGTAGAATTTCGTTTACCTGTCGGTGGTCAATTCCTTTGACTTATGTACATCTGGAAACGACATTGCTGTTTTATCGTTATATATACCTGCATTCTTAAGGGTTTATATAACCACCAAAGTAATGGTAGCCATATTCGTTTAAAATAAGCTTTCTAAAACGCATTTGAACGTTTTAAATTTATTTAGGTATGCAACTATTCATTTTGCATTTTTTACACTACAAATTGGGTAATGACTTTATTGGACCATTTTCGGTGATTGAGTTTATACAATAAGATTATTGCCGGTCGTTGTTAATTAAAATAATTGTCGTTTGTTATTTTTATACAAAATGCCTGACCTAGATACTTCTTTAACCTTTCTAGAGTTCTATGCTGCTAGGATTCATGAAATTTTCGAACTTTCTGAGAAGACACAATACAATGATTCTTTACGTAAATTATTTAAGTTGAAATGTCGAATGGTTGAATCTTTTTACAAAAATTTTACTGAAAGGTATGTTAGTGTATTCGTAAACACAGAACCGGAATTGCAAAGGCCATTGGAAGATTTGTGTTGGAAGGTAGACGATGAATACTATTCCATTCTTTTGATAGAACAAGAAATATTTTCTGTTGAAGTGGAAAATCCGCCAGCGAGTAACATAAGTCGACAAGACAATATTTTTACACCTAGAGTAAAATTACCAAAAATTACTCTACCACGTTTTGATAATGACCCAAAAAACTTTAAAACCTTCAAGGATATGTTTGATGTTTTGATAGATAAACAACCGCATTTAGCAGACATCAAAAAACATTCCTATCTTCTTTCAAGCTTGTCGGGTGAATCATTGACATTGTTGCGTTCTATTCCTCTTTGTCATGAAAATTACAAATTAGTATATGACACTTTATGTTCTAGATATAATAATAAACGTCTTTTGGCTAATCACCATTGGGGTTTAATAAAAAATTACCCGCCTATGCATGCGGAAAACGTAAAACAACTTCGAAATTTAATTGACTGTTTCACAGAAAACTGATCGATTGTGGGATCGTTACAATTTGATGTTGAAAGTTGGGATTTCGTTCTTGTAGATCTTTTATTATGTAAACTCGATGAGGAAACTCGTAAACGATTCAAATTGCATTTCAATTCTACTGATGTGCCTACATTCAATTGCGTCAAAGACTTTTTGTCAAAACAATGTGTAGCCTTAGTGAATCGTGTCTCAAGCAAACAGCCGAAAGTGCCTAAAGGTACTATTAATAAATAAGGTCTCACTCGTTCGAATTCTAACTTGAAGCCTAAGACATTCTTAGCTGAGACTAACACTTCTCCTAAGAACAATTCGTTGTCCTGCATTCTTCGCAAGGGAAATCATGTGTTGTATTCGTGCGAGCAATTTCTTAAATCGTCTCCAAACAAGCGTCACAAACAAGCCAAACATTTTCGGTTATGTTTGAACTGTCTTCGACCAAATCATAACATGTCGTCTTGTCCATCAAAATTTTCGTGCAAAACTTGCAATAAAAATCATCATGCATTGTTACATTTTATGCAGTCGATTGCTACGTCACCACTTTCTTCAACTCCAACTCGTGAAGAAAATTTGCAAACCAGTTCGTCTAATAATGCTACTTGTACTACAACAGTTGGGTCTGAGGCGACAACTTGTCTAGCTCTGCTACCCACGGTTTGTTTGGAAATTCTCGACAAGAGAAATCAACCTCAAATTATTCGTGCTCTAGTAGACACTGGGAGTCAATTTTCATTTATTACGGAGTCTTGTCGTAAGTCTATTGGTATATCGTCTCGTCCTTCTTCGATTCCTATTTCTGGTTTGGGCCAGACTTCACACCAAACTTTAGGTGTGATATCTAGAACAATTCGTCCCATCCTGGAATATGATTCAGTCCCTACGAGCAACAATTTGAAAATAAACTTAATGGTTTTGCCGTCTATTTGCGGTAATCTTCCAAACAAGTATATTCGATCGTATTGGTCTCATTTGGAAAACATAAAATTCGCAGATGAAAACTGGAGACATCCTTCTCTAGTACAAATGTTATTGGGCTCTGATGTTGCCAGTCGTATTTTGCTCGATGGGAAAATTGATGCCAAAGATATTTCGCCCGTTGCTGTCAACACCATATTTGGTTACATGATATTTGCTGCTATCGATCCCATTTCAACCAATGTTATTCATTTGTTCCTTGTATCTGTCGATCCTTGTATGGACATTAATCTTAAACATTTTTGGGAACTTTTTTCAAGCGATCCGTGTTGGGAATCGAGCCCGGGAACTTGCGGTTAGTAGAAACACGCGAATCAACTATGCCACGGAGCCGCTCAAAGTGGTCCTGGTCCTAAACCTATAGACGATTCTTTACAGTTAAAACCGCGAATTACTTGTTTAGGATGCGGCACTGTAGGACACATTGAAAGCAATTGTTTCGTTTGCAAAGGGCAAAACTATTAAACAGGAAGTTTAAGTGGTCCTGGTCCTAAACCTATAGACGATTCTTTACAGTCTATGTTAAAACCGCGAATTACTTGTTTAGGATGCGGCACTGTAGGACACATTGAAAGCAATTGTTTCGTTTGCAAAGGGCAAAACTATTAAACAGGAAGTTTAAGAAGGTGATTCCGAATTTCATTTCTATGCCGCCTCCGACGAACAAGCAGTTCGCCCAATTGTTGCGTTTAAAATTGCTGGTATGTACGGTAAAATATTTCTTGATACGGATGCTAAATAAAAAATGGCTGGTTACCAATTAGCCCAAGCTCTTATGAAAAAAACATGCGTTTGGGTCGAAATCACTAACAATGACATTAGCTTGTTACGTTTATCGAGGCGGCTACGTTCGGCGCCAAATTTAAGCTACGTTGGCTCATAGCCGTGCGTAACACCAAGAAAATCAAAGAAATGAACGGGCTCAATCGGAGATTAGGGGGGGTTGTAGAAAGCAGACCAACATATTATGTACGCGGCTATAAGGAGTTAGTAACAATACCTGCAATAAAAAAAATTAGAATAGTAAACCTGCAATAAAAAAAAATTAGTCTTGCAAACCCGAAATAAAGAAAAAGCATAGCATGCTGATCGAGCATAGATTGTTCAGTACTTTATAGAATGTAAAAAAAAAACTGTTTAGATAATCTATATAATATAAAAACGGTAAAAGCAATACAAAAATTTTTAGTACAAAGTGAGGTAATATTGGGGAGTAGCGGAAACGTTTCCTCACACACCAATTAAACATAAATCAGACAAAATGTTAACAAAAGATAAATAGATAAGACACAATTGATATGAGCAATCCAGTAGCATTGATTTTTTTTTCTTTCCTGTCCAAATATTCAAATTACTCAAACTAATTTGTTTTGTTTCTCTTTTCTTTTTTTGTTTCTTAATAGCATGCAATTCTATTCTAAAAGGTATCCGAACGACAAAGATATGGCAAAACAACGGATAGATATTTACAGTAACAACAAGTAGAAAATAGTTCAACTTACAAAAGGTCCTTCAGTAACGCTTCCTTGCAATTGAAGTGTGGGATTCACGATGTCCGGCACTAACGCAGCACTTCACCCTTGACTGGGAGGGTGTTGATGGAACTTATCACACGTTACCCTAATCACACCTACGTATTTCACTGGTGTTAGCAGCAGACATTATCACGCGACGGAACTATGTAGCATTGATAAATTTCTTGTTAATTCTATTTCCTGAGACAATAATTTCGAAATATTCTGTAGCACTAGTTTAATTTCAACTGGGACCAAATGTATATTATTTTTATAAACATCCAAAAAAAAAACCAGTGAGAAACTTCAACCAATACCTTTGTAAACCGGTAATCGGTTATATTTCGCAAATAACGAAATTTGCACAAGCAATGAACTATTTTAGATACTTTGGGGTTGGAAAATTCAGTAACTACAGTATCAACTGTATTTGGATAATCCAAAGTATGCACTACTCTGATAAAAAAAAGAAAAGGACCGCGAAACTAGATCGCACACACCGTTTAAATATCAAGAGAAAAAGCACCAACAAAAAAAAACCACAATGAGTAAAGCACGTGTATCACTAGAGTAAGTCCGTCAAAATGTTCCGTAGAACACGCGTGCAGGTCGAGTTTAACAAGTTCTACCACTTTTATTTCCAACAGAAACTCAACCGAAAAACAATTAGTAAGGCACGCGTAAGCAATAAAACCGTCCGTCAAATGTCCTTAAAACACACGTGCGTCGACCAAACACGTTCGCCTATAAACCATACTACTTCAATCGGAATTAGCACTACACTCTATACAGTTAAGGAAGGTATTACGCATGGCCTGTCTAAAGTTGAGTTCATCGCCTGAACACAAAAGCGCTAAACAGGTTTTGTCGTTTTTACAAACAGCTTCGTGGTTCAGACGATTCATTTATAAATATCGACGATCCCAAAAGGCCTGTAGATAATTATCACGTATCGGCACTGACGTCATATCAGGATACCGATGACCGGCTTATAATGCAATCTCATAGAGGAAACGATCGTTTTGCAATAACCAAACCAAGTGCCAAAAATGACGATTCTCTTCGACCTAAAATAAGGGGAAAGAAGATGCGATATAATCTTCGGAAAAAGAAAACCTTTGGTGTTCGATCTGACACGGAACGTTAGCTAGAGAGAAAGGGCAGAACTGAAAGGCGGGCTTTGCTTTGCAATCTGTCATACGGTTGTCAGAATAAAAAGGAAAAGGTGACTAATTAGACAAACTTTTTTTTATGCTTTTGAGTTGTATTGTACTATTGGCGTATGTGCATAACTTCCCATTTATATGTGTTAGAATAAATGCAGTTTGAATTGATGAAAGTAAAACTTCTAATAGTAGCTGTAATTAAATAAATGATATTGATTGTTAGATTCCAGATGGAGAGAAGTATGAACAGCAACTTCTGTTGGGTTCTAATCGTCATAAACACACAAAACACAAATTTTTTAAAATTTTATTTTATCAAATAATTTTGTAAGTTAATTAAACCATATACTTTGATAGTAATAAAATTAAAATACTTTATTTAATTTGTATGGACATATGCATGCCGCTTGGGGATAATGAAATCTCCAACTCATGATATTATTCTTTCTACGTAAATACATAGGCCTGTGATTCAATTAACTTCCAGCCCTAGTGCTCTACTTGCTTTGTAGAGCAGAAGCAAGCCGTACTAAATTGAGATGAAATGGGCCACCGAAAGAGTGACCCATGACCCAGTGATCCAAATTGGTATGTGACCCACGGCTTATTGATCCACTGACCTAAATTGACCCGGTGACCCAAATTTACATGGTGACCTAAATTGACCCGGTGACCCAAATTGACCCATGGACCCAAGATAATTTACGTCTACGCTTATCAAATATTGTCATCAACAAAATACCTAATTTATTTTAAATAATCACATAAAATGTAAACAAAAGCACTAAAAATAAGAAAGAATTATAATACGATATATAAATACAAATTATCTTATAAGCCTACGTAATAAGAGAAGGTTACATCACTTATGAATTTATGATGACTGGGCTATATTTTTAAAATTCCGTTTTTAAATATTCTAAAACAATAAGTTGACTTTCTACGGCATCGGCCTTGAGTCGTACCCTATCTTTGGGTGTTATTTTTCCAGCACCAGAAAAATGTCTCTCTGACTCAGCAGATGACGCTGGAATTACTAGGATTTTTTGGCAATTTTGCTTAGAAGTTGGTACTTCTTTTTATTAATACCCCACCATTTAAATGGATCAAATTGTGCTTCATCATTATCCTTATCGCCATTAAAGGGACCAATTAAACTTTTATAAGTGCGTTCTTCTTTGCTTATAAAATTCCGCAGTTCTTCTTCGGTCTGCTGTTAAAATCTAAAATGCGTGTAGAAATTAACTAACTGAACCAATAACTTTATGTATAATTTTGCGAACGTACTTAATAAACTGACCTGAAAGTTCACTAAACTATGGCTATACCTAGAGAAATCCAATCTGTCACTTCATTAATTTGGATCACTGGATCAATTTCGGTCACCGGGTCAATTTAGGTTACCGGATCTATTTGGATCGCTGGGTCAATTTGGTCACCGGGTCAATTTGGGTCGATACATATGACCCATTGACCCGGTGACCCAAACAAAAAGTGACCACTTGGACCCACTGACCCACTTGACCCATGACTTATTTCATCTCTGTACTAAAGTTTATTTCAAGATTTAAGAAATTCCTCTATATTTATAATCGTTATTTCCTATTACATGGGATTCGACTTCCGGGAGTTGAACTCCACTATTATCCTATTTGTAATGCTTCCTCCAAATACTTTCGAAACAAATGAAATTAGACACGAAATTAGAAATTTCTCTGAATTGCATTGGTTATACTCCGAATAAGAGAATGACTGAAAGATTGGATCAGATGGTTTTTGAATAGATACTTCAAAACAACCTATTATGTTGTGCACTCTCTTGAATCGAGCAGGAGATGCTAAAGGCATACGCATTTGGGTTCTGATAAAAGTTGCTGTTAAAACAACTACCAGCTACTAGCTAATAGTTCTGATAGAGACCCTGGAAACAGTAGATTTGACTTAAACTAAGGATTGTCACACGAAGGCGAACAAATTTGGCGTTTCACTTTCAAATTGGTTTGTAAACATTTCACGAGTTTTCAACATAAAATATTTAAAGCTTTCAGGTAATTTCGATTTGCTTAAAAATCGGTATCTATTTTTCTCTAAGTTATTCCCAAAACCTAAACTTACTAGTTAGTAATTAAAACTATTTAGTTTATGTCTAAATCAGACTTAGGGCAACATTTAGTACATTGTAAGAATGGAAAGTTTTACTTAGTTTGATATCTACGTTAAAAGTTGAAGCGTCGTGAAAGTTTGACAATATTCTAGTAATTACTCACTACTCAGCAATTAAGGTTATTGTAAACCGAATGTGCCCTGACTTCCTTATTCATCATCTCAACTTCCGCATCTATTCAATTTTGCTTATTATAACATGCTCGCTCTCGTGCCCGTATAAGGCTTCATGATTGTACATATTGCAATGTCTTTCAGGGACTTTTTTGCTAGAGACGCGTTAATTCAGCATCCGCAATGCGCACACGATGCGTTTATATAAACTACCTAGAAAGTGAAATCTTTTAGCCGTATGATAATTATTTACGCATTACACTTTATGAAAAGTACAACGATTTCGACAATTTACAAGCAGCACTTCGAGTTTCAAGGATATCTCTTAATTTTAGATACAAGGAGAGAATCCTAAAACACTATATTTAAGAAGTGTTATACGCCCTCGAAAAATTATTAATTGAAGTATTTTTAAAAAGTGATTTGCTAAAATAGGTATCTTGGCTGATGTTTTCGTGCATTTGTGGAACAAAATATATTTTACTTTTAAGGGCGTCTAATAAAATAGGTTTATAACAGCTATTTCAGAAAACCAATTTAATACATCCCACTTACTCATATTGGCAGAAAAAAGCTTTTGTGGGAATTTTAACTTCAAAAATTGGATGTCAAAAGTTATAATAGAAGTTTATTATATTTAAAAGGAGTTGTGTGCCTGATGGCAGATGTATTAATGCGCCACTTACAAGTTTAATCAATTTATCAGGACTAGCTCGAAAATATTTGATTAGTTATTACTTTGTGTAAAATAATAATTTGTTAACTGACGTCAATACGATTCAGTTTTAAAGTGGTGTCGTTTTCTTCAAGAGCCGAGTTCGTGCGTTTACTATAGAGATATGCATACAGTATATGCCCGTTACAAAATGCGTCACTGCAAACAAGCTCTTTAATCTATTATATACGTTAAATAAAAGTAAATGTACTGTAGTGTCAACCACGCGTTCGCGTAGAGGGTACACTAGTAGTAGCAGAGCCGTTGACAATTTTCAGTGGTTATTAAGTCAAGGCCATTTTTGTGGAGATGTTGAGAAGTATGTTCATGTACCCGTATTAAGAATTTTGCCAGATAGTGGTATGGGAGAGATGCCGAACGCCCACAACATGTAAAAAAAGGATAGTCCCAAGTATTATTTGGTCAAGGCTGAAAATTTGTGCACAACTTGTATAGTGATCCAGGAATGCAGGATAGTATTTGCGGATCGATACATCGATATTTAGAGGGTTGCCGATCACCCCAAACATGTCATGTACACGCAGTGGTGTTGTCGAGCCGGAACGCTCCGGAACGTCGTTCCGGTACTTCCTTTTTGGACAGGAACGCGTTCCGGAACTAAAGATGATTTCTGATGACGAGAATTGGCTGACGTATTGACAAAAAAATTAAAAAGAATTGCTGATTTTTTTTCTAATTTTTGACGAATTTTTATATGCATTTTTATAAACAAGGGTTTGATACATATACACAAAATGGGTTTCGTAATGATTTTCGTTTCCTTTCCTTTTTATGCTATATACAGGGTCGATCCTGGCGACGGGCGAAGATTGGGGGGAAATCTTCCCCCCCGCTCGTCAAATTTGGGACATGTAACCTAAAAAAACGTCGCCGTCAGGATTATCATGGAAAATCTCCCCTTCGTTCAATTTGGAACATGAGACGGCACAGAGCGGCCGCCTACCCATGATCCGCCCTGTCTATATAATTATATGTACGCGTTCTGGTAAAAAAAAAATTAGCACAACACCACTGTGTACACGGTATAATTTATATTATTAGGTCAAGCTTGAAATTTTGATATGTCGTCACAGCTACTATTTCAAGCATATATTCTAAGTTGCAGACCAAACTGTCGGTATTAACCCCCTGCGGAACAATTTAAACATCCCTTTGTCATGCAGCCGAACCAAGTTTTTTACCTACTATTACTTTACTACTTTCTGTAAAAGCAAACATTAAGACAAATTGATTGAATTATAACGATTAGTATAGTATTCTCCACTGAGTTTGCGCATCTGTCATTCATTATGTAAGAAGGGTTGAGCACTGTCCGTCGGACTCGCCGTTCTATCAATACAAACTCATGAAGTTGATTAAAGATTAAATTGCTGTTTTGTGAATCAATGGCCGGTAGTAACGCGAAACCGAAAGAGGCTATAATAATTTAAGTCAGGTCCATTGGAGCAGCGCATTTCTTGAATGTTGCCGTAACTTTTCCTGATGATGGAAATGGAATTTGGAATATTTCTTATTTCTTCTTCAAAATCGAGAAAATTAAAGAGGTAACTTTTTAATTAACATGATTTTGAATTCATTTTCATTGCTCATTATTGCAAAATTACACTTTGCTTAATGCTGATAAATCTATGCCATGCTGCCAGCCTTTCCTGCTCACTTGTGATAAGACAAGTGCGAAAATACATAAACCATTACACTCATCAGTTTCAGTTATTTCAAAAAAACATTTTGACGGTGATCATAACTGTTGTGGAAATTTTACACGATGCACTAACAAAAAAATATGGATTACACAATACTTTAATAAAAAAACACTTTTTAAGTATAACAATTTATTATAAAAAATATGCTACTTCAACAAATTTTTGTGCCATCCCTGAGGTATCAGCCACGTGCTCTAATCTTCTGGTTCATCATCGAATGTTGTGTTCCAATCGCTAGAAGCACGGGTGTCCATCTCTGTAAAATTCAAAAAAAGCAATTAGCAAAGCCTTGTTCTGAAATTTTTATATTATTGTATTTATTATTTAGTGTTCATACCTAGCTCACTTTCACTATCACTATCTTTATCCAGGTTAACGGGGTCAGTTACAACTACATCATCAACGAATTCGGGCAATTTATTTCCTTTATACCAAACGAAGTCGTACCTGCCATTATTGACATGAGCAACCATGATTTTCTGAAGATTTACATGTTGGTCGTTGAAAATTTGGGTTAAGCCATATGTTGGCAATATACTGCTGTTATGCTTCACTAGAACATGGTGGTAAGCTTGATGCGTCGTAGTTCCGGATGCGTTTTGTAAACAATTTTGTGTTTTCCATTTTGTAAGCATGGTTGAATAATTCTAAACGTGCTTCATTTACGGTATTTACATTTTGAACACCATACATTCGGCAAATAAACTCTTCCAAAACGAGAAAGACTGTAAAAAAATCAACGTCGTTCAAAACTAGGGTTTCAAATGCTTTTTGGTATGTCTCAGATGTTTTAAAGAGCTTAAGTGGTTTGTTTCCCTTTACCAAAAAAAGGAAGGATTGTAGTCATATCCTGTTAGAGCATGTAAGCCAGGTAATGCTCTTGATAATGATATTTCTAGCTTTGCATGCAACTTCATCACGTGGATGTAACGTTGTAAATATCCAACCCCTACCTCCATCTATATTTGATGTAAATGTTGAAGATGGATTATATTTCCTAAGAGTGTTACAAAAACATCAGTGTCTGAGCATCGGATTAAAATACTACAAGGCTCATCAAGTTGTGACACGTGATAGATAATTTTTGTATCTGCCTCTTCATGATATTGATATGTCAGCTGATCATTAACGATGCGTTGAACTTGATTGTTATTAATCTTGAAGGTTTAGCACTCCTCAAAATTTACATAAATAGTTTTGTTTCTTATAAAAGGAACAAACTCATCACGGTTCCAATAGTTTATTAGGAACAGTACACCATGGCTTTTTTGAAGTTATCATTTTGTAGCTCCTTCATGAAGTCGGTTGGCCGTGCTTGTTCTGGTCCTGAAATTACGTACTTCGCTGAACACGTACCACGCAGCTCATGCGCATAATCTTTTATAGATGGGTGCGCATATCTATCAAAGACAACATGGATCCGGTTAGCCTTATATCTCGTGATGACTTGTAGTAGTTTTGTTGCAATGTTCCCAAAAAATTTAGGTACATCTTTCATCAAATGTAAAATAAAAAAACCCGTCTAATACAACAACATCGATGTACGATGGAGCTCCACTTTTCATTTCCGCAGCCAACAAGTTTATCAAGATCGATATATTTGTCTTACATATAGGACCATCGAAATTGCACTGTGGCATTTGGGAGGGGTGTCAGTGGATACGTTAGAACTTTTGCAAGATCAATGTGATTTTTCCAATGAGAAAGCTAATAGGCGTCTAAACAAATCTCGCTGCATTCTTATTTCCTGCACCTTTCTACCAATCTTCACTATCTTCTTTTTTGTACTTGATGCGAAATTGAGAATTGCTCTTTATTTAATTGGTTTCTCGAAACGATCGACGTTTTCAGGAACATTCAGCTATAAACTTCTCGCGCAGCTCATTTCCGTTTTTTATGTGTTCAGTAGAAAATCGGATATAACGTTCGATGCAGCTTTTCTTGTTTTGATATTGTATAAAAGATTCCTTAGCAATTTCTGCATCAAAAGGATTTAAATTCAATTTTATAGTTTTCATTAAATTATCTCTTTGCAGTAAGGTGGCTTTAATTTTATTTTTTTCCAGATCATCTGTGACATCCTGTTTTTCTTTTGTAGGCCAACTTTATTAAATACGAGCAATTAAAATGAATTCAAAATCATCTTATTTAAAAAGTTACCTCTTTAATTTTCTCGATTTTGAAGAAGAAATAAGAAATATTCAAAATTCCATTTCCATCATCAGGAAAAGGTACGGAAACGTTCAAGAAATGCGCTGCTCTAATGGACCTGACTTAAATTATTATTGCCTTTTTCGGTTTCGATTTATTACCCGCCATTGATTCACAAACACACAATTTAATCTTTAATCAATTTCATGCGTTTAAATTGATAGGACGGTGCGTCCAACGGGACAGTGCACAACCTTTGTTACAAAATGAATGACAGCTGCACAAAGTCAGTGAAGAATACTATACAAATCGTTAAAATTCAATCAATTAGTTTTAATGTTTGCTATTACAGAAAGTAGTAAAGTAATAGTAGGTAAAATAGTACGTAAAAAATTTGAGACAAAAACTTGGTTGAGCTCTCGTTCTCGAATGATGTTTCTCGTCTCGAGTCGAGGTTTCTCGAATTCACGACTTCTAAAATGCTGTGCAAGTTGCAACAATGTTTTTGGACCACCAATTGCTATGTGAGCAATACATTCATATGCGGTTTTAAATATTGAAACTGGAATAAATTAAATTGCTTCTGTTGTGAGTGGCCAGTAACTGTAGCCCGAAAATTCGGAAGCAACCAAGCGAAAATTACCTAAATATATTTGGATTTGAACACTATGGAAAATGAAAGTAAATGCTAAAAAATAAATTATGCAATCAGTTTATTATCTGTAAGTACTAAAAATTGATTGCATTAATCAACTGATAATATAATTTTATTTCTTGTTGCGTTTTGTTTGATCACTATCTCAGGTATTTTCTTTAAATCGTTCTTAATATTACGAACTGAAATTCTCCACCTGAAAGTAATAAATTAATAAGAATGCCTTTTAATTTCACCATTCTTCTTAAAACAATAAATGCAAATTAAACGCATTCAAACCAAAAGGTTGTATACTACACTAAAAAAATCATGTAATATTATGGCTATGTGGCGGACAGGTCAGGGTTTAAAATTTTATACCATAGTTTTGCAAAATCTATTTTCAACTCACTGTTTTCTGCAAGTATTTAGTCCTGGTTAAAATTGCAATTTATAACTAGGTATGTACTTGGGTTATCAATCACATGCTACAATAAGTTGTCAGCTATAAATGCAGCTTATTAACAAAATCGTCTTGGGAAAACGTCTTCTTTTGTCTCAACTAAAAATAGTTCATTGAACGTCACCCAATATACACTAGCATATTTCAAAATCGTTAAATATTGCATGAATCTTTAAAATACCCAACAGATTAAGTTTACGATTATACATCAACCGACGGCGATGCAACAAAATTTGGGATTACATTTTTACCTAAAGATAAATATTTCCTAAGAAACGTATAGAAGTGGCATTTAAACAAAATATTGTTTGAAATGTATGTTATCCTTTTAGGGTCTAAATATTCTATACCCCATATATCACTTCATACCTTTTAAAAAAAATAACCTTCGTTAACATAAGAAGCTAAGCAGCAACCTCTACATACTGTTTCTTTCAGGGATTATCGTGACTTTGTATAAACCGTACTCGGTATCTTCGGCTTTTCTTATTTATGATTAATACTTATTTTGCAAAACCTGTAAACTTTGTTTAACAATGTACTTGTTTAAGAAACCATGTGACTTGTATACCTAAAATTGGATACCGAACCCTGCTTTCTAGTTGAAGGGTATGAAAAGTACAAAAGTTTTTTGGTTTCTTATCTACCTTTTATAAGTTTCCATAATTTTATTTTTCTGAAATGCATTGTTATAACTGCAACGTCCTGACTAAGGAATTAAGAGTATGTAAAAAAGGTTTGACATTTGAATGTATGTCTGAAGAATAACAATTTATCCTACAACAAATGCCTGTCATCCTTGAAGTACACACTATAAATATACAGAAAACTAAAATCTTTCACTTCAATATTTTTGTGTTTTGTGTTTTACTGCATGTATAAACTTTCTGACCTCTAAGTTTGCTTATTTATTCATATTAACTTGAGGTTGTAACTTCTGTTAAAATTTTAAAGTGAAAGATGAAGCGATCAAAAGTAGCCTTTTTATATACCCAGCAAGAAGAAAATGAAGGAGTCGATAATCCTGAACCATATAGCAGCGAATACAGCTTTTCTGATCGAACGTATTGTCCTGTTCGCTCAAGTTGTAGTGCGAACATCACCAACTTAGATGAGGATAATCAGTACGACTACGATTCTGATATAACCTTCCCTCCCATAACCGAATCATGGTCATCAATAACATCAAATGTACAGAAAGAAGCTTTTATACCCAGTGCAAAAATAGCGAAAATATCAAAAATAAAGTGAGTTACTATTACTACATAAATGTGGAAGACAGAAATAATAAAACCGGGACATGCAAACTGGTTAGAAGAGAATATCAGTACGGTTATAAAAATTAAGTGCTCTAGTACTAGCGGCTTAAAAAGACACCTAATGTTCAAACATCCTGCAGTGTATAACAGTATTTTTGTGAACCAGGAACGTTTACGTCAAAACAAAAATCAAATCCCATTGTGAAGATGATTAACAAAAATAGAAGTAACTCACTTAAGGTAAGTTATAAAAAGGGTATAATTATAATCGTTACTGAATTAAGTGATACTAGCTATTTGCAATTTCTAAATTTACTTTGCAGTTTTTTAAATCGCTTTTATTTCTTGCCGTTCTAGTCCTTTCTACATATATATTTTGTTTAACGTTTAGACTTTTGTAAGTAGAACGTATAAGTAACGTAGTATTGTAAAACCTCAAAAGTATCATGATTAATTCGTTATTCATGTTCCTAACACTTATTTTTCTTATTTCAGTCAATTGGCAGGGAACAGAAATGGGATAAAATGTTGGTTGGATGGATAGCAACCAAATATTTACCCTCTAGTTTTTTTGAAGACGATGCGACACAAAGATTGTTTCATGTGTTAAATAACACCTTAGTACTGCCTAAGCAAACGACGATGAAAGAAAAGGTGCTGAAACACTTTGCTATATTGCAAGAAAAAATTAAAAGTGTCCTTGTGAAAAACATTTCTAACTTTTCACTTACCGTTGATGGTTGGACTTCAGTATCCAATAAATCTTATTATGGTATTACTATTCATTTTATTGACAATGATTGGATTTTACAATCGCTGGTATTAGATTTTGTTCCTGCAAATGGATCTCATACCGCTAAAGATATTGCCGTAACTGTTTACCATTCACTTAAAAAGTATAACTTACAGCACAAAATTTAAGGGATAACAGTAGACAATGCAGCAGCAAACACATTATTAATGGCGGAATTAGCAATAGTTATAGATAACAAACCAAAACAACAAGGAACCGATCGTGTTTTCTTTAACAGGGAAGATTCGCATTTCAGATGTTTCGCACACATTTCAAATCTTGGAATTCAAAACTTGATGAAATTGCTTAAAGCAGAAGAAGAAGCAGAGTTTGAAGAAGTAGTAGAAGAAGAAGAAGAAAAGTTTTATGAAAAAGAAACTGATGCAGATGCAGGTGCGAACAAAGATTTCAACAAAAATCTTTTGTCGGTAACGAAGCTGCGACAATTGTTTTTACAAATAAAAAGGTCTGAAAAATGGCAACAAAAATTAAAAAGTTGTTGCAATGCAGCAAATTTAATGTACTTGTCTACAAATATTGATGTTTCAACGCGTTGGAGCTTGACAAACAAAACGATATTAGTCGCACTTAACATGCAGAACGCATTAAATGCATTGTGTGAAAACAACAAAGAATTAGGTGGTTTCAAAATTACTAAAACTGAATGGGAACTTTATTCAAAAATTCAGAGATTATTAAAGCATTTTAAAAGTCTTTCTACTTTACTTGGTGGAGAAAAGTATGTTACATTACCGCATGTAGTAGTAGGCTTTAATATGTTGTTTAACAAAATAGAACATGATGTTCAGGGTTTAAGAAGAAATTCATTGAGATATGAACTCGAAGAAAATTTGTTTTTAACCAATCAAGCTTCACATACTAAAATGTTAAAACATTATCATAAAACAAATTGGATCTACTGTGCCGTCCTTATTTTAGATCCACGACATAAAACGCAAACATTCAATTTGACCACGCGGGGGCAAGAAATGAAAGAAGCGTCAATAAAAAAATTTCTAGATATATATAAAGAAAAGTACTACGTGCCGTCCCAGCTCCAACCAATTCTTTTAGTCGAAAATTCTGATATAAATGTTAGTGACGATGTTGAATTAGATGTGTATTCCATTTATAAAAAAAATCAAATCGTGAATAACAAGTGATGTCAAGAAATTGACAACTAATTAAATTGTTCCAGAGAAAATAAAAGCGAAGATATACTAAAATGGTGGAAGAACTATAAATCTGTTTATCCAGGTTTAGCTTCAATGGCACGCGATCTATTTAGTGTCACCGCAACTAATGTACCCGCCGAGAGACTTTTCTCAAAAGCTGGTTTGACTTTTCGGAAACATCGCAATAGGTTAAGTCACGAATCGGCAAAGGCACTACTGTGTATAAATTCTTGGCACAATAATAAATTATTAGAATAACACCGTTACATATACATTTATAAAGTATTGTATATACAACATTAATATTTAATTTATAGTTTGGTTTGGTAAAAATAACAAAAGTAATTTGTTTGTTTTATTTATTATTTCTAATTTTCAATTCAAACACAAAACCACACATGGTGGTTAGCTAAAACATTTGGTTTACAGATTGCAATAGTTGAGGTGCGCCACTAAGAACTCTGGAATTTTCATTCTAAAGTAATTCAAATAAAATTACTATAATTTTTGAACAAAATTTGTCTTTATTTTGTATTGATCTGAACCCATAGTACAAAAGTACCTATAGGAATTTAAAAGATCATCTACATTATCCACAAGCGTGTCCTTTTGTTTCAACAATTTCTATAAATCGGCAGTCCCTATTTGTTTTCGAAATTGTAGTCCTTTATTGGGGAAAATTGTGATTGACTTTCAGTATTATGTAATGAATGTTTTGCTGGGTATTCTCAATGTGCGTCTGAATTATCGACATATTCGCTATACCTCATAAAGTGAAAGTACAATCGCCAAAACACATTTTTCGACAACAATGCCAAGAAACGATTAAGATTTTTGAAAAGGAAATGATTCTACTGAGAAAGCGTATTATTTTAAACATAACCACCATGTCTACATCGCTTAAGCTTTGTCTCAAGATCATAAAATCATAAATGTAAAATTAGCACAAATATTTAGTTCTCACAGCTTACTCATATATTCTAATAAATATTAAACAACGGCCTTTAAACGGAGTAAAATTAATCATGTATAATTCGTTTGTTCCAATTAACACTGCTTCCTTGTTAAAAATAACTTTTAAAGTGATATATTTAAGTTCATAAATCACAAAAACATTTTATTATTGCTAACTGTAACAAACGATTGTATCTTAATTTAAAGTTGAAACCTCAAATAGTAAAATTTGTGTTTATAGGATAGTTTTACAACTAACTATTAAAACTAATACAATATATAGGTTCACAAAGTTTCAGGAGTCAGAATTGTAAAGTCGGTTATTAATTTTGTTTCGTGTGAGATTTGCCAGATTTGAACAATTGAACTGCAGTTGAAGATACTTATAGTAATACAATTTCATTGACGATGCCCTTCGGATGCCACTAGGCAAACTTTTCTCTTAATATCGACTACAATAAATGTAACTCTTTCAATTTTTTAAACTGTCACATTGAAAACATCTTCTTATTTTGATAGGAACTCTATTTAATACAAGAATACTGAAGTTCTTACTGACACAGCCTTCACCTTATTTACTAAAATTTGTTTTTGTGTACTGGAACTCCAGAATAGTCGAGAATTCTCGACTCGAGTATTCGAGATCGAGACGAGAGTTAAGTGTTTCTCGTTCTCGTCTCGAAACAGATTTTCGTTTCTCGAAAATCTCGAGACGAGATCGAGACGAAAACGAGAATTCTCAATCTCGAACGGCATCACTAAATGAAACTATATAATACAGTTGGTTTAATCTTTGTTTTGGCAGTGAAAACCTATATCAGAGTTCACCGAAGGAATTAGCAGACTCGGCTTCAGTAAAAAAGTTAATTTTGGAAAATGGTTAAAGTTTAATAGCAGCTTCAAAATAAGTGGCAGGCGTTAGGCGTACCCCATCTAGGGTTTAACAGTATAATATTACACTCACTACAAAGTGGAATTTATTTCGTGATTCTTTTGAGTGTTTTTGTTTTCTAAGCAAAAATGATGTTCACCTACTTACCGCTGCTAAAACGAATATTGAAAATCACAATTGACATTCAATTGCCTTTTTGATAGCGGTTATTTCTTACTTATTCAATCTGTATATCTTGATTTGGAACAGTTAATCAAACACACACTATTTAATTTGATATTTCTGAAACCGCTTTCAGGAATGAAATAAATACCAACTTGAAAGTTCTGCTAAACAATTTTTCTGTATGTTTGAATTAGAAGTAATTTAATATCCGTACATAAAGCACTGTAAAAATCCTCTTATTGGATGAGTTCCAATATAAAACAGTAAACAAAAATCTAGCGCATGAACAGGTGTTGTGTAGAACGTACTCCCTGCTATAAATTGGGAAGACCTTAGTATTGTACTCCCGACAGGGTTTGAAATATTTGGGAAAGGGATGGAGCCAACCTTTGTAATTTAGATTAATTATAGAATAATTTACATGCTTGGATTTGGGTTGAATTTTCCAGTAAATTCAAATAAGGTACTTTACAAAATAACTAATTTGTTAGTTACTTAGAGCTTGGAAGTTCACTGTAACATTAAATATTAGTATTTTAAAAATTATACATGCCTTTTTTTGTGAAAAATGTAACATTTTTGAATAATGCGAACAGATAATTTTAGAAACATTGTAAATCTCCTTGGGCGTGTTTCAGATACTGAAACAACGTTTTGAGTACACAAAGTGAAAGTACGCATTTGTAAGCACATTTTGAGCCGAACTATAAAATGAAGGTCAAAACGCAAAATATATGCAGTAATAGTTGGAACCAAACAAACTTGCGTGTGACTCATCGCAATACCCAGATAGAAAACACAACTATAGTATAATGTATGTAACTCGTGTCTACTAATTTCATCTTCATAGAACAGGATAGCTATAGAAATGTGTTTTTTCATATTTCTGTAATAAAGAAATAGCAAACGTATGTCTTGTTTTGGTTCATAAAGTTTGTAAATTCATTTGTGTTTTTAAGCTTTTGAAGGTTAAGTTAGCTTTTCTATTCATTTAGCGTTTTGTATTTTTGTCTTAATTAAATTGTAGAAGTTTTTTCAAAACTATCGCCGTTTCATATTGACACTAAAAATGCTGGGTAATAAACATTTAAAATTACAAACACAGGTGGTGATTATAAATGTTCTAAATTACTTTGAAAGGGAAGGTAACACTCGAGGTTTGGTTGTTCCATTTGAATCTGTAATGCAGGTAAGAACAAATGCTAGATCAACTTTAGTAGGCTTCCACCATTGTATCCTTTTTCTTGAAATAAAGAACCACGTGCAAATAAAATATCAATTGTCAGGCGTTTTCAGAAATAAAAACGTTGGATAAATACTATTTTCTCAAGAAAAGGAAACTATGAACATACAATAGTCAGACTTCAATATTTTGGGTAAAACTATATACATATAGATTATACATAATAAAAGATACAAATTCGTTTTGTTAAACTGAAATTTTAATTTGAAAGGGCGTCTGTAATTTTATAACAACATTTCATATCTTTATTACTTAATTATATTCACCAACATCAGTACAACAACTCACAATACACAGAAGTTGTATAGGAATTTTACAATTATGTTTAATTATTTCACAACACTTATGATGTCATCAGTAGGAAACCGGTGCATTTTCGTTTTAAAGTTTTTATTACAACACAAAGGCACACAGCACAAAAAAACCATTGTTTCTATAGATTAATCTAACCTGCACTGAAGTTATCCTTTTTAAATACAAAACTCAAGTCAATAAACGCGAAACGCAATAAATTAATTTGCAAATAAAAACACTAAATATTCCGAATGAATGTTCAATAAATAAACAATACCTATATCACCATAGACAAATGGTTTTATCTATGAAATGTCATCTAACGCCCGACAGTTTCCGGCATTACAAATTACACGTTCCTTCTCGCGGTCATAGTATGAACTAAATCAGTGCTAGAATCGCGGCCAATAATGTTTGGTGGTTGGTATGAATGTGACTGCTACGCCCATAGTTCCGGGTTCAAGGCGAGCATATTTCACAAAAAATACACCCTCGTTCGGATGAGAGGTAAAATGGAGGTCCCGTGTGAGTGTTGACACGCACATTAAATATCCCTACCTTGCTTGGAACAGCAAGGGTTCGGCAAAATTCCAAATTTTCCAGGTAAATAAAAACTCGCTTCCTGGCCAATGTAGTACCTTCAGGTGGAGCATTGGAAAATCACATGTAAGGCCATTAATGTTACCCATCTAGTGTGTGGTTTTATCTATGCGAACAATACAACGGCCATAATATAAGAATGATATGGTTTGAATCACTTCAACAGATAGACGCTGCATATTGGCAAAAATGTATAGAACATGCTCACAAATGCATGAAAAAATGGTGGGATTTTGAAAAATAATTTGACATTGTTCAACCGTTAGTTATAAATGGTAGCAATGAAAATAGTGGAACTAACAGTGACACTGATTGTAGTTACTATTGAAAAATAAATGTATCCTATCTAAAAATTATAATACTTTATTCTAACAATTATTTATGTAAATATTGGTTATATTGCATTCTAGAACCTAAGTAATAAATATTTCAAAATGTTGATTTAATGTCTAATATTTCTATATAGGGTCCCACTACCGTATTATAATACTGTAGGTTTCAGTAGTTGAATTATATGCAAATTCAAGATATTTTAACCCATTGTTGAAACCTCAAATGTATGTAGTGATGGTAAACACTAAATAATATAATTAAAGAAACAAAGTAACTAAATATTAATTATTTAATTAATATCCTTTTGAACACAATGCAGGAATAACAATTTCTGATCTCTTATCACAGATGAGCTTGTGCAACATTTTCTTAATATACATCCATCTCTGTAAAATAAGCATTCGCATGACAGAAAAGTAATAGACGACATTTTCTCTTACTATCTCACTTAAAAAAAGGTAAATAAATTTATTAATTTTAGAGTACTGCACAGCATCGTCACTTCTTTTTGCAATAATGTGTTCAAGATATATTTAAAATTCTATAATGGCCCCACTTAAGGAATGATGATCTTGATTTATTGTATTCCTTATGGAGGCACACACTTCTTGATGTTATTCTTCATTACTGGTTTTAGCTTATGGTAACTTTATACTGGAGATTTCTTTGCGCAGTTTGTTCGCTAATTTAATTATTTAATTAATAATAATAACCATGTCTTTATTTTTAGTCGAAGAAAATGAAATAATTTTAAATTATACAACACATTGTAAAGGGATGTAAAAGTATAGACTAAGCTAACATATTGCCATGTTCCACATTCTTTTTTAATACTTGTACTAATATGATTAATTATTGTGAACTTGACATAACTCTTGAACAGTAATCCATTCGTCTGCACTTAGCTGAGTCAACTCTACATTCAAAATTGTTATTGTCTTTTTAATAGCAATTTTTTACTCCAAAAATTATTTCAGAATGTAGTAGGTTAAAGTGGAAACATCTTGTAAATTCTTTATAATTATTACCCATGTTTTTGATAGTCTATCAGTTTAGAGGTAGCTTGCAAGCTACATGTACGATTGAAAATTACTTTTATTTTATCAATATTTGCCACTAGAAGGTTTAATGCATCTTGCACAAGATTAATGCTTAAAGCGATGTGGTCAAAACGTTTTATACCCAGCTTTGTACATAAAACCTTTGAATATTTTAGGTATTGTCAAACCACAAATATGATTTTATTACGAATGTTTGTCATTGACAATTTTTACAAATTGAAAGTCATATGACTTTGTGGAAACGAATCGCAACTTAGATATGAAGTCGACCTCCATATAATTCTAGGCTGTTTATTAATGGGTTTAAGAGAATTATTATCGTATTTTAAAGTGATTTAAAAACATTTTGTAGGTATTTATTAAAAATTATTACGTGCTAATAAAACATTTCAAACTCTTCAAATTATTTATAATGCAGTTCAAAGTCTTTGGATTATGTAAATTCTTGAATGAAAAAAAAATATTTGTTCATAAGGCGAAACGCGGGATAAAGCTAACCTAACTTTCGGCTGTCAATATTGATGATTTGATAGAACGGTATATTCCAAGGCCACATTAAATTCCGGAGCTTGCTTGACATACGTTTTTATAGCATTGAAGCATACAATTACGAACAATGAGTCATAAACAACTTTGTTTGGTTTCAACTATATACACAGTATACAAACCACACAGATAACATAGGTAATTAAAACACAAGAAATTCAACATAATATACACCCTTTTGCATAAATAAAATATTGCAAAACTATAACACTTCATTTTAGTACAAAATAATATTTTAAATGGCAGTTTTCTCTAATAATGCAAAATGTACAGTTCTAAAAATTTTCATATTCAATGGCCGTGTTAAAAAACATGACTTTCCTTTTAAATGTAACATAACAAAGAGTAAATAAGTACATTATATCCGACTATTAGTTGTTACGTTTATTTTTCAACAAATATTAAATACCATTTTTTCCCTGGTTAAGTCATTACCCGCTCGAATAAATTCCATTTCTATTCTTAAATTCTCCAACAATACCCTATATAGTG